>JAGTTD010000003.1:12206636-12219160 GCA_018398585.1 Simmondsia chinensis | reverse complement strand
TTTCGGTTCGGATTGATCTAAACCAGTCCATTATGTATATGATTCAGCATGCCAACTATTAAACAACTTATTAGAAACACAAGACAGCCAATCAGAAATGTCACAAAATCCCCCGCTCTTGGGGGATGTCCTCAGCGACGAGGAACATGTAATAGGGTGTATGTGCGACTCGTTCAGATTATGAGCTGGAACAAAAAAAAATAAAAGAATTGATCCAGTATCAACGATCAATACCAGTGAATAGGATAAAATGGAAGAACTCTAGTTACTATCTAAAAACTAAAAAGAAAAAGATCTATCCATCTATTTATTGTGTATGAAATTTATGGTTTCCGTTGGTGTAAATCCAATCCGATCATTTAAGATGAAAAAATATTTACCATTGGTAGCAAACGATATCCATTAAGCAGGGAAATCCTATTTATTTTCAAAGCAAAAAGGCCATGCTTCCATTCTTACCAGAATGGACTAACAGGGTCAGCTATCCAGCTAACCTTCCAAATTAAATATCGCTACTGTATAGGTGGATCTCATTGTGAAAGGCCTATTACTGGATAATTCATGAGTAGAGCCAAAAAATGGGAACTGTACAAGTTATCAATAACATTCAGTAAATGAAATAGGGGGCTCCGGTGTATAGAGAGGACCTCACCGTTTAAGAAGTAACCATAGAAACGAAGGAACCCACTATTTTGTTATTATATTTAATACTTTTTTATTCACTTTTGATATCTAGCATCAATAAAATTTATTATTTCGTTTCGAGGCGAAATACCTGTAAAAAATCATGGTCGGGAAGATTATAGTAGCAAAAGCCATTGGAATTTTTAGTTTATACATTGGAAAAATCCGCTTTGTTATTAATAGTCCAGGAAAGGAGAAAAGAATAACTCAAAGAAAGAAAATCAATTAGTTATTCATCAAAGTTTCATTTCTTCAATGACTAGAGTTAGACGGGGATATATAGCTCGAAGACGTAGAACAAAAATTCGTTTATTTGCATCAAACTTTCGAGGGACTCATTCAAGACTTACTCGAACTATTACTCAACAGAAAATAAGAGCTTGGTTTCGGCTCATTGGGATAGAGATAAGAAAAAGAAAGACTTTTGTCGTTTGTGGATCACTCGAATAAACGCGGTAATTCGCGGTAAAGAGGTATACCTTAGTTATAGTAAATTTATACACGATCTATACAAGAGACAGTTGCTTCTTAATCGTAAAATACTTGTGCAAATAGCTATATTAAATAGGAATTGTCTTTATATGATTTACAATGAGATCATAAAAAAAAAGATTGGAAAGAATCCCTCGAAATGATTTAAACAAGGTTCCCGGGAGACTGGACTCCAGGAGGATCGAGTCGAACTTAGTTTGATAAAATACGATAAATAAAAATTAACCAACCCATTCACATTCAATTAAAAAATTAAAAAAAAATAAATAACTATTTTTTTTTGTTCGAAAACCGGTACTTCTAGTGGTCGACTCGATTCTTTCAAATTGTTTTTCATTATTAAGAAAAGGTAACAAAGATAAAATACGAGCTTTTTTTATAGCAATAGTAATTAATCGTTGTTGTTTCAAGGTCAATCTATTCACTCGCCTAGATAATATTTTTCCTTGTTCACTAATAAATCGACTAATTAAACTCATGTTTCTATAATCAATTCGATCCCCCGATTGGATCAGGGGCAAACGCTTCAATAAAGATCGCTTGGATTTAAGAAAGGGTCGTTTGGATTTATCCATAGTTTGTTTAGTTTATTCCTTATACCGAAAAATCCTATTTCGGCGGGATCTAAAATAAATTATAAATTAGTATTAAGAAATAGGATTTGGTTTGTTTCTTTTTGGTTATTTCTTATTATATTACTATATTCATATTTTTAAACTATATTAATATTTTTAATTTAAATTGTTTTGTTGTGTTCCTTGGAAAGGTGATAAACAGACATTTAGTTCGATCTATTTCTTTATCTCTTCATGAATTTTATGTTTGTAACAATAGGGGCAGAATTTTCTCAATTCTAATCGACTAGGCGTATTGTGTCGATTCTTTTGAGTAATATATCTGGAAATGCCCCTTGATTCTTTCTTAACACTCTTTCGGACACAACTGATACATTCCAAAATAACTTTTACTCGTACATCTTTACTTTTGGCCATGAGCCTCCTTTGTATTTTTGATTCAAGCAACTCTTCCATTTTCGACACGAAGCGAAGAAAAAAAAATAGAATTTGCTAATTCTAAATACAATTACAATTAGATAGAAGGATTTCGTTGCAATTAATTAATAGAGTAATAAGTATAAGTAATAGTAAATAAGAAATACTACGTAATCCAATGATTTCTAACCATGGATTTCTAACTATATTTCGAATCACAGTATTTCATTTAAGTATCTTATATGATACTCTTGTCCTAGACCCACATTTTCTTTTTCGTTCTTCCTCTTTTTCTTTTTTAGGAATTCTAATTCGCGCCTGAGCCCACATTTTGCTGAGGTTGAATCCACTTTCTTCTTTCTCCCTTTTCTTTTCATTCGAAACTAAAACTAAAAAGAGAAAAAAGGGGGAGGGATTAGTCATAGATAGTTGATTCTATCTCTAATCTTTGTTACCCCCTTCCCATGTCAATAAGTAGAATGAAAAAAATGGGAATGTCAACGCATCTGGGAAAAAACAATTGATTTCTATCAATAAGCCTGCTAAAGTCCCAAACCATAGAATACTTAGTACCGGTGCCACAGAGAGATATGTTTTTAGATCGCATTGAAAATGCTCCTTCTTTATTTCTTTAATGTAATACATATCTGATTTATGATCAATCTAATTAAAATGCACAACGATCCAGTCGATAAGATTTTACTTTTTAAGGAAAGAAAAAAGATGTCCCTTCCTCCTGAGCATTCCCCCTAAAGTATTTATTTTTACTTTTTTTCCGACAGGTTTTTCAGACATATATATCCAAATCTATATCAGTTATTATATCTTATATGAGACCAAGAAGAAGAAATGGCAAGATAAATTATGTATATTAAAAATTAAAAAGTAACAATGTGGAAAACAAGACAAAGATTCTTTACAATGACACTGTAACCCAATTGAAAGGGATGTAGCGCAGCTTGGTAGCGCGTTTGTTTTGGGGACAAAATGTCACGGGTTCAAATCTTGTCATCCCTACCTAATTACTTTTCCTCTGAGAAGTAACAAGGAATTAATTGAGATCGATTCAAATTGGACATACATAATCTATCATCTTTATGATACTATATACTATAGTATATGCACCCAGGATGCAAATGTAGTATTGGGTTACAAAAAGAACCCTTTTCTTTACAGTCTTTTTTATTGTTATAAGAAAGCGCTCTTAGTTCAGTTCGGTAGACCGTGGGTCTCCAAAACCCGATGTCGTAGGTTCAAATCGTACAGAGCGTGATTTCGTTCTCGTTAGATTAAATCAGACTGAACTAATTTTATTAATTTGACCAGTAATCAAAATTTGACCTCCTGTGGATTAAAGAAAGGAGGAGGTCAATTAAAAAAAGATTTGTTAATTAATCAAAGGTCCAACTGATCACCACGTCAGTATTGTAAATATGCAGTTACGAATAATCCAGCCAAAGTAATAGGAATTAGACCTAAGACGATTCCAAATAGAAAAACTTCAATCATTTCAATTTATTTGAAAGGAAAAAAAAGAGAGGTAATATCTATCCCTAAATATTAATCTGAATTGCCCATGAATTTCAATGAACAAAAATTGTCAATTGCTGCGTTAAAGAACTAGAAAATATATGAATCGGTAGAAAGATTTCTTTTTATGAATTATTCATTTAATTAATTTCAAATAAGTCGTATCTTGTTCAGACCAATAAATAGAGCTGAGGTTATAGTTAAAGCCGCTAGTAGAAAACCGAAATAACTAGTTAGAATAGGCATGAAGGAACTAAATGAAATATGTTTATACATATCATATGTTTTTAAAGCACATACCTAAGTTTCTATTTTGAAAGATAGGAGGTAGAATAAGCAAAAATAACAAACAATTGAAAGAATAAGTTCAATTGAACGTCTTTAATTCATCAATCATTCCATTATAGATGTCACTAACAAAGATAAAGTGACAGAGGTAGAAAAAGAAATCGACTCATTATCTGTAACATCTACGTATCTCGTAATTTTGAATCAACAGAGAGTAAACTAATACTAATAATAATAAAGAACTATGTCATTTAACTTCATTCAAAAATTAAAATCTTTTTAAATCACTATGGAATAAAATTAGAAAAAAAAATTTGAGAAAGATATCATACGATAAATAAAAAAATTTTATTTTGGTCCAACTCAATTCTAAGACTAGGAATTCCTATTATCTTTACCTTTAAAAATAAAAAAATAAGTGATTCCAAAAAAACCTCTTCTATACCTACGAAAAATATATTTCTAGATTTTTAGAAACTAACTTGTCAGATTCACACTTTACCCAATCCTCAGTTTCTAGTATCTAGTCCGAAGACGATAATATAATGGAGAGAAAGTCTCTACTATTTGATTGAGTAATTTTTTTATTTTTATTCTAAAAAAATGGTGCATATTTCTATATCGACAAGCAAGAAAAAAAGAAGAAAGAAATTATCGAGTACTTCTTTTCAATATTAATTGAAATTGCCTTGCTGTGTCAGAAGAAGGATAGCTATACTGATTCCTTATACTCTAAAGACACCTTTGGTGCAATATTGACGATCCCACAAAGAATTTTAGTGAATTTCCATTTACTGATCTCGTCTTTTACGGAATCGATTTCTCTTTGACTGTACAAGAATATGTGGAGCTCAGCATGTCTGGAAGCATAGGAGAACGTTCTTTTGCTAATATTATTACCAGTATTCGATACTGGGTCATTCATAGCATTACTATACCTTCCCTATTCATTGCGGGTTGGTTATTCATCAGCACGGGTTTAGCTTACGATGTGTTTGGAAGCCCTCGACCAAACGAATATTTCACAGAGAGCCGACAAAGAATTCCATTAATAACTGGCCGTTTTGACCCTTTGGAACAACTCGATGAATTTAGTAGATCCTTTTAGGAGGCCCAATGACCATAGATCGAACCTATCCAATTTTTACAGTGCAATGGTTGGCTGTTCACGGACTAGCTGTACCTACCGTTTTTTTTTTGGGTTAATATTAGCAATGTAGTTCATCCAACGATAAACAAAACTGAATCCGAATTATAGAGCTATGACACAATCAAACCCGAACAAACAAAATGTTGAATTGAATCGTACCAGTCTCTACTGGGGATTATTGCTTATTTTTGTACTTGCTGTTTTATTTTCAAATTATTTTTTCAATTAAAAAAAACGAAAGAGAATAATATATAGAGTAGGAATTCTTTTATCCCATTCGGAAGGACCTCATCTCATAATTATCCATGACTGTTTATGTCTCTAGCATGACTATTTGACGAAATGGGGAGGGAAGTGGGGTAAATGGCCGATACTACTGGAAGGATTCCTCTTTGGATAATAGGTACTGTAACTGGTATTCTTGTGATCGGTTTAATTGGTATTTTTTTTTATGGTTCATATTCTGGATTGGGCTCATCCCTGTAGTAATAGTAATCAGATGAACTGAGGTATAGATATGAACGTGTAAGAAGTCAACGGGACCCTTTTCCCCCCTCGAGTTAGACAAACAATGAAGGGGTACGTCCCGTTAAATAATAATAATATTTTTTCGTATAAATGAAAAAAAAACGGATTCACTTTTACGATGTTTCAAAAAAAAACTCGATTCCATTTGTTAAAATGAATTTTTCGGTGATTCAGAATATCTATTCCTAGATAGTACCTATGGATACTTTTGATACTTTATAATATTTTTGAAGAAAGAATAGTTTCATTCGATTTCTTGAATGATACAATAAAATATCTATTTTTGTAGATCAAATATCATGCAAAAACTTTCTATGCTCTATACTAATAGAACCTTATTCTATTTATTTTAAAATATCAACTTTGTATTTGATCAAAGTTGATATTTTTTTTGGTAAGTTCATAGAAGGAGTTCTATATTGTTCAATAAATTTCCCTCTATTTTTTGTTTGTCCACTAGATTTTATATGTGTAATAAATAATCAATCTAAAAAAGGTTCAATCGACAAAAAATATAAATTCAGACTAAGTGACGAAGTGGATCAAGAATCATTTTCGACACCAGAAAGGGATGTGTAAAATTCCTTTTCTTGTGTCAAAGACTAGGAAGACAAGGAATCCCCCTAGAATCATTTGTTCCCCTCATTTATCTTTTCTTTGCGTTATATTCCCCGCTTAGCCTAGTATATAGTCGAATTTGATTCTCAAATATAAAACTTTCGATGCACTCTATGACATTTCAATCTGATATAATAATAGTGACATCGTTTTCGCAATATACATACTATAACTAAGAATGTAGTACAAGTAATTCCTAACATCTCCTAGAAAAAGAGTATAAACAAACAAAAAAAGCCTCTCATAATTTTTCTTAATTTTTTTCTTTCTTGATCATCCATAATTGTCAAGAAGAATTTGATTCTTGTTACAAACTTGATGTTGACAAATGTGCGGATCGAGAAATTAATTTCTGACAATTGAACCTTCTCGAACTGTTTATTTTTAAGAACTAAAAAAATTTGTGCCAAAATAACGGATGCAAAGAAGAACAAAAGGCCTTGGACATGCAATGGATCTTGAAGTACTATTTCTGCATCTCCCTCACCAAATCCACCCACATTAGGATTACTTATTAATGGTTGATCAAGTTTGATAGATTCACCCTCTGAAACAAGAAGCTCTGGTCCTGGAGGGATAATATCAACCACTTGACGTCCATCCGATTCATCCACTATGGTTATTTCGTATCCACCCTTTTCTTTTTGTATAATTTTATTTACGATACCAGCTGCTGTAGCATTATAGACTGTATTATTACTCTTGCTTCTGTCGGGATAAATCTGACCCCTTCCCCTGTTACCGCCTACATATATAGGATATTTTAAGAAGTGAGCATCTTTCTTAGTAGCAGGGTACGGGGAAAGAATAGGAAAGGTGATTTCATTATATTTTTGCCCAGGAACGGGACCTATCACAAGAATATTTTTTTTATTGGGGCAATAGCTCTGAAAAGAAAGATTGCCTATCTTTTCTTTCATCTCGGGAGAAATACGATCAGGTGGAGCTAATTCAAAACCCTCCGGTAAAATAAGAACAGCCCCCACATTCAAAGAACCTCTCTTGCCATTAGCAAGAACTTGTTTTAGTTGCATATCATAAGGAATTCGAACAACGGCTTCAAATACAGTATCAGGAAGAACCGCTTGTGGAACTTCAATATCCACGGGCTTATTAGTTAAATGGCAATTGGCACATACCATACGCCCAGTCGCTTCTCGTGGATTTTCATAACCCTGCTGTGCGAAAATGGGATATGCATTTGAAATGGATGACCGAGTTATTATATATATCATGAGCGATATAGAAACGGATCGAGTAATCTGTTCTTTTATCCAAGAAAAGGTATTTATAGTTTGCATGGTCCAATCTTTGATCCCGAAAATTTCTACAATAACAATAAAAAGGGTAGGTTACTGATCTTGTTCCCTATCCGCGATTCTGCTATTTACTGGAATAATATTCCATTACTGGAATATAGAAGAAACTCTCTATCTTAGATCGGTAAAAATAGAAAGAAAGAGTAAGTACGCTTTTGAAAGCTTTGCTTATGTACAAAGTAACAAACATAACATTATATATAATTGGATTAATATCAATAGATCTTTTTTCGTCTTTATCTATCAGTCATTCATTGAATGATAAATCACTACAAGCGATGGAGATACACGATTTAAATAACGGAAAATACAATATTTCAAAATTGTATCTAGAATGACTGGAAAAGTGGAAACAAGACCAGATATAATTTGATCGTTATGGGAAAATCCAAAATCTTTATAGATAGAACCAATCATTAGTTCCCAACCATGGGGCGAATGGAATCCAATACATAAATCAGTTAATAAAAGAATAGAAAAAGCTTTTATTGTGTCACTTAAGTTATATAGAAATTCCTGAGCCCAAGAGTTAGGAAGAAAAAGTTCTTCATTCCCCAGAATAGAATAACCACTTAGAATAACGAAATAGATTATATTTGCCTAGAAATGCAAAATCGTATGGATACAATCCTCACTGTGCATCTTGATCAATGGAATCGTTTCTTTGTGAATTCCTATACAAAGCTCTTGTAGATGTGTTTTCGGGTATTCCTTTATCATTTCCTCCAACAGAAGGAGCTCCTCTAATTCTATGAATTTTTTTAGAATACTATTTTCTTGAATATCATTCAAAAAAGTTTCAGATTGCTTAGTAGTCCACCAATTAGTAACCCAAGATTCCAAATATTTTTTAAATGAGAAAGAGATCCACCAGGGTAAAAATACTATAGATGCAAGATATAGAAGAGGAATAAATGCTTTCTTTTTTGCCATTTTTTTATAAATTGTTAATGAACCCGCCTCATTCCATTCGGCGACTCTATGCGATCTAATATTTCTATCAAGCATGAGTTCTATTACAAGATATTGAATTCATAAATCTATTCTCTGGTTTTTATTTGTGATTCGGTGATTAGTCCTTGAATCTTGAAAGAATAAAGAAAGAATAAAGAAATAGAATAAGAGTTTACTTTGAATTCGAATGAAAAAAGGAAAAAATAATAAAAAAATCTTGTTTCCAGATATTTCAATTGGTTAAATTCGAAACAATTCCTTCCTTTTGATCAATACACGAAAGAAAGACTTCAAGTAATGAATATTATTTTAATTTCGAGATGAAAGAACTCACTTTCTATACAAATAGAAAATATTTCAAAAAAATTTCAGTTAAGTTATGCAATATAAAAATAGGATTGTAGAGTTTTTACTCCCAGCTGAGAAAGCATTCTTCACTTCATTTCAAAATACTTCAATTGGTACACGCAATAAATAGGCCAATTCAGCAGCTTTTTGTTCAATTTCTCGTGGCGTCAAATTATCATCAGTACGAGTCAAGGGAATGGCTCCCTGGCTTCTGATTTCTAGATAAAGGACACGACGAGTATAAATACCCTCTTTAAGTTCTATTCTAATTGACTGAATATCTATTATAAGAAATCGGAGGAAGATGCGACGATTTTTTCCAGGAAATCCCCAACAAAAAATACACACTATTCCTTCTTTTTGATCGAATCAATCATAACCACTACCTACATTCCACAAAATTGTACACCACAAATAGGAGCTAATAAAGAGGCCTGCGATCCCATAGAAAGACATCACGATCCCTTGTGGAAAAAAAACTATTTGCTAAGAGGGAAATAAAGATATCAAATTCCTACCAAGATAGCTAGAAGTCCCAACCAATAAGAATCCTAATGAACCGAAAAAAAAGATAAAGGCCAAGCAAAAATTACTCATTTTTCGAGACCCCATTATAAGTTCTATCCATATACGTTCTGATCGCCAATTCATACTAGATCTAGTTGCATTTAATTTGAATTGAGAGAATAACCCAAACGAATTTACTTACTCTTTTTGTTTCCGAAGTAACTCTCATCAACTAGCACTATTCTGATGTTAACCTTTAAGGGTGATTAATAAAATTAGTTAGATCTAAAATAATAACATCCATTCATATGACCCCACCATAGATATCTACATCTATATAGATAGATTAACTTTATATTTCAAACATCTATTTCAAGCATTCAGCGATCCTGATCTTTTTATTTGAAAATAGCTATAATTCATTTACCCATATATCATGTTTCCGCATGCATAAATCATGTTTACGCATGCATAAGGACTCTTTCATTTATGTTCGTAAGAAATTACATGTTATACTATATTATATAACTTTCCACTAAATAGATATCTGTGTTATGGTTCAAGTCTAGTCTTGAAAAAATCAAATTTGGCCCACCGGATCTAAACAATCTTGTTTTTCTGAATATGAAGAAATAAAGAAGCCATTGCAATTGCCGGAAATACTAAGCCTGCTAAAGGCACAAAAATAGAGGGAAAGTTGATAGTTGTCATAGAATGGGTACCTCGATTTATTATTTGTACCTGTTTATTATATTTTTTTTTGGTATAAAAATATTGTAATTCTAATTCTAAAATATTGTAATTCTAATTCTATATAATTATACTAATTATATTGAAGTGAGTATAGTATATAATAAGTACAAGGAATGTAGAACTATCTGCTTTCTACTTATAATAAATGTATGATAATCGACTTTATTATTTTTTTCTTCTTTTTATTGCTTTTTCTAATTCCAAAAATAGAAAAAAAAATAGTTTTTTATAAATTCCCGAAAGATTCGTTAGAATCTGATCCAAGAGGATTTAAAAAAATCGGTATTTCCGGGAAATAGAATATGGTATGGAAAGATACAAAGGGCTATTTGAATTATAATTCTATATACAAATATGTATATTGGGAAGATGAAATTTGTTTTATTTGCCTAATTGCACAGAAAGAAGAAGTCACTCTTTTATCTTGTTGATAGAGGTTTCCTTATTACTAATCAGAATAGAATAAGAATAGAATATAAGTAAAAACAAAAAAAAATTATCGGAATTTTTTGGTTTTTTTTTCTACAATTAGTATGTCACCAACAAAAACGCATTCTTCTGGTTTTTACTTTGATTCCGATAAACCAACTAACTATTTTTTTACCACAAACAATTGACCTTAATGTTCGACTTGATTTTTATTCAAAGGAAAGAAAGTGTGCAGCTGAAATAACTCACTTAGAACGCCTTTTAAAAGATTACGTGGTACAATTGGATCGAATAAACCCTTATGAAATAAATATTCGGATGCTTGTGAACCTTCAGGTACTGCCTTATTTAATGTTTGTTCAATTACTCTTTTACCCGCAAATGCAATGTAGGCGTTGGGTTCGGCAATAATAATATCTCCCAGCATACCAAAACTAGCTGTCACACCACCAGTAGTAGGAGATGTAAGGATTGATACATAGAATAATTTTTTATTTGATTGATAATTATATAAAGCAGACGATATTTTAGCCATTGGCATCAAGCTAAAACTTCCTTCTTGCATGCGTGCCCCTCCGGAAGCACACACTATAATAAGGGGGAGAAATTGATTGGTAGCATATTCAATCAACCGGGTGATTTTCTCCCCTACTATGGATCCCATACTACCCCCCATAAACTGAAAATCTATAACCCCAATTGCTACAGGAATACCATTTAGTAGACCTATACCTGTTTGAATAGCTTCAGTTAACCCTGTCTTTCTTTGATAAGAATCGATATGATCTTTATAAGGTTCCTCCTCCGAATAAAAGTTAATGGGATCTAGAGAGACCATGTCTTCATCCAGAGGATTCCAAGTACCTGGATCAATCAAAAGTTCGATTCTATCTGAACTACTCATTTTCAAATGATATCCACATTTTTCACAAATATTATTTTTTGAATTCAAAAATTTCTTATAAATTAATCCATCACAATTTTCCCATTGAATCCACAAATACCTGTATTTTTTAGTTACATTAAGATTATTATTATTAGAACTTTCTCTTCTAGTTACATCACTACTATTCGTGATAGTTCTTCTACTGGAACTTTCACTCTTATTTTGACTTTCACTAAAAATGTAACTATAAATGTAACTGTCACTGTAATTGTTACTATCACTTAAAATCGAACTATCAATACTGATTTGAGAATGAAGATAACTGTCAATGCAATTATTAATGTGATTATTCCAACTATATTTAGTATCATACATGTAAGGATCATAGTAGGGAGGGTCACTCTTAGATCTAGTCTTCAAATAACTAGAATTCCAATTCTTATAAAAAGAACTTTGTAGTTCACTCAGAAAAGAATAATCATTGTCAATCTCAAAAATTTGATTTTCAATATCAAAATAGATGGAATAACTGTCCCCCTTATTATCCCTAACTAAAAAAGTTTTATCAGAGATGAAATTCTGAATGCCCGTGACACCGAATAAACGATCAACACTACTGTAACTTGAACTGTCATTATCACTCCAACGATGAATGTTTTTTTCTGTATCATTTAGACTCGGATCTTTTCTTCTCCTTCGACTGGTATTTTCAATAGGACCAAGACTATTCATTGATTTACTTAGCCCACACCTGTGTTCTAACTCTTCTTTAGACAACATTGAATTGAACCACCATTTTTCCATAGAGCTTTCTTGCCCCCGATTTGTATGAAAATACAATAGATGAATAGTCATTTGATGAAAAATCATTTGAATATTTCATTTCCTATCAGAATAAGCATCTAGATCCAATCACTTGGATTATTATATTAAATCCGTGAGCATTGAAGAAAAAAGATTCTACTTTGTAAGAAGTAAGAATCCGGGGTATCACTTAACTGTATATGATAGAAATTTTTTTTTCGTAAAATCTCACCTAATAACAA
>JAGTTD010000003.1:12194136-12204136 GCA_018398585.1 Simmondsia chinensis | reverse complement strand
ACCAACGAACTGGAGTGCTAACTCCCATTTCTTATTGTTATTGAATTAATTGATCAACTTGCTATCGGACATTTATTTTTTGGATTCGATAATTTTCATTTTTATTTTTGAAAAAAAAAAATTTCGATATATTTTACTTTATTAATTATTATATTATGAGAATCAATCCTACTACTTCTGGTCCTGGGGTTTCCGCAGTTGAAAAAAAAAACTTGGGGCGTATCGCTCAAATCATTGGTCCGGTACTGGATGTAGCTTTTCCCCCAGGGAAGATGCCTAATATTTACAACGCTCTGGTAGTTAAGGGTCGAGATACTGCTGGTCAACCAATTAGTGTGACTTGTGAGGTACAACAATTATTAGGAAATAATCGAGTTCGGGCTGTAGCTATGAGTGCTACAGATGGTCTAATGCGAGGAATGGAAGTGATTGACACAGGAGCTCCTTTAAATGTTCCAGTCGGTGGAGCGACTCTCGGACGAATTTTTAACGTGCTTGGAGAGCCTGTTGATAATTTAGGTCCTGTAGATACTCGCACAACATCTCCTATTCATAGATCTGCACCTGCCTTTACACAGTTAGATACTAAATTATCTATTTTTGAAACAGGGATTAAAGTGGTAGATCTTCTAGCCCCTTATCGGCGCGGAGGAAAAATCGGGCTATTCGGGGGAGCCGGAGTGGGTAAAACAGTACTCATTATGGAATTGATCAACAACATTGCAAAAGCTCATGGAGGTGTATCTGTATTTGGCGGAGTAGGTGAACGTACTCGTGAAGGAAATGATCTTTACATGGAAATGAAAGAATCCGGAGTTATTAATGAACAAAATATTGCAGAATCAAAGGTGGCTCTAGTCTACGGTCAAATGAATGAACCGCCGGGAGCGCGTATGAGAGTAGGTTTGACTGCCCTAACTATGGCGGAATATTTCCGAGATGTTAATGAACAAGACGTACTTCTATTTATCGACAATATCTTCCGTTTCGTCCAAGCAGGATCTGAAGTATCTGCCTTATTGGGTAGAATGCCTTCCGCTGTGGGCTATCAACCTACTCTTAGTAACGAAATGGGCTCTTTACAAGAAAGAATTACTTCTACCAAAGAAGGGTCCATAACTTCGATTCAAGCAGTTTATGTACCTGCAGACGATTTGACCGACCCCGCTCCTGCCACGACATTTGCACATTTAGACGCTACTACCGTACTATCAAGAGGATTGGCCGCCAAAGGTATCTATCCGGCAGTAGATCCTTTAGATTCAACGTCAACTATGCTCCAACCTCGGATCGTTGGCGAGGAACATTATGAAACTGCACAAAGAGTTAAGCAAACTTTACAACGTTACAAAGAACTTCAGGACATTATAGCTATCCTGGGGTTGGACGAATTATCCGAAGAAGATCGTTTAACCGTAGCAAGAGCACGAAAAATTGAGCGTTTCTTATCACAACCCTTTTTCGTAGCAGAAGTATTTACCGGTTCTCCAGGAAAATATGTTGGTCTAGCAGAAACAATTAGAGGGTTTCAATTGATCCTTTCCGGAGAATTAGACAATCTTCCTGAACAGGCCTTTTATTTGGTAGGTAACATCGATGAAGCTACCGCGAAAGCTATGAACTTAGAAATGGAGAACAAATTGAAGAAATGAACTTAAATCTTTGTGTACTGACTCCTAATCGAATTGTTTGGAATTCCGAAGTAAAAGAAATCATTTTATCTACAAATAGTGGCCAAATCGGCGTATTACCAAATCACGCCCCTATTGCCACAGCCGTAGATATAGGTATTTTGAGAATACGACTTAATAACCAATGGTTAACAATGGCTCTGATGGGCGGTTTTGCGAGAATAGGCAATAATGAGATCACTGTTTTAGTAAATGATGCTGAGAAAGGTAATGACATTGATCCACAAGAAGCTCAACAAACTCTTGAAATAGCAGAAGCTAACTTGAGGAAAGCGGAAGGTAAGAGACAAACAATTGAGGCGAATCTAGCTCTCAGACGAGCTAGGACACGAGTAGAGGCTATCAATATAATTTCGTAGCTATAGCTAGTTGTTGCGTACAAATAATCAAAAGAAGTTCTGTTTATACACGCACCCTATACTATATACTATATATAAGTAATACTATATATAAGTATATAGAATACCCTATATTTTATTATATTTGATTTGATTTGTCTTTGATTTTGTGCGGTATTCATACTGGAAATTATGATCTTTGTTGATTGAATAAAATCAAATACAATCAACAAGCGGAATTGGATTCTGATGCAACTGCAACGAAAAAAAAATGAAAATTATAAAAAGATACAAATTATAAAAAGATACAAATGTAAGATAATTAATTGCAATTTAATAGTCTTATTTTTTAATAGTTAATAGTCAGAGTGTGAGTAGAAAAACTTATTAGATACCAGAGTCAATGGTATCTAATAAGTTCTACCTACTATTGGATTTGAACCAATGACTCCCGCCGTATGAAAGCAATACTCTAACCGCTGAGTTAAGTAGGTCATTTATCATCACAAAGAGAAACAAATAGAACCCATCACATGTATGGATTATAAATGTAATATTACTTATAAGCAATACCAACCAAACAGATCAAAAAACTATGATGTTGCATCGTGAAATATTCATCTTGACAAGAAATTAGATACATGCTAAAATATGTAGCACAAGGGCTATAGCTCAGTTAGGTAGAGCACCTCGTTTACACGCGCGCCAATGTTTTTCAGGGGAGTCCATCATGCAATCAAAAAAATTTATCTTATTGATAAATCGATGTCTTACTCCATGACTTTGAGTAAATAAAACAAGAGAACAATAGCCTGACAATTAGTTCGGTCCGATTCGGGTGTCCATTTAGTCGCCAAATAGAACCCATTATTGATTTGAGATATTGATAGGGTGAATACCCAGTCTATTCAATGCTAGGCATAATGAGTATAAGGGCCTCAAAAAATCTCTTTTCGTCCTATGAACTTTAAGGTGTATGAAGTTTCATATTTGATTCTTTAAGCGGAACGATAGAGACTCCATCTATTAAATTAATCTAGGCCAAAGGCAGACCTACGTCAAGACAACCCTTCCTTGAAACACTTTGGTAGTGCTCCCGGATCAAAGTACAAATAATGAATCAGAGCACATGGAACCATCTTCTTTCTGTCAAGAAAAAAGATGGTGGACTAACTGATATTTCTCTCAGTTAATGAAAGAGCCCAATGCAAGAAAAAATGCATGTTGGGCCTTTGAAACAGTTCGAATCATTTTGATAATAATCAGTTTGATCTGTTTTACCGAGAAGGTCTACGGTTCGAGTCCGTATAGCCCTAAAAATTAAAATTAAATTAATAAATTAAATTAGAATATTCTAGAATTAGAATATTTTATATTCTGTTCTGGAATAATTTTTAATATTTTAATATTTAATATAAAATTGAAAAAATTGATAGTTTTCGTTTCCTCATTATTATTTATTTTTATTTGATTTGTTGTTTGTAACCAGACAGTTAGCTCAACAGTTAGTTCATCGAAATAAAATTATTCCCATAAGCTCGTTCACGGGGATCCTTCAGAGTAGAGCATAAAAGGAAAGCAAAAAACCATTTCAATGGAGGCAATCGATATTTTTCCGATTTCGGATAAACAAACCGATTTTTCTTCATTAAGTTTCATGGGTGAATGACATATGAATTTTTCTCTTTTCTAGCCCCAATCAAAGAATTAATAATGATACTCCTTTTTTGGTATACCTAATCCTAGTAAATTTTTGGAGTAAAAATCATGAAATGAGCCGAGTTACTAATTCCAACCTAAACCAACTCCAATCGAATCGAATAAATAAGTCATATGGATCTAGGAACGACCTACTTACTGTATTTGTAGACAAGTCAGGGTTTGAAAAAGATCTTTGGTAAGTTTCATTGGAAACAAAGTCAAATAGACTTTTTGTCTTCGTATGCTTTACCCAGAAAAGCAGAAAACAAGTAGTCTTTTCTTTCCGTATCCAATCAATAGAAATTACTCCACCTGTATTCTTGTATTCTAATAAAAAGAAAAAAGGAAAAAAAAAAAGATTGAAAAAGTTATGAATTCCATTGAGTTTCCTCTACTTGATCGAATAACCCAAAATTCATTTATTTCAAGTACATCAAATGATCTTTCAAATTGGTCAAGACTCCCTAGTTTATGGCCGCTTCTCTATGGTACCAGTTGTTGCTTCATTGAATTTGCTTCATTAATAGACTTGCGATTCGACTTTGATCGTTATGGGCTGGTACCAAGATCGAGCCCTAGACAAGCGGACCTAATTTTAACAGCTGGTACAATAACAATGAAAATGGCTCCTTCTTTAGTGAGATTATATGAGCAAATGCTTGAACCAAAATATGTTATTGCTACGGGAGCGTGTACAATTACAGGGGGGATGTTCAGTAACGATTCTTATAGTACTGTTCGGGGGGTCGATAAACTAATTCCAGTGGATGTCTATTTGCCGGGCTGTCCACCTAAACCGGAAGCTATTATAAATGCTATAACAAAGCTTCGTAAGAAAATATCTCGGAAAATCTATTAAGATAGAATTAGTTCTCAACAGAAGAATCGATGCTTTACTATCAATCACAAGTTTTGTGTTGGACGCGGTATTCATACTGGAAATTATGATCAAGGATTACTATACTATATAAATCCCCATCTACTTCAGAGATTCCTCCTGAAACATTTTTAAAATACAAAAGTTCAGTATCTTCCCACGAATTAGTGAATTAAATGAAGCATAAGCAGGATTCTTCTTTTGTACAGAATAACAAGCAACAAGCAGCGGGTCAATTTTCTAAAATTTCATCGTAAATGTGAAATACAAATAAATTTGTATTTATACAAATAAAAATGCGGGAGAGATAAACAAGATGCAGGGTCATTTGTCTACTTGGCTAGTCAAACACGGGCTAGTTCATAGATCTTTGGGTTTCGATTACCAAGGAATAGAGACTTTACAAATAAAGCCTGAAGATTGGCATTCCATTGCTGTCATTTTATATGTATATGGTTACAATTATCTACGTTCCCAATGTGCTTATGATGTAGCACCAGGCGGACTGTTATCTAGTGTGTATCATCTTACGAGAATAGAGAATGGTTTGGATCAGCCGGAAGAGGTATGCATAAAAGTATTTGCCCCAAGGAGGAATCCTAGAATTCCGTCTGTTTTCTGGGTTTGGAAAAGTGCAGATTTTCAAGAACGGGAATCTTATGATATGTTAGGAATCTTTTATGATAATCATCCACGCCTGAAACGTATTTTAATGCCCGAAAGTTGGATAGGATGGCCCTTACATAAGGATTATATTGCCCCCAATGAAATACAAGATGCTTCTTGAATGATAAGAAGCTAGTCTTCACTTCTACAACTTCAGATATTTAAGGAATATTTGTACGTTCTGCTCTAGATCAAACAGAGTAATTGACGTCTCATTGATATTATGGGTGGGTAAAAAAATGAAAGAAAAATTATGAATTCATTGGGATTCTAAAGAAGATACTTGTCTTTTGGATGAGTCGAGAACCAATAGAATGAACCAAAAAAAAGTTCTGTATCATGAACTTTGTACCGCGCGCATCACTTAGATAGGTTCTATAAAGTAAGATAATAGAATGTAGGAGGGAATAAATAGAAAGAATAAATGAGAGAAATTAGAGGGGATCAAATTATATTTGTATGGTATTTGAGATGAATCTTGTCTATTCCCACCCTTTAATTCTCCTAGACTCAACCTTTGAGTTTTTAGTCTTTCAATTAACTAATTTAATTTAACCTTTTCGAAGAGGTAGTAATATTCTTTTTGAATGAGAGAAGAGAGGGTATGAACAAAGAAAAGGAACATAATCAATTTTTTTTACATATTTTATATACTCTTTCCACATCTATCTATAAAATAAAATGGATAGGGTATATCTCATGATACCCTGATAAATAAGTTACGTATGTATCATCATATAGACCATTACTGAATATGTATATCGATCCATATCAATTAATTTGTAGAATAGATATTCATCAAAATGAGTGCCAGGAACCAGATTTGAACTGGTGACACGAGGATTTTCAGTCCTCTGCTCTACCAACTGAGCTATCCCGACCATTCCCGCCGCATCATCTACTCATTTTACTAGATAAAATGGGTCTATGTCAATTAAAAAGACTAAAAAGTATTACAAAGTCTTATCTAGATACCGGAATTTCTTAGAACTTCAAAAAGTTTGTCTGCAAGTTTACATTTTAGTACGAGTAATAATATGGACTGTGAATCATTCAAATGAAGACTCTTTGTTCAAAGATGTTCATTTGTACGTGTATGATAATTATGCATCACAAGACTTGTGATAAGAGAAATAATTTACGCTCGGATTCTTTTGTAAAAGAAGACAAGAGGAAATGAAGAACATAACCAATTTGGAACCGTTAACGAAAAAGGAGGATAACTAGTTAGGGAGTCAAATGCGCTTTTTTTGGGGATAGAGGGACTTGAACCCTCACGACTTTTTAATATCGACGGATTTTCCTCTTACTATAAATTTCATTTTTGTCGGTATTGACATGTAGAATGGGACTCTATCTTTATTCTCGTCCGATTAATCAATTCTTCAAAAGATCTCTCAGACTATGGAGTGAATGCTTTGATGAATATTCGATTCTTTTTTTAATTTGGAATCGATTCACTTTTCTATTATATAATATAAAATACGAATTTCGGGTCGTCATTAATCATTTTTTTGATATAGTATTTCAGTACGTATATACGTTTAGTTTATTCTTCATCCTTTTTGAAGTTCCGATGGAAAAATTCTTATAACAACGCAGTCAAATTCCATTTGTTAGAACAGCTTCCATTGAGTCTCTGCACCTATCCTTTTTTTTTATTCTCGATTTCTGAATCCTTAATTTATTTCTTAATTTGATTTATTGACTTTTCTTTTGTAAAAAGGAGTTGGCTCAGGATTGCCCCTTTTTTTATTAATTCCAGGGTTTCTCTGAATTTGAAAGTTCTCACTTAGTAGGTTTCCATACTAAGGCTCAAGCTAATTAAGTCCGTTGCGTCTACCAATTTCGCCATATCCCCTATTTTTTTTTTTTAATTCGAATCCCAGTGTGATGTCCTTCCCCTTTTTTCTTTTATTTATACCTGAACCGTAGAATTCATTAGATTAGATACCTATTCCTATACCGAAAGGTGTTTTCTCATAATTTTATTTTTTGCCTATCTTCTTTCATCTCTATCGGGAACCCGTATTTGGTCCAATCGGAAAATGATTCTATCATCTTTGGAGTTGCAATTCAATATAGATGGATATATACCATATATATGTCCCCTTTTCCTTTCATTTTCCCATGAAATTTGGAATACTCAAAGGGTCGATTCTTTTTTTTCGTCTTAGTCTCTGAATTCTGAATGAAAACAGAAAAATATCTTATTATGATCTGAATTTTTTTATTATTTTATTTTTATTGATTTATAATTTATATTAATTTATTTTAATTGTTTATAGATAGATTGGAAAATAAAATTAAGTAAAATTACTAATATTCTACTCGAATCCTAATTCCTAATATTAATTATGTAAATATTAATTCGAAAGAGAAAGAAACATATATAATATAAACATATAATAAAACATATATTTATATAGTATAGGTAATATAATAATATAATCAAAATTTAAATTCAATTTATTTGAATTCAGAAATGAAAAATTTGACTATATAATTCCTTTTTTTTGATAAAAAAAAAGTATAAAATAAATTATAAATAATTATAAATTATATATATTAAATTATATATATATTATTTATTATAATAAATAATATATATAGTAATAGCTTTACTATAGTAATAGTTTTCTGTTATATACTAAATTCAATATTTATCTGAAATTTGTTTCTTTCTATATTCAATTCATATATAAATAGCTAAGAATAAAAATAAATAGTTAATAGCTAAGATATGGTTTATTGAATTCCTATGCATATACAATTTCTGTGAGCCCGCTTAGCTCAGAGGTTAGAGCATCGCATTTGTAATGCGATGGTCATCGGTTCGACTCCGATAGCTGGCTTTTCTCTCTTTATTCTATTTTTTACATGATTGATAATTAATTTTAAAATAAAAAAAAAAGAAACCTTTCTCTTTTTCCAAAGCCAATCTATTATGATTATATCATGTCGTAGAAACTTTCAACTATAAACAAAAGTTGAAAGAGTTAAATCTCTGCAGAATAAATCAGTAAAAGCCCCCTTTCCTTACCTTACATAACATATATAAATATATATAATACAAAAAATACAAAACCAAAACAAAAATTTTAATATTATACAATTTATTTCATTATCCTTTGTAGTACAATACAAAAGGGGATTTCACTTCATTTATCATTTAGTTCAGTTTTAATTTAGGTTTATTCTGTAAAAGTAAAATGAAATAAAAAAAATAAGGAGTCTTTATGTCGCGTTACCGAGGGCCTCGTTTCAAAAAAATACGCCGTCTGGGGGCTTTACCGGGACTAACTAATAAAAGGCCTAGAGCCGGAAGTGATCTTAGAAACCAATCGCGTTCCGGGAAAAGATCTCAATATCGTGTTCGTCTAGAAGAAAAACAAAAATTGCGTTTTCATTATGGTATTACAGAACGACAATTACTTAAATACGTTCGTATCGCCAGAAAAGCCAAAGGGTCAACAGGTCAGGTTTTACTACAATTACTTGAAATGCGTTTGGATAACATCCTCTTTCGATTGGGTATGGCTCCGACTATTCCAGGAGCACGCCAATTAGTTAACCATAGACATATTTTAGTTAATGGTCGTATAGTAGATATACCAAGTTATCGTTGCAAACTCCAAGATATTATTATGGCGAGGGATGAACAAAAATCCAGAGCTCTAATTCAAAATTATCTTGATTCATCCCCTCGTGAGGAATTGCCAAAACATTTGACTCTTCAACCGTTCCCATATAAAGGATTAGTCAATCAAATAATAGATAGTAAGTGGGTCGGTTTGAAAATAAATGAACTGCTAGTTGTAGAATATTATTCCCGTCAGACTTAAACCTAACTAAAATAAAAAAATTCGGACAATTTTGCCCCCTTTCGCTGAAGCAATTAGAAATAGAAAATCTATATCAAAATAAAAGAAGAAGCTAACTGTTATAATATAACAATATAACAGTATCCGCTTGTTGTTTGATTTGTTACGTTAGGAATGTTGGTGAATTAGGCGAAGGTACGGAAAGAGAGGGATTCGAACCCTCGGTAAACAAAAGCCTACATAGCAATTCCAATGCTACGCCTTGAACCACTCAGCCATCTCTCCTGCACAAAAATTATGACCCATAAACCGAATGAATAGCGAGTCATTGAAATTTCATATTCATATATTCGATTTTTGTTTCGATAGGTACGACGAATCAATTCTAACTAAAACTAAAAAAATCGAATTTTTTTTTTAGAAAGATCTTTCCTTCAAGGCTCGGGGGATTAAAATAAAAAAAGTTTTTTCTTGTGAAAGGAGAAAAGATAAAACAAAAATATATATATATATCTATTCCTATTTGTTATATTTGATATTTGCGAAGATTATGTTCCCGCCTTTTTCTGATATTTATACCATATCGGATTAAATCAATGAATTGGAACGAATCAACGGATTGTGATGGGTTTATATTTTTTAGACTAGGATTAATGGATAGCTTAGCGAGTATACACTATCCAATCAAATAGAAATATACTTGGGATGATTTATGAATTTTTTACTAGATCTATGGAGTAAGGATTTGTTGGTAAGAACTTTAAAACTAGAAAGGAATTTTAAAGGAATTTTCTAATTTTTATGGAATCCTAGCCTAAATATAATCATGATCGAATGGACACAACGCAAAATAGACAGTTATTCTATTTACATTATAAAACTATTATTCGATTCTTTAATGAA
>JAGTTD010000003.1:12174136-12181636 GCA_018398585.1 Simmondsia chinensis | reverse complement strand
GTAGAGTATATCTTTTCATTTTCACGGGTCAAAGAGAGAAAGATACTTCGAATATTTTTCTATTTACTTTTTTTTATCTGTCAGAAAAAAAGAGAATTTCCTATTTAATTCTTAATTCAATAAACAATAAAAAATAGGAGACTGGAAATAAAAGTTTCTTTCCCGCATGCTATCCATCACATTGTTGGAAGATATGGGATGCATCACTATAGAAATAGTTGGTACATGACGTCACGATCTGATAGATATATCTAAATCTTATTTTATAGATAGTAAATAGAAATTAATCCTGTTCTGGAATCAAAGAACAGATATTGAAAATGGCTTTTTTTATGATTTGGAATAAATGTTTCATCTTCTCTATTCTATGAAGGAAGAGAATAGCCAATTTATTCCTATGGAATATCTAAGAACACAAAGATTTAATCGGAAATATCGACAAATTCGTGCAGAGTCTAAAGAAATAAAAAGGAAAGTTCAATTGTTCCTATTTCATCTCTATCGAATTTGAATATCTTTTAATATCAGATTAGCGGATATAGTCATGATTCAATAGGTCAGGTCCACTTACTTTATTATTTGTTGATTTCTAATCTTTCCAATGGATTTGAGTGGAATAATTGAAAATAGGAAATAAAAATAATTGATGATTCAAGAGACTATTTATCTTATCATTATTTATTCATTATATTATAATGAATAAAAGTTCAACTTTATAACTACTATAAACTATAGTTTATTATAGTTATATTATAGTTATATAGTTATAGTTGATTACTTTTTACTTTACATTTACAAATATCAACAAACAATATATCTATTCTCCGTTCAAATATTAATACTACGACTGTAGTTTTATGAAAAAAAAACTCAAAAGCCCCTTATCGGATTTGAACCGATGACTTACGCCTTACCATGACGTTACTCTACCACTGAGTTAAAAGGGCTTTTTTAGTCAATTCCTGACTGACTCACTATTCAGTGAAGATATCTATGTACGTATATTAGATACAAAAGTTATTATATAATATACAATGCATAAGTGAACTCATAACGGCTAGTGGCTCGTTCTGAAATGATAAAGTGGGTTTACCTATTGAGTCTACGGTCAAATAGTTTATTGATCTTTGATAAATATCAATTCAATGAATCAAAGACCGACCTAATTGCTTTTCTTTTATTGAATTGATCCCCATCAGAACTAAATTAACTTGATACATATACCTACCAATTTGATATAGATTTAAGATATTTCATTTAAAAGTGAAAAAAAAATGGAGTTTAACTCTTTCTTTTTTCTTTCTGGTGGACAAATTACTCATACGTTCCTTCTTCGTATTATTTGTATTAATTTAATTATTATAATTTAATTAAAAAAAATATTATTTTATTTTCGATTATTCTATTATTTATATTTATTTTATTTTCGATTATTCTATTATTTATATTTATTATATTATTTATATTTATTCTATTATTTATATTTATTATATTATTATATTTATTATATTATTTTAGATAGTAGATAGAATAGAATTCTAATTTATTATAATTATAGAATATAATCATAGAAAATATAGAATATATATAGAATATATAATGGAATATAGAATAGATAGAAAGAATATTCCATATAATATATATAATAGAATGGATAATAATAATGGATTTTTTATTTTATATATTCTATCGAAATATCGAATGGTTTATTCATAAATCGGAATAACCAATCAAAAAACTCTATGAAATCATGAAAGACGGAAAGATCCGAAGGATCTGATCATTACATTATATTGACAATTTCAAAAAACTGTTCATACTATGTTCATAGTATGATGACGGTCGGGCACGTATGCCCCCATCGTCTAGTGGTCAGGACATCTCTCTTTCAAGGAGGCAGCGGGGATTCGACTTCCCCTGGGGGTAGAGTACTACAAAAGGAAGTTTATCATGGATTATCAATAATCCAAAAATTAAATTGATTCTTCCTGGGTCGATGCCCGAGCGGTTAAAGGGGACGGACTGTAAATTCGTTGGCGTGTCCTACGCTGGTTCAAATCCAGCTCGGCCCAATAATTCGCTCATCCACCATAAGATGAAGATTTTTGTCCTTCAGAAACCACTGATGCGTGGGAATAAAAGAGTAAAATTTTCTGCTATATACCTACCTACATTTGTTGTTTGCTTGATTTTTTTGTTTTGTTCCGAAGAATTCGAATCATGATAATGATGATAATTCACATCAGGATCTGTAAGTATAAAGTCTAAGGAAAAAAAAGAAGACTCTTTTTCTCTTTATTGAAAGATGGATTCTCAATCGATTTGGAAATAACGAAAGGATTACTAAAAATTTGTGTCGTTTTTACTAAAGTGTATATCATGCGCATATCATGTGTATATCAATGCGGATATCAATATAGAACTTACGTCTCTGTTACAACACGAAAATTCGAAATAGAAATGTTTTGAATCAAATCCTAAAATAAAAAAAGGGATGCTGTATGTATACCTTATTTCCCTGGGATTGTAGTTCAATTGGTCAGAGCGCCGCCCTGTCAAGGCGGAAGCTGCGGGTTCGAGTCCCGTCAGTCCCGACGGAGCCAATAAATACATCCATTCATCTTTCCCTTTCTAGGAAAAGGGAGACAGTGAATAGAATTTGCCTCTCAATAGGGATTCTTTTTTCTTATTTCTTTCCTTTTTTCCTTTCACATTTATTTCTCATAAAAAAAATATGTAAATTTTCATTACTTCAACTAATACCAATTGATGAGAGAGAAATATATGTGGATTAGTACTGTTACAATTATTGGTAACCTCATATTCAGGATTCCAAGGGATGCCGTACTGGGTCTGGTTTTCAATTTCTCGTGTATATCTAATGGAATAGAGTACCTCGGGAGTACATACACAAATGGAATTCTTTTCTTGTACAATACAAAATGAATTTTTTTTTTTCAAATTAAAACTATCTTTCTTTCTGGCTCTGATTTTGTGTAATCTCAATGACTAAAACTAACTAATTGAAATTTGAAACAATTTACCTCATTCAAATTGTATATTGAACTTTTCATTTTAATATATTTAGTACTAATCCAAGAAAAGAAGATATTAATAAAAGAACAAGGATCTTGCCTTTTTTAAATTAGAAATTAAATTATAAAGATAATGCATAACCTTTTTTTCCTTCTTAATTTAATTAAAGTTAAAGTAAAGATTCTATTGAAGAAAGAACAAACTCTAATATACTGGGACTCTTTTTTCACACTTTTTTTCTTCCAAGAAATTTAGATCATTAAAAATTAAAAAAGGGAAGTTTAGAACTTAACTCTTTCCCCTTTTTCCATTTGACTTCTATTTATTGTTTTGTGGGGGTTGTGACCAATTGAAGCGAAAAAGAAGTCAGATGATTCTTCGTCAGATAATTGTAATTGTACAAGGAAGACGGTAGGTGATGGAAAGGAAAGAATGTAGTAGAAAGAATGATAAAAAAAAGGAATTCAATTTTGGATTCAGTATGGATAAAGGATCTTCCTATGTTATACTATTCAATTCGCGACGACAAATTGATTTGATAGTTAAGATATTGTTATTCATGATATTGATCCGATTCAATATCATCGAGATGTAATTCATCCTATTGAATTTACAGGCGAAATTTTTTCATCTCCATCTCTATGGGATTAAATCCCGAGTTATTGCGAAATAAAAAAACGATGAGATTATGGAAGTAAATATTCTCGCATTTATTGCTACTGCACTCTTTATTCTAGTTCCTACTGCTTTTTTACTTATCATCTACGTAAAAACGGTCAGCCAAAATGATTAATCTGAATACAACTTAACTTCTTAGTTCTTTATTAATGATTGAAAAAATCTATTAATGATTGAAAAAATCTAAAAATTCAATTTCACTTCTTAAATCTTAAATGAAATGAGCCGCTTAGAATCAATAGTATTTTATGATATCTGATAATATGGTAGAAAGAAATATATGAATCTTTCTACCATACTGTATATTAGATTAGTGTTTTTGTAATGTATAAAGTTGTACTGTATAAAGATACAGACTTAATATAGATCAATTTACAATATGTATCTTTATATATGTTATGTAGATCTTAATTACATCGATGGAATGTACATAGTGCCCCAATTCTATTTCTTTGCTACATCTATTTGATTGATCGATTTGTATTGATTCCGATCAATTCGAAATAATCGAAAGGCAACTCTTACTTTTATTTTACTTTACGGTTTTAATTCTTAGATTTCTTATTTTTTCAAAATCCCAGGTATCCATCAAATGAATTAAAGAAAAATAGCATGGACATGGCATATATTAATAAAAGAAAACCCAAACCAGTAATCTTTTTTTAGCATTTCCAAGAAGTAAAGTTAAAGTAATTGATTGAGCCGTTGGTTGATAGAGGAGTTCTATGGTATGGAAATTTTTCCAATTTCGAAAAAGAGTAGGAAACCCCATCAGTAACACTTGAACCATGATATGAAATGAGTCGATAAAACATAAATAGAAATAAAATTTCTCTAAAATAAAAAAAAAAAAAAAACAAACAAGCGATAAGTGCGCAATATGTGACTCGCTCGAGGCAAGATCTTATCATGTTTATATCTTGTTGAACAACCACTATGTCTATGTTCTTTCCTCTAGAGAGTACGTATCCTATTAATATTATATTAATAACAGAACGACTTTCCCTTGGATAAAGAGGGAAACAAAAACAAATAAAAAAAAAGGGGGCCTGTTGTTCCTCATTGTCCCTATATAATTAGGGTAAGAGCCCATTCGGCGAAATATAAACATGGGAATCATTAAAATATCTGTTTGATTGACATTATCGTTAAAAATGCTTTGCAGAACGATCTAAAAAACAATTGATACAGTTTGATTCCTCAACTAAAAACTAAATTAGTAGTACTTCTAGAGTCCACTTCTTCCCCATACTACGAGTGAAAGAGAAAATGTAAAGACTACCATTAAAGCAGCCCAAGCGAGACTTACTATATCCATGTGAATTATGTCCCCTACCTCTATGAATATGAAGAGATTATTCCTTTATTGTTCATTAATAATAGTGAAATCAATGGTGCAGAGTCAAAAAGGGATTTTTACCCCAGATTATTAATTTAATGAACTAATCCAATAAATCCACTTATAATAAATTACTATACGATTTTTAGTAGCATTATGATTTTGAATAGAATTGGGAAAAATCAAACACAAGCAAAATACGCAGTGACTCCCTTGTCTTATCCAAGGGAGTCTTACTAATAGAACATGCAAGGATAATAATACCTACCCCATTTGATCTAATTCTTATCCTCTCTGTGAAACAATCGATAGACAGTATATTACATTCTTGACTAGGGATTAAAAAAAAAAGAATTTTTTTTGCACTTTTTCTATCATTTTCTATAAAAAAACCAATTATCCAATCGAATATTAATCGAATACCTGAGTACTCAGAGATTCTTGTGAGTTTGTATACAAAGCATCTTCCGCCTTTTCCTAATTACTAACTACTAATTTAGTTAGACCCCTCCCTCCTGCTATTCAATCTAATTAAAGGCCCAGTCAGTAAACACTCTATTAGTAGTGTAGTGGAAGGGAGTTGAGAAGTCTTGATAGTCCTTCTACTCCTATAATCCTTAATATTTCCTCGAATCCTAAACGAAAGGATTTACAGAAAGAACTTTCGACAACCTCCAGATGCTTAGAATCAAGCACGTATCAACAGGCCTTTGCCTCCCCTTCTTCCTTCTGCTGGGGAATAATTTGGTGAGTTGTATCAGTCGATAGGGGATTTCAGGTTTTTTGTTAATCAGGCGACACCCGGATTTGAACTGGGGAAAAGGGATTTGCAGTCCTCCGCCTTACCACTCGGCCATGCCGCCAAAACGATACAAAATAGATGAAAATATTACCCCTTGGGGGTAGATTACTGAACTTTTTTTTATTGTACTTGCATCTTGAATCCCCTTTTCTTTAATCCCCTTCCTAAATAAAGGAAATCTTTCCTTTTTTGGTTGGATCCATCCCTTCCATTGATTGTATAGTATCTCAAAACGCACACTACCGAAAAGCTTCCCTATCCATCTTTTCTATTGATAAAGTTTCAGTCACATAAAGTAAAAATTCATGAGAAATTGGAACCATTAACTATTGACTTGATTGCGAATTCATGAACTTTAGATTTGGATTTCTAATTATGTTTCTCTAATCACATAAGAAAATGAAAATAATAACGAATCAGTATTGATTCTTTTCAAAAATATTTATTTCCATTTTTCTTTTTCTCAATTTCAATTATAACAACAATTATGAGTATATGTAAATCCCGGAACCAGAACAGAAATTACACAGATATTGAATCGGGTCTCTTGTCTATATATGATATATGATGCTTATAAGGAATTATCATAAAATATCGTGGTTCAGTTTTTCATTGAATTTGATTGAATAGAAAATATTTTGATAGAACATGGCCTGTGCTGTCCCGAATAAGAAAAACGACAATACAATAAAAACAATAAAAGGGGAGACAAATCTATAGGAATATATAGATAACTATATGTGCACGTGTTTATGTTTAATAAATACAACCCGTTTTACAATCGTATTTTACGAATTCTAATTTAATAATACTAAACTAAATAGGTATAGGTAAAAGTATCGCTTTTCTCGACAAATCCTTTTTTATTTTTAACAAATTTTTTTAACAATATAATCTACCACAAAGGTTAAGTGACAAAAAAAGAAACAATATAGAGTTTCTGATTATTCTGTCTTTCTCTCATCGAACAGATCAAATTAAGAATCCGTTTATTTTTCTAGTATCCAATTGAATTGGAATATGTAATATCATAATAATGGTAAAATTTGAATCATTTTTTTTTCTGATATTTTCGACAAAATTCCATAAATCTAACTAAGCAGCAAAATTCCTTTTCGAAGAATGTTTTAGCAATTCCTTTCCATTTGTATCTGTTACAAATTCCAATTTGAGTAGCAAATTCTCTTTATTCCTCCGTTCATACATATCTCATACATTCCATATATGATATGTCTATATATATATAGAATAGATGGAGTTAGGTAAAATTTTATGTGATTCAGTAAACAGAATATAAATTCCATCGGGCTAGATCGATTTATATGATTCGATGAGAATGAGCCAAAAATGGGATTTTCAATAAATGGGGAATTTTTTTCAAATGCTCCGGTATGGAAATGAAGGAATGTCTACAATACTTGGTTTTAATAAGATACAATTTGAAGGATTTTTTAGGTTCATTGATCAGGGCTTGACGGACGAACTTTATAAATTTCCAAAAATTGAAGATAGAGATCAAGAAATTGAATTTCAATTATTTGTGGAAACGTATCAATTGGTAGAACCCTTGAGAAAAGAAAGGGATGCTGTGTATGAATCACTTACATAATCTTCCGAATTATATGTATCCGCGGGATTAATTTTG
>JAGTTD010000003.1:12156636-12166636 GCA_018398585.1 Simmondsia chinensis | reverse complement strand
TCATTTTTTCGAACAAAGATATATTTCTAACTCCTCAGTGACTAATGATCAAGTAAAAGACAAATTATTTAGTTCGGATCTTTCTAATCAAAAAGAGGATAGGATTCCTGATTATTCAAAACTTAATCGAATCGTATGTACTGGTCATTGTAATCACATATATCCTGCCAAGAATTCTGATTTATTGGCAAAGATACGAAGAAATAGATTCATCATTCCATTTCAATTGATCCAAGAATGAGAGAAAGAATTAATGCTACCTTCAGGTATCTCGATTGAAATACCCATAAATAGTATTTTTCTTAGAAATAGTATTTTTGGTTATTTCGATGATCCTCGATGTCGAAGAAAAAGTTCAGGAATTATAAAATATGGGACTATAGAGATGCATTCAATTGTCAAAAAAGAGGATTTGATTGAGTATCGAGGAGTCAAAGAATTTCGGCCAAAATAACAAATGCAAATGAAAGTAGATCGGTTTTTTTCATTCCGGAGGAAGTGCATATCTTACCCGGATTTTCTTCCATAATGATACGAAACGATAGTATTATTGGAGTAGATACACAAATCACTTTAAATACAAGAAGCCGAGTAGGCGGAGTGGTCCGAGTGGAGAGGAAAAAAAGAAAGATTGAACTTAAAATTTTTTCGGGAGATATCCATTTTCCTGGAGAGACAGATAAGATATCCCGACACAGCGGAATTTTGATACCACCCGGAAGGGGAAAACCAAATCCCAAGGAATCCAAAGATTTGAAAAATTGGATCTATGTCCAACGGATCACACCTACCAAGAAAAAGTATTTTATTTTGGTTCGACCCGTAGTCACATATGAAATAATGGACGGTATAAATTTAGCAACACTGTCCCATCAGGATCTATTGCAGGAAAGGGATAATGTGCAACTTCAAGTTGTCAATTATATCCTTTATGGAAATGGCAAACCCAGTCGGGAAATTTATGAAACAAGTATTCAATTAGTTCGGACTTGTTTAGTATTGAATTGGGACCAAGACAAAAAAAGTTCTTCTATCGAAGAGGCCCGCGCTTCTTTTGTTGAAGTAAGGACAAATGGTATGATTCGAGATTTCCTAAGGATCGATTTAGTGAAATCCGCAATTTTGTATACTGGAAAAAGGAATGATCCATTAGGTTCAGGATTCTTTTATGATGATGGATCAGATCGTACCAATATGAATCCCTTTTATTCCATTTCCATTTATTCAAAGGCAAGACTTCAACAATCATTTAGACAAAATCAAGGAACTGCTCGTACATTGTTGAATAGAAATAAGGAATGCCAATCTTTTCTAATTTGCATCATCCAATTGTTTTCGAATGGGTCTATTCAAAGGTGTAACATATCACAAAGAATCAATTAAAGAAAATCCCCCGATTCCAATTATAAATTTGTTGGGCCCTTTAAGAACAACCCTTCCAATTGCGAATTTTTTTTCATTTTTCCGTTTAATAACTCATAATCAGATCTTGGTAACTAACTATTTGCAACTTGATAATTTCAAACAAACTTTTCAAGTACTTAAATATTATTTAATGGATGAATAGTGGAGAATTTATAATCCGGATCCATGCAATAACATTATTTTGAATCCATTCAAATTGAATTGGTATTTTCTTTAGTACAATTTTTGTGAAGAGACATCTACAAAAATTAGTCTTGGAAAATTTGTTTGTGAAAATGTATGTATAGCCCAAAAAGGACTACGCTTAAAATCGGGTCAAGTTCTAATTGTTCAGATTGACTCTGTAGTAATAAGATCAGCTAAGTCCTATTTGGCCACCCCAGGAGCAACTGTTCATGGGCATTATGGGGAAATCGTTTACGAAGGGGGTACATTAGTTACGTTTATATATGAAAAATCGAGGTCTGGTGATATAACGCAAGGTCTACCAAAAGTGGAACAAGTCTTAGAAGTTCATTCGATTGATTCAATATCGATGAATCTAGAAAAGAGGATTGATGGTTGGAACGAACGTATAACAAGAATTCTTGGAATTCCTTGGGGATTCTTGATTGGCGCTGCGTTAACTGCAGCGCAAAGTCGTATCTCTTTGGTTAATAAGACCAAAAAATTTTATCGATCCCAGGGGGTGCAGATTCATAATAGGCATATAGAAATTATTGTACGTCAAATAACATCAAAAGTCTTGGTTTCAGAAGATGGAATGTCTAATGTTTTTTTTACCCGGAGAATTAATTGGATTTTTGCGCGCGGAATGAACGGGACGCACTTTGGAAGAAGCGATCTGTTACCGAGCCATCTTATTGGGAATAACAAAAGCATCTCTGAATACTCAAAGTCTAATATCCGAAGTGAGTTTTCAAGAAACGTCTCGAGTTTTAGCAAAAGTTGCTCTCCGAGGCCGTATCTATTGGTTGAAAGGGCTAAAAGAAAATGTTGTTCTGGGGGGGATGATACCCGTTGGTACCGGATTCAAAGGATTAGTTCAACATTCAAGGCAACATAAGAGCATTCCTTTGAAAACCAAAAAGAAGAATCTATTCGAGGGGGAAATGAGAGATACTTTGTTTTACCACGGAGAATTATTTGCTTTTTGTTTTTCAAAGAATTTTCATGATATATCAAAACAATGATTTATGGGATTTTTTTAGTGATTTTTAAGAGCGGATTCATTCTTTTGCCTATCTTATCTGTATTTGTTACGCCCATTTAATTTATTATTTAGCATATAGTAATAATTTAAGTTAGTAATTTTAGTAATAAAGATAATAACAAATAGAATAGAAATGACTTAATGGTTTGGATTGTGTATTAATAGCCAATCTGCAGAAGGTTCCGTCGGAACAATTATTTATTTCAGGATACCTCATCTCTTTTTTGCTCTTTCTTTTTGTAAACAAAAAAGAGAAAGTGTGGGGAGAAATGACAAGAAGCTATTGGAACATCAATTTGGAAGAGATGATGGAAGCGGGAGTTCATTTTGGCCATGGTACTAGAAAATGGAATCCTCGAATGTCACCTTATATCTCTGCAAAACGTAAGGGTATTCATATTATAAATCTTACTAAAACTGCTCATTTTTTATCAGAGGCTTGTGATTTAGTTTTTGATGCAGCAAGTAAAGGAAAACTTTTTTTAATTGTTGGGACAAACAATAAAGCAGCAGATTCAGTAGCATGGACTGCAATAAGGGCTCGGTGTCATTATGTTAATAAAAAGTGGATTGGGGGTATGTTAACGAATTGGTCCACTACAGAAACGAGACTTCATAAGTTCAGGGACTTGAGAATGGAACAAAAGGCGGGGAGACTCACCTGTCTGCCGAAGAGAGATTCAGCCATGTTGAAGAGACAACTATCTCACTTGCAAACATATCTGGGTGGGATTAAATATATGACAGGGTTACCTGATATTGTAATCATCGTTGATCAGCAAGAAGAATATACGGCCCTTCGAGAATGTATTACTTTGGGAACTATTTGTTTAATCGATACAAATTGTGATCCCGATCTCGCAGATATTTCTATTCCGGCGAACGATGACGCTATAGCTTCAATCCGATTAATTCTTACTAAATTAGTATTCGCAATTTGTGAGGGTCGTTCTAGCTATATAAGAAATCCTTGATTCATAATAATAATAAAATGAAATTACTTCTAATAATTGGTTACTATTTCCGAATCTCAAAAAAACTATAAAAAACCTGTGGATATTATGTGGTTTGTTGGTATCCTAAATAGACGATTCAAGTAGACAAGTTGAGAAAGAGATAGTTGAATCAAAATAATTTATTTTCAAGTTATATTTCTGTCAGAGGACAATATGAATGTTCTATCATATTCAATCAACACACTTAAGGGGTTATACGATATATCCGGTGTGGAAGTAGGCCAACATTTCTATTGGCAAATAGGGGATTTCCAAATCCACGGCCAAGTACTTATTACTTCTTGGGTTGTAATTGCTATCTTATTAGGTTCAGCCGCTATAGCTATTCGGAATCCACAAACCATTCCAGCTGACGGTTAGAATTTCTTTGAATATGCCCTTGAATTCATTCGAGACGTGAGCAAAACTCAGATTGGAGAAGAATATCGTCCTTGGGTTCCTTTTATTGGGACTATGTTTCTATTTATTTTTGTTTCTAATTGGTCAGGGGCTCTTTTACCTTGGAAACTCATACAATTACCCCATGGGGAGTTAGCCGCACCCACGAATGATATAAATACTACTGTTGCTTTAGCTTTACTCACGTCAGTAGCATATTTCTATGCGGGTCTTACAAAAAAAGGATTAGGTTATTTTGGTAAATACATTCAACCAACTCCAATTCTTTTACCCATTAACATCTTAGAAGATTTCACAAAACCTCTATCACTTAGTTTTCAACTTTTCGAAAATATATTAGCGGATGAATTAGTAGTTGCTGTTCTTGTTTCTTTAGTACCTTCAGTGGTTCCTATACCAGTCATGTTCCTTGGATTATTTACAAGTGGTATTCAAGCTCTTATTTTTGCAACTTTAGCCGCAGCTTGTATAGGCGAATCTATGGAGGGACATCATTGATTAGTTTTTGAAAGAGTCTATTTTTTGGCTTAGACCAAGGCAATGTATGGCTTAAGATAATCTACTTAGGGAACAAACATATATATACAAATACAGTCTAGAGTAATATAAAAAACGATATTAGAGAATTGTAAAATAAAAGAAAAAAAAAAGGTTTGGTTAAGAAAAAGGGGTTCTACTAGGTATATGTAATCTAATGTCTATAAGTCAATTCTTGTAGATTAGATGTTTCGCAGAACGATTCTAAAATCCGATTGATTGAATATAAGATATAATAGAATAGGTGGTTTACATTATGGAACAAACACATGTATATTTGATATTAAATATTGACTAGTTATATATGAAATAATATTGAATTTGATTTTGCCTGCTTGAATTTAGATGGGGATACCAATAGAAGTCCTTTCGTTTCGTTTATGACGATGAATTGAATGAATAAACAGATAAAATCAAGAAAAAGATCGAGGAACTCAAAGAAAGAAACAACGAAATGGAAAAACTTAAGTTGTATGGATTCATAAAGACTCCACGAATAGGAACTAATTAAGATGAAGTCTTTCTGATGATTCAATAATATTATTATTTCAATATTTCAATTCGTAGTTCTTAGTTACTTTGACTAGATAAATAATAAATATTATTAATGAAATAATTAAGTCATAATTGTCATAATTCATTGGTTGATTGTATCATTAACCATTTCTTTTTTTTTTTTGCGAGGAACTTATCATGAATCCACTGATTTCTGCTGCTTCCGTTATTGCTACTGGGTTGGCCGTGGGGCTTGCTTCTATTGGACCTGGAGTTGGTCAAGGTACTGCCGCGGGTCAAGCTGTAGAAGGTATTGCGAGACAGCCCGAGGCAGAGGGAAAAATACGAGGTACTTTATTGCTTAGTTTGGCTTTTATGGAAGCTTTAACAATTTATGGGCTGGTTGTAGCATTAGCTCTTTTATTTGCGAATCCTTTTGTTTAATCTAAGTGTACGTATTTTTTTACTCTCTTGGTTGGACCTGACACTTGCTTTTTTGCATTATATCAAAATTTTTTTTCTACAATTACTTATTCGTTGAGAAAATAACTTACGGGAAGGACTGATTTGAGGATGAGGAATTAGCGTTACCGACATCCTTTCTTCCTTCCCCACCCCTGAATGCAACAAACGAAGTATTTCGCAATTGACATGAGACCTGGTACCTAATTCTATTTGAATAAGTATTATTCTTATTGGAAATCCCAATTGAAAAAAAATCTATTTGGAAATAGATTTTTTTTTTCAATTTTTAGAAATTCGAAATAGGAAAGAGGTGAAGTAATACAACAAAAAATTATGTTCGATTGTTTTAACCTATCTATAAGAGGAGTTCATATGAAAAATGTAACCGATTCTTTCGTTTCCTTGGGTCACTGGCCATCCGCCGGGAGTTTCGGGTTTAATACCGATATTTTAGCAACAAATCCAATAAATCTAAGTGTAGTGATTGGTGTATTGATCTTTTTTGGAAAGGGAGTGTGTGCGAGTTGTTTATTTCAAGAATAGGCTGGATTCAACCGGCTGCACCCCTTTTTGTTATAACTGGAAAGGAAAGGTGCACGATCCCGCAAATTACTTCTGAATAAATTAAAAAATCATATGCAAGAACCATAGCATTTCATGATTTGTTGGTAAATATACTTTGATTCTCTATTAACCAATAATGCGGGATCATTAACATGGTTAAAACTAAACCATTTGAGGTCCAGGCGCCGCATGGTACTCTTTCTACGACTAATGTTAATACCGAAATGGTTTTATTAAATTAATTAAAATGAATAGTTAGAAATTTTTTGATATAGAACACTTATGTCGATAAAATGATTTGAATTTTTTATTGGAAAAATATTCATCCTTTTTTTATTAAACAAACGCCAAACAAAAGGCCGAGTCGATGACCTACATATTACATATAAAGTAAGAAAAGTTTTTGGATTTGAAGAAAAAAAGCAACTTTGCTGACAATTACATATTTTTTTGTTTGGTCAGAAGAGTCCTCCGAATATTCTGGTTTTGGATTAGTAATCTATTTGAATTTTTTTTTAATTTAATATGAACATAAAAGAGAGGATAGGTTCATTACATTCAAAAAAAGATATGGAAATTCACTATAAAAAAATTTGAAGTAATTGAGCGTGAGAGCCAAATGAATTGAAAGATTCAAGTTTGGTTCGGGAAGGGATCATGAAAATTTGGAAATGAATGGAAAGATAATCTACTTTCATTAAGTGATTTATTAGATAATCCAAAACAAAAGATCTTGAATACTATTAGAAATTCAGAAGAACTACGTGGAAGAGCCATTGAACAGCTGGAAAAAGCTCGAGCTCGTTTATGGAAAGTAGAAATGGAAGCAGATCAGTTTCGAGTGAGTGGATATTCTGAAATAGAACGAGAAAAATTGAATTTTATTAATTCAACTTATCAAACTTTAGAACAATTAGAAAATTACAAAAAAGAAACTATTCATTTTGAACAACAAAGGTTCGAATCCTTCCGTCCCAGAACATATCTATTTTATCATAACATAATAATAAAAAAAAAGATTGCTTTTTTTTTTTGAGTAACCGTCCTTATATTTATTTATATTTACTTTATAAAATATAGTGTAATATTGTAGAATATAAAATTTTTTTTTTTCTTATTTTTAAGAATTCAATTCTTCTCTAAATCTTATGTTTTTCATAAATAGTATAGGGTTCAAATTATATGCAGATATAACTAAATCTATTTGGGATTGGGATCCAATCCAAGCAAGATAGGATTATTGATTACATACCATACAATAATTTGAATTAAAAAAGTCAGATGGCCTTTATCAATCATATATCCATTCTAGCATTTTGATATATCTATCTGCTCTGCTTAAAATTTTGAATATTTATAATAATTTATTATGAGTTCTTGGAAGTGTGAGTTTAGTGAATCTATTCTATCGAGTCACCTGAAGATGAAGATTAAAAACAATTCATTTATTCGTGTTATGTGTTATTTATGTTAAATTACATTCTAAATTTAATATTTTTATTTAGGTAAATAAAAAATATGGAGTTAAGTTGAATTTTGGCTGAGATGTATTTATTCAAGAAAATAAACATCTAACCTATTTATACAATCAATCCATAATATATATATAGATATATAGAAATAACATTAACATATATAACAAGGCAAATACAATAATAATATTTTAAAAAAAATAGATAAAAAAAATAATAAATAATATAATAATATTCTATTTATAATTAATTTAATTTTTAAATTAAAAGATATTAAATTAAAAGATAAATATTATATACTAATATACTACTAAAAATTATAGTAAATAATATAAAATATTAACACATAGATAGTTTTTTTGATATATAATAGAATATCTAATTTTATAGAATTCTAATTAAGAATAGAGACTAAATAGAGTTATATATTTCTATATTCTATGTACCGATTGAACTAATGACTATTCATGATTCCATAATTGAATCAATTGCATCTCAGTTCAAAATTTGAGGAATGCTATGGTAAAACTTGGTTTGAAACGATGTGGTAGAAAGCAACGTGCGACTTGAAGGACATGATCCGTTGTGGATTCTTATATCCATCATTTTTGAATAAGTGCTCTAGGCTCGACATCCTTTGTTCTGTTCCACTAGAACCCGTTTTTGTTGGGTTGTAATGTAAATAGTACATGACGAAGCTCGAGTAGAAAGTATTGATTCATTTCTTAAGGGGCAAGGGTCTAGGGTCAGTATCAGTTAATAAGTTGGAACGACTTCGTAAGTATATCTTTGACAGAGAAATCAAAAGGATCCAATTCGAGCAAGTTTCAAACTCAAAAGGAAATTTTGTCGGAATTGAGAAAAGCTTTTCGATAAAAAGTGTATCGTGCGGGAATCAACCGTTCGTATGATTCTTTGATAGAAAGAAATCACAAAACAAAAAAGGTATGTTGCTGCCATTTTGTTGAAATGAAAGGACTAAAGATCAACGAAGTAATGTCTAAACCCAATGATTCAAAGCAAAGAGAAAGGATTCTGTAAATTCTGTAACAAGGAAAAACCATTTTACTTGTCTCAACAACCGGATCACAGTATGAAGAATTCCAATAAATTTTAAATGAGACAAAAATGGGTTATAGACCACTCAATAAATGAAATGCCAAAGGATTCCTTTTTGAGCTATTTGAAAATTAGTTATTCAACTAGAGTTATGAGTTACAAATGATTTTTTCAGGAACTGAAAAAAGAAAAAAGGACTTAATTTCTAGTCTAATTGATTTGATGATTTTATGTATCTATTTGCCATTAAACTTTTATCTATATAGATAGATAACTTCGAATCATTTTTTTCTTGAGCCGTATGAGGAGAAAACTTCCAATATGTTTCTAGCAGGGGATTTGCTCATCTAATCTATCCTAATGAGCCGTCTATCAAATCGTTGCAATTGATGTTCGGTCTAGAAGAGAAGGAAGAGATCTTCGGAAAGTCGGGTTTTATGATCCAATAAAAAATCAAACTTATTTCAATGTTCCCGCCATTCTATATTTCCTCGAAAAGGCGCTCAACCTACAGGAACTGTTTATGATATTTTAAAGAGGGCAGAGGTTTTTAAGAAATTTTGACTTAATCATCAATTAATGAAATAAAAAAAAGAGAATCAAGTTTGCTTATTCGACGTATATTTATTGATTGAATAAGCCCGATATTTTTCCTACTTCTTTTTTTTTCCTTACATCTATGCCTTTTTCTATCCATTTAGATTATTTATGTAGTGCCAATCAAACACAAGTTTTTTTCTTTTTCAATTTAATTCATATTGACAAGAGTATATTGAACAAATATAATTCAATCATAAATTGGAATAAAATAAAAAATAAACCAAACCTATGTATTGGACACAAAAAAGAAAAAAAATAGATACTTTATTTTTTATTTTATTCCAATTTATGATTGAATTTGCTATTATACAAAAATTTTAAAATTTGGATTAAAAAATGGAAAATATAAAGATACTTGTATTGTCATCCTATCTGTTTGTTTTTATGTTCAGAATCGATTCAAAAATTTCAAACTTTTTTTTTTCGATTTTTTCTAATTCAATGTTTTGATTGACTTATACAATTACAATCCAATTTATTTATTTGGATTCCAATTGTATCTACATACCTTTATGGGGGGTTGCTAACTCAACGGTAGAGTACTCGGCTTTTAAGCGCGGCTAGAATCTTTTACACATTTGGATGAAGCAAGGGATTCGTCCATATCATCGGTAGAGTTTGTAAGACCACGACTGATCCTGAAAGGAAATGAATGGAAAAAAGAGCATGTCGTATCAATGGAGAATTCAGAGAATATTTCATTCTTACCAAATCGATACAAAAGTTTGTTTGTATTCTTGGAATGAAATAAATTT
>JAGTTD010000003.1:12084136-12126636 GCA_018398585.1 Simmondsia chinensis | reverse complement strand
AAGAATTTGTAATCTTGATAAGTACAGCCGGTTGAATAAAAGTTTGAGAAAATTGTTTTGAGGTATAAGAAGTGTAACCGAAATCTTTGATATCCCAGATATTTAAAATTTTACATTTTGAATATTGAATTTTCCCATTATCACACCTTTCATAAAATGAATTCATAAAACTTTTTGGTTCTTTGTATCGTCTGGAAGCCATTGAAAATTGTTGGAAAATATGGATTTGACTAAATTTTGAATTCCAATTAAAGGGAGAGATTCCCTATGTTTTGTTAAGAAAATGTGTTCAAGTTGAGGTTTTGGAAAAATATTGATTTGTTTGAATTGATAAAGTATTTTGGAGTCTTTGATTAAGAGATTGAGGAGGAGCCGGAGGTCGGATTGAGAGAGGATTTAGGGGTCTTGAAGCAGCAGCAGAGTAGAAGATTGAAGGAAAGTCTTCAGTTAAAATTTCGAAAGGGTTTTGAGTTGGGATTGTGATTCAAGAAGATTGAGGATGGGGTTTAGGGGTCATTGCGTTGTCTTCTGCAGATTAAATCTTTCCTTTACCTTTATCTTTTGACATTCTCCTGGCGAAAGGGATTGAATTGAATTATGATTTTGAAGAAATTCTCTCGAGTGAAAGTCTGGTAAAGAGTTATTTTCCCCTTTAATAAATTCAATTTGAAAGTCAAAAACAAAAAGGATGGCTTGCCATCTTGCAAAAATTTGTTCTGAAACTATATTTTTTACATCATTTTGTAAAACTTCTTTTGCAGATTTGCAATCAATTCTTAGAAGGAAAGTTTTGTTATATTAATCATCTTGAAATTTCGAAATGCATAAAACAATAGATAAAACTTCCTTTTTGATTGTTGAATAATTTCTTGAGCTCCAAGCCAAAGTCTAGAATGAAATCTAATTATTTATTCGGGGTTGGACTCTATTTTTTGTTTGAGTATACCACCATAACCTATATTTGAAGCATCTGTTTCTACTTGGGAAACGCTTTTAGATTTGGAAGGGCTAGACATAGAAGATTTTTGACTCTTTGTTTTAAGGTTTGAACTATCATAGTATGGTCCACTGTCCAGGGCGAGGATTTTTTAGAAGCCTTTGGTATAATCGTTGACACAGATTGCGAAGGTTGGGGAAGAAATCAACAACATAATTTAAACATCACAAAAATCGTCATAATTGAGTTTTGTCTTTGAATTCATTTGAAAATTTGCTAGCAAACTCTATTGCTCTTGCAATAGGTTTTATGGTTCCTTGAAAAATGTTATGTCTTAAAAATTCGAATTTTGTTTGAAATAATTTCATTTTTGAAGCTGAAAGGACTAAACCATTTCTTTTGATAGTGTTAATAAGGATATTTAAATGTTTGAAATGTTGATCAATATTTTTTGAGAAAACTAAAATATCATCAATGTAAACCATGATGAAATCTGTATATTAAGTAAAAATTTCATTCATAATATTTTGAAATTCTGATGGAGCATTTTTGAGTCCAAATGACATCACATTCCATTCGTAGTGTCCAAATTGGACTGTGAATGCTGTTTCATAATGATCTTTTTCGTCAATTCGAATTTGCCACAAACCACTTTTTAAATCAAATTTTGAAAATATATTTGCGTAATGTAACCTATTTAATAGGACTCTTTTGTTTGGAATTGGATATCTTATCCATTGAAGAACTTTGTTTAATGGTTTTTAATTGATGACTAATCTTGGGACTCCTCCTTATAATTTTGCTTGGTTGTTAACACAAAATGCAGAATAGCTCCAAGGAGATTTTGGTGGTATTATTAATTTTTTGTCTAGAAGCATTTGAATTTCGGTTTTGCAAATGTTCTAATAATTCTTTGTTCATTTGAATAGGTCTGGCTTTTGTTGGAATTTTTCTTTCATTAAAATATTTTTCATAAGATAATTGAATTATATGCCTTTTTCTTTCCCAAAATGCATTAGGAAGATCATAACATTCTTCTTTAATTATTTTGTCGTTTCATTGGGTTATTTTTTCATTGCATTGGACCAATTATTTTTCAGTCCTTTGATATTCTATTTCTGTTTGACGGTGTTGAATATGATTTTTCTTGTTGCTGATCAGGTTTATCTGTTTGAATATTGCTATTGAGTGTAAGAGATGTAGATCTCTTTGTTGAATCGAGTTTAGGAATTGAAATGTTACCTTGGTGTCCATAATCTTATTACGAACTCCTTCTTTTGTAACTGTAAAAGGATATATTTGACTTATAAAAGAGGTTCCCAATATAATTTGTTGTTGAAGATCCTTAACTCGAATAAACGGTGTTTTAAAACAAACGCCATTGTTGCGGATCTAAGAATTTGAAAGTTTATATTTGATATTCATCTTATCTCCACTGGCTATGTGAGGACTTTCTATTATTTTTTTCATAATATTTCGATGGGACGTGTCCTTGAATGCAATTGAGATCTGCTCCTAAGTCTAACAGGGCTTGAGTTTGAATTTTATATCTTTTGAAATATGAAGAGTTATATAAACATACCATTTTTGATATTCTATTCTTTTGATTATTTGAAGAAATTTATCATTTGAGATTGGTTCCTTTGGTATTTGAATGTTCTCTAATTGAGTTTCAATTAGATTTTCTTTTGCACTACTTGTTTTTGGCTCTATGTATGATAATCTTGATTCTAGTTCTAAATCTTTTGATTATAAAAGAGATAATTTTGATTTTGTTTCTAAATCTTGTTATTAAATTGTTATTAATTCAGTTTGTAAATGTTTAATTTGTCCTTTTAGATCATTGATCTCTCTTTGTAAATCTCCTGTTGAAATTTGTCTGAATATATTTGGTGTGGGATATTTTTCAAATATTTGTTCCAAAGATTTGGGTTGCTTTGGTCTAGTTATCTCTTGTTCTTTAAATATAATTTCTCTTAATTGAAGAAGATATTCTTTTCTTATTTCTTGATCTTGAATTTTCTCTACTATGTTTAAAAGGTCTTCTTTGTTTGCTTTTGTTAATACATTGACTGTTTTGAATTTGTAGGGGCATAAATCTTAAGTTGATTCAAATGATGTGCCTTCATCGACTGTATCTTCTTGAATTTCAAATATGCAGTCTTCATTGTTTGAGCTTAAATCATAAAGGAATAAATTCATTAATTTATTTTTTAAATCTTCATATTCTATTTGATTTATTTTTTCCTTCATTTGTAGTTGTTTTGATAATAACCGGGTTTTTTACACTTGAAACATATTGGAATTTTTTTTTTCTTCGAATATTTTCTTTTATTTTTGTAATGTTAAGGTGGTGGTGATTGTTCATATTTATATTTTCTTTTCTTTTTGTAAGGCCTGAAGTCTTGTTGAAATATTTTCTTTTTGTAGCATTTTTAAGGAGGTTTGAAGTTATGAATGCCATATTGAGTACAAAAAGATCTTAATTCTTTTCTTGATTGGGCCTTTTTAAGATTCTCACAAAGTTTTTGTTCTTGGCATAATTGCAATGCTTTCTTTTAATGAAAGCAAATAATTGTCCATAAGTTATGCTGTACAATGGAATTGTTTGTGCTCCACAAACATCTTGAATTTTGGTCATTATTCTTTCTGCAAACAATTTTGGAAGTCCAGTTACAAATTTTTCTTTCCAAAGTGATTGATTTCCATCATCTCTTTTGAGTACACGGGTTAAAAACATATCTTTGTACCATCGAAAATCTTGTAAAGATAGACATCTTAAATTGGTTAAAAATAGTTTTGTTGTATTTTGTTCTTCAGTTATGCTACCAAGAAAGGCAACAATTATTGACCAAATTAATATTTCTATGGCATCTTCAATTTCTTCCTCACGGTAAGGAGAATTGACGTCATTTGGGTCTATTGAACTTCATTTAGTATGAGTATGATTGAGTATCATTTCTCTTTCGTGGAGTTGTAATATTTTTGACCACCATGATGGAAGTTGTCTTGAAAATCCAGTAACAATTAATCTTGCCGCCGTTTGATTTGTGTGTGAAGTATTAAATATTTCGTATGCTGTTGATGCCATTGCCATTTGATGAAGAGTGTTTTTGATCCCATATTCAGATTTTCCATCCAAATTCCATTCATGGATGTCGCTTCCATTGAATGCTGCAGAAGTAAATTGATTTCTTTCCTTGTATTGAATATCGGGAGGAGTTGGCTTCAGATAATAGTTCCTTGTGGGTTGATTTTTCTAGTTATTCCTTATTCTATTTATTGTAGACTTGGGATTCTCAATTGTATTAGTGTTTGTTCTACATTGAATTGTTCTTCTGTTTTTTGAATTTCTATTTCACTTAGGGATATCGATGAGGTTTCTTCATTAGAGACTTCATTCTCTCCTTTGGAAATAGTTTGGATTGTGGGGCTAATTGTAGATGGGTTATCTGTTAATTTGAGGTTTTGAGTGATTCTTTCAAAGATATCATCATTAGGATTTTTTTAATTTTTTGAGTTTTATTTGTTCTTTGTCTTTTTGCGTCAAATTAAAAGGTAGGAATGAGGGTTGTTGAATTCTTTGAAAAAATGGGGTTGCTTGCGATTGTGGAAGTGGAAATTTTTGTTGAATAAGGTAGCTTTGAGGTATCTGAGGTATCCGTTGAGAGATAGTATAATTTTGAGTTTGAGATGTTGGTTGAGGCATTGGTTTGATTATTGGAGATTGTTCCATTCTCTAATAAGCCTTGTTATTTATTATATTATTATATATTAAATTTAATTACTCCGATATTGTTTTGAGGTTTAAAGATTGGAAATTATTTTGTTCATAAATTTTGTTTTTATCTTTGATTGTAGGTGCAGTTTCACCTTCTTTATCCTCTCTTCCCCTGCGGAAATGAGTAGTTGCCATTTCTTTATTTTGAACATTGACAATTAGATTTTTTGTTGGAGGATGGATAGTTTAGATTACTTGTCCATCTGTTGTTAGCCATTTGGTGATAGGGTTTATATTAACATTTATAAAATTTTGAATAAAAGGTTTTAGTATTTGATTCTTTGACATGTATGATTCTAACCATTTGAAAAATGGAATATTATATTTTAGTTGATTTAATTCTTAGTAATAAATTTCTCTTACTTTTATTGTCAATTCTTTTGTAAAGGTTTTTGAAAAACCATTGTCTTTGAGCTTTGTTTTGTTTAGATTCAAATTCATTGCTTAAAAATTATTTATTTATGGTAAAAGGCTTTATTAAAATATTTATTGAAGGTGGTCTCATTTGAAAAGCTGTTAGAGAACTTGTGTTTGAAAATGATTCATTTTGAAAAACTGGTTCAGCAAAAGGAGAGTTAAAACGTATTCCTCTAAACCTGCAAGTAGAACTATTTTGAAAATCTTCTTCTTTGTTATATGAAAAGGATGAAGTTGATTGTCTTGAAGATTCAATTTAGGAAAGTTCTGAAATAATTGTTTGTTTCCCAGATTTGAACATAATGATAATTTTACCCTTCAGGTTCTTCAGTAATTTGTTGAACTTGTCTTTTTGCAATATTTCTTGGAGGTTGAGTATTCTCAATCCTCAAAATATCTGGAATGGTTATGTCATTTCACTTGAGAGGCCTTGGGGTAAAGGTTGAAGCTTGTTCAGCCTGAACCTCAAGAAGTAAAGTTTCTCCCGAAGGAGATTGTTTGAGACATTTTTGGTTAAGTTGGCTTCCTAAAAGCCTAAAGTAGATTCTGTAAATGAGAACAAAATTTTGTCTATTTTCTTTAATATTAATATTTGGAAAATGAATATCTAGTGTTAAAATATCCAAAATTGTCGGATCTCGAAGAGCAACCGAAAAGTTTGGATAACTATTGAAATAAATTGGTCCATTATGTAAATTTGTTTGGACAATTACTAGTAAAGATTCTTCATATTTTAAATATGTTGAATCTCTAAGGGCTAGCATAATCGGTTGGTTATGTCCTGTCCTTGATAAAAGGTTGATAGCTACTTGAATTAAACCATAGTGTATATAATGATAACCTTTTGCAATATATTTTTGCATGAAAGCGCCATTTTCAAATCAAAAGTTCCAGTTTGATAAATTGATTTTAAGTCTTCATTTAGAATGCTCCAATTGACAAAATCTTTTAGGTTTGTAATTTCTTTTGAAACTTCTTTTGAATTAACTATGTTAAAACTAGTATTGGGTTGTTTTGAAAACATCTTTCTAAAAGGCCCTGCAATTTTGAAACCTAACATGGTTATAGCCTTAGTTGTTTGGGTTCAATAATTACCTAATAGTTTTACTATTTAACACCGTTTAGAATGGTTGTACTATTTGCACTAGAGAATGGGAACACCAGTGACACAGTAACGAGAACACTCAGCGGGAACACCTTCTAGGGCTTACCAATGCTTTCAAGGGCTTACCAACGCTACACTACCGGCTTACCAAAGCTCCTAGTAAGTGCTTTAATAGCAAAGCGTTCATAGTAAGTGCTTAAAAGTATTTCAGTGAAATTACTGTTGAAAACACCTTGAACTTGGCTCTGATACCAAATGTTCCTTCTACCAAGAGGCCTCCCCAATTAAGCAGGAGTAAACGACTAACCAACGGATCGACACCAGAGCACCGCTACCTCGGGCATTCAGCCACCTACGGCCACCATGAGGCCTCCCAACTAAGGCAGAGTGAACGGCTCACCAACGCATCCCGGGACCACCGTAAGGCATAACCCACAAATGATACCTATCAGGCCAATCCACTAGGCGAAGAGCCTCACTTCGGTTAACAGGTCATGAGTGAGAGTTCCCAATTTCATGTGGCTCTGATACCAATTGTGCCTTCTACAACAAGACGTCCTTGATTAAGCAGGAGTCAATGGCTGGCCAACAGATCGACACGGGAGCATCGCTACCTCAGGCATTCATCCCCCTACTGCCACCACGAGGCCTCCCCGATTAAGGCAGAGTGGACGGCTCACCAACGCATCCCGGGACCACTGCTACCTCAAGGCATAACCCATAGATGATACCCATCAGGCCAATCCACGGGGCGGAGAGCCTCACTTCAGTTAACAGGTCATGAGTGAGAGTTTCCCGTTTCATGTGGCTCTGATACCAATGGGGGGCAGGATCGGTGGACATAGAAGAAGATGAGAAAGATGGATTTATCAATTGAGAAGATTAAACATAGATTGAGCAGAAAAGACTAATTGAAAATGCAAACACAAAATTGAAATACTGATAAAACTTAGAAATTGAAATGGAGGACTGAAATACAATGCTTGGAAATGAAATTACAAAATGAAATTTGATAGTAAGACGAACGGTGGGCATAGAAGAAGATGAGAAAGATAGATTTATTAATTGAGAAGTTTAGACAAAGATTGAGTACAAAAGACTAATCGAAAATGCAAACACAAAATTGAAATATAGATAAAACTTACAAATTGAAATGGGGGACTAAAATACAATGCTTGGAAATAAAATTACAAAATAAAATTTGATAGTAAGACGAATTTTGTGAGCCTTCTACCAAACTCGCTCTTGTGTTGTGAGAGGATATTTTTTGCTCTCCTTCGAAAATAATTTGGATTGTGGGGCTAATTGTAGATGGATTATCTGTCAATTTGAGTTTTTAAGTGATTCTTTCAATGATGTCATCATCATGATTTTTTAATTTTTTGAGTTTTTTTGTTCTTTATCTTTTGGGTGTAAATTAAAAGGGAAGAATGAGGGTTGCTTAATTCCTTAAAAAAATGGGTTTGCTTACGATTGTGGAAGTGGAAAATTTTGTTGAATAGGGTAGCTTTGAGGTATCTAAGGTATTGGTTGAGGGATAGTGTAATTTTGAGTTTGAGATGTTCGTTGAGGCATTGGTTGGGCTATTGGAGATTGTTTCATTCTCTGATTAGCCTTGTTGTTTATTATATTATTATGTATTGAATCTATGAAAAGTTTTATCTGTATTGATATTTTTTCAACATAGATGGATTTATTTAAATTGAAAGTAGCTTGTCTAAAAGCGAGTTTGGGCTCTGTCTTTTTCAATTTTATTGAATTTTACACAATACATAGATGGATTTTTATTATGACGACGACGACGACGACGATGATGATGCTGCCGCCGCCGCCCCACAACGAAAATCCTGAAATTATTTAGAGATTTTATAAATTTATTGTTTAGCACAATTTTTCTAAAATTATTTTTCCAAAAGATTGAAAATAAAATTTTTGTTTTGAAATTTTTTCTAAGTTAAATATTTTTGGGAGCTCACACTCTCAGTGCTAGAAGCGATCATTGTGAAGTAGACCTTGAGGTGTTAAGAAATCTTCTTCTAATTTCAGATCTTCAAGTCAAAGTTAGGATTCTCATTTCAAGTATTTCTAATTAAATATATGATACATAATTTGTTTTTCCTTTATTTTGTTTATTCTACATACTCTATTTATGCTTGTTTTATTCAATATTTTTTGACTGTCATGTTATGAACCTATCAGAGTAAGATCTAGATTTAATTTAATAGCTTACTTAGGTTAGGTGTTAGATTTAAAATTAAAAATTTTAAATAGCTTTTCCGCTGCACCTGCTCAAGCCGTTTACGCAAATATTTTTGAAACATGTTCCCAACAAGTGTGCAATCCCAAAAATATTTAACTTAGGAAAAAATTTCAAAACAAAATTTTTCCTTTCTATCTTTTTTGAAAAATAAATTTTCAGAAAAAATATGCTATACAATAATTTAGAAAACTCAAAATATAATTTTAGGATTTTCATCGTGGAAGAGAACTAGGTTCTAAAAACCCCAATCCATATTCTCTCACCATAAATATCACGTATATATATATAAAAGTAACCAGCCATAGGTTATGCATATAAACCCCTTTTTTCCTTTTTTTTTTATTTTAATTAGGGCCCACACTAAAAGAAAAAACATGGTGGTTTAGGATATACAGGTCTCTTTTTTATTTAAAATACAATATAATTTATCTTATTATATATTCATTGCATGAATATATGTTTAACATAAAAATTTATTTATTTCATAAATAAATAATTCATCTCATGACTTCAGCTTTAGATATTTTCTAACAGTGCTTAAGTCGAGGTTTTCGAAGGGACCTTAAAGACAATCTAGCTCTAGCTCTAAATAAGTCAAATATGATTATCATCTCATGATAACAATTGAATACTATTTAGTAAAACTTAATTCCACTAAATACATTTTACTGCACTCTACATTTAAATATAATTACTCCAGAATTTCCCAAATAACTTTTATTATGACAATTAAGCCCTCTATAAGATATCTGTGAGCAACAGTAACTTTAACTACTATCATTACTTTTATCATATCTCTCATAGTAGTTTTCAACTCGCCCTTTTCGAACAATTCAATAATACAGAAATAATTTTCATATTAATTCTAAATATCAAACACATGGAGTACTTATTAGCCAACAATCTATAAAATGATTTGATAATCACTCATGGTAACGAGATTTCCAATTGCTAATATGTCTAAGGTTGAAATTTTAAATGGAAAAAATTATAAACGACGGTTAAGAAAGTTGTTGTTTTACTTAGAACCAATCGATGTCAACAATGTTCTTTATGCAAAGAATATTCCCAAGGATGAAAATGCTTAGGTTACTTTTGGAGGAAATTGTGCTATGGATAATAAGACCTATAGGGGAACCTTACTACATTATCTGGATGACAGATTATTTGATATTTATCCTAAAATGGGCACAGTTAAGGAAATCAGGGACATGCTTCAGAAGAAATATGGGAGTGACAATGGGAATATTAGAAACATGTAGTTAGTAAGTGGCTAGAGTTTAAAGATGTTGATGGCAAACCAGTCATTGACCAGGTAAAGGAGTAGGAAAACATAGTAATCCCTCCACTGTTAGAAGGATTGAAAATTTGTGAAATTACTTAAACTTATGCACTTATTGAAGAACTCTCTCCTTCCTATAAAGATTAAAGAAAGATTCTCATGCATAAGAAAGAGGATCTTCTTTAGAGGAAGTTGTGGAACATCTAAAATTTAAAGAGGAAAGCTAACAAAAAGACAAGGCAATCACATATTTAGATTATTCTAAAGCTAATATTGTCAAAACGAGGGCTAGTGCATTTGACAGGTTCAAGAATAAGGGGGAAAAAGGCAATGTTCCAATCTCAAGTATGGAAGGAAAATTTAGAAGTCAAATAGTAAACTCCGAGGAGCATGTTATTATTGTGGGAAATGAGGACACAAGGCCAAAGATTGCAAAAGCAACAAGAACCAACTTAATGATTTCAAGGCAAAGCCTGCCTTGTACAGAAAGATAACATTGTGGCTGCTGTTTCTGAAATGAATCTGGTCAACAACATATGACTAAATGGGTAGTGGACATCAGTTCTACAATGCACATATGTGAAAATAAAAGCATGTTCTAGGAGTTCCAGAAAGCATAGTTAGTAAAATACGCGTATAATTGACGTATTAAACACATTCGTATTTTTCTGTTCCAAACGACATTTATGTATCACTGCAAAAACTATGAGAAAATATGCATTTTTTATGTTATCCATTTAATACATGTTTTATAATACGTATCCATATTTTTTTTTAATAAAAAGCAAAAATTTAATTGAAAATAATCATACTTATTCCTAAATTAAGTGTATATATGCTATATTTTTGCAAAATTTGTCACTCCAAATCCAAAAATATTCACTTATAGATTATTTTTTCTTGTATATCATGCTTCTTACTATCGCTATTATAGGTAGCATTATCAAATACAAGTTAAAATTAACAGAATTACATTTCTTTCCACTTTATCAGTATCTTAGAAAGAGTTATTATAAACATGAATCAAATCCTATATTAAATTTTTGTAACTCAACAAATTTTTGACTAAACCTTTTATGTGTCGAGCCAATAATATACGAACATATTAAACTCCATTTAATGCACATACCGTATTTTATTAACTATGCCAGAAAGTGACTAATAGGGAGGTGCTCTACATGGACTTTTTTGCAGTAGTACCAATCCTCGAGAAAGTGAAGATTTCTTTGTACTTCTAGAAAATTTCTTATTTTAACAAATCTTCGCTTGCACCATTGCAGCTTTTGTTTGGACTAGGGTGGCTTCGCGGAAGTCCTTTGCCTGGCCCACGCTCCCCTGGTGTAAGCTACTTAATTGGGCTACTCTATAGCTTCGTGGACGTAGAATTGATTGCATCTTAGCCCACCTTTGCCTATCTATGACTATTTATGTCCTTTGGTATGAGCGTACCCTGAGGATTCAGTTCTCAATCTAGACCTTCTTCAACTATGCTTAAGGAGTTTATAGGATTGGTCCGCAGTCGTTCTATTGCTTCTTCTACGCTCCGTGGTGCGCCTATCATACTTAGCGTCTTCAGAGAAGGGGCATTGAGCATTACATGATGTATGGCCTCTTGGCCTTTGTTTAAGCTTTTAGCTTTGTATGGCCTTTGTTGCTTTTTAAGCTTGTTGCTTATTTTGTTTTTGACATTTGAGACTTCGATGTAGGCTCTGGCCATAACTTGAGGCTTGCCTCTCGTAGACTTATTCATATTAATTCTTCTATTTATGGTATTTCTCGGTGAATTACCAAAAATTTTTTCTTATGCATGTGTTAAAAATGCATACGAATTTGGTATTCAGTAGTCTTTGATTAAAGCTGGTTTAAAACTAGCTTTTCACTTTGATAGACTTGTCCTAGCTAGGAACATGAAAGTAATGGGTAAGGGCTTTTGCAACAAGGGGTTGTTTATTCTTGATGCTATTTGCGTGAATCATAATGCTAGTACTTCTTCCGCTTATCTTGTGTAATCTCTTGAACGACGAAATGCTCACTTAGGAAAAGTAATGGAGACTCTATTAAGTGATTTAAGAAAATGAATGTGATTCCTAATCTTAGTAATACTGAATTTAATAAATGTGGAGTATGCATAGAGGATGAACATGATAAAAATCCCTTTAAATCAATCGAAAGAAAAACTAAACTTCTTGAGTTAGCTCACATTGACTTAGGATGCTTTAAAACCTAGATGAGTAAAGGTGGAAAAGCATACTACATAATTTTTGTAGATGACTACTCTAGATACACGATAGTATATCTCCTAAGTACTGAAGATGAAGCATAGTGAATGTTCTTAAAATACAAAGCTGAAGTTGAAAATCAGCTATGAAGAAAAATAAACAGACATATGTCTGATGGTGGAGGTGATTATCATCCAACTTCTCCGAAAAAACGCTGTGAGAAAAATGGGATAATACACGAACAAATTGCCCCTTATTATCCTTAATCAAATGGTATGGCTGAAAGACAAAAATAGAACCTTAAAGAACCTGATTAATTCCATGCTCATTAATTCTAGACAAACTAATAACATATGGGGAGAGGTGATATTGTCTGCTTTGTTATGTACTAAATAAAGTTTCTTATAAAAAGTTGGATAAAGCCCTTATGAACTAAGGAAAGGTTATACACCTAACATAAAATACTTGAAAGTGTGGAGATGTCTAGCCAAGGTCGGATTACCTGATTTCAAAAAGAATAAAATAGAACCTAAGACTATTGGCATAACTTTTATCGTATATTCCTACCATAGTGTTGGATTGGTGTCCTGAAAAACCCAATTAGTTAGTTTTTAAATATCAAATAAATGAATTATTTTTATTTATTTATTGTCTGATTATGTTTAACGAATCAAATATGTGTGTGATTGTTTTTCTAAATAGTTCCATGAGATGGACGTAGTCCAAGATGACATGTCAGATTTGGTTTAAGTGGTTAATGAGATTGAACCATAGATAGACTTAGATCAAACTACTAATATGTTGTCAAAGTATGTTCGTAGTTGGTGATAAGTTTGGACAACTTCCATGATAAGACTATAATATGATACTTTAGATAATATGTCTTGGTTATGTGGATAGGGAACCAAAAGTGTTATATTGGTGTTGTCAATAAGATTGAAACACTGAGCAAAACCACCTGAATTATTTGTTTCTTAACTACTATTAGAAATAATTAATTATGTAATATGATAACTCTAAATCCAAGAAATAGTATGAACTCACGCACAGATTGTTCGTTGCTTTGATGTGCTAAAAGGATTTGTCATAGTGCGTTGACTTAAATATTGCATGCGTTGAGAAACTACATCAAGTGTATCTTGAATAGTTGTATTACTTGTAATCTATAGTCTCTAACGAGATAAAGATATCACCTTAATAAATTCGCAAACATACGAACAGAACTCAAAATCTTTAGCCAAAGTATTCCATATATTAGACATTTGAAATTAATATGGAAATTGTTTCTGTATTAATAAATTGTTCAAGAAGGGCGAGTTGGGAACTACGGCGAAAGATGTGAGAAAAGTAACAATAGTAGTTAAAGTTACTTTTGCTCACAGATATCTAATAGAGAGGTTGATTGTTGCAATAAAAGTTATTTAGGAGATTCTTGAGTAAATATGTTTAATTCTAGAGTGCAATAAATCTTATTTAGTAGAATTAAGTTTTGCAAAATTGTAATCAATTGTTATCATGAGATGATAATCAAATTTGACTCATTTGGACCCAGAGTTAGATTGTCCGTGAGGTTTGTTCGCAAACCTCAACTTAAAGCACTGTTTGATAATATTTAAAATAAATTCATGAGATGAATAAATTGATTTTGCTAAACATAATTTATGAGATAAATTATTTATCCATAAGATAAATAAATTTATTTTAACAAATATTATTCATGAGATAAATCGTATAAGTGTGGGACTTTAAACAAAAAAGGAAAATTTGAGTTTCAAATAGGCCATGGTCCGTGGCACACTGACGCAACCAATCAGAGCATGACACACATCGTGCATGGGTAGGTCAAACTTGGAGATCCATGTGCTCATAGGAGCACGTGCAGCCCTGCCTCACGCAGCGTCTTATGACGTCGCCCAACTCAAGTAGCCGGATGCCTATCTACAGCCAACAAAATCACAAATTTTTTTCATGTTAATGCGATGGCATTTTGGCGAGACATTAAAATCATTTTTTATAGCGAATCCCACATTGGTATTTGGAAGTTTTCTTTGTCCCATAGATTAATATAAATAGGAGTGCTTGGGACTTAATTTACTAATCCAAAAATTCTTTAAAAAATATAATTTTTTGAAAAATTAAGGAGGAATTTCTCTTTGAAATTCTTCCTACATTAAATATTTTGGGTACCCACACTCCTAATGCTAGAAGACGTCATTGTGAAAAAGACTTTGAATTGTCGAGTTATTTTTCTTCCAATTTCATATCCTCAAATTCAAAGTTGGTATTCACGTTTGAGGTATGTTTAATTAAATATTTGATATTTAATTTATTTTTTTTTTATTTCGTTATTGTACATCCCATATTTATACTTGTTCCTTTTGATATTTAGTTTGTCATGTTATTAACTTATTAGTGTAAGATTTAGACTTAATTAAATAGTTTAGTTAGATTAGGGCTTTAGATTTAAAATTAAGAATTGTGAATTAGCTTTCTACTGCGCCTTTTCTAGGGAATTTATTTTTTCTGAAACATGTTCCCAACTATTGGTATTATAGCCAACTCTGAATACGTTCGTAATTGACATGAAAATATTAGGTTTGATTAATTTTGAATATGTACAATTCCGAAAATATGGATTTGGGAATTTCATTCAAGGAAAAAGGTAAGCCTAAAGATTGTTGTTGAAGAGTTTAATAATAAGATTGAATGTTTATTAAAGTTTTAAATTGTTTAAAATTTTATATGAGTTATAAGTCAATTGAGGAATATATTTCTAAATCATATCTAATGAGATTAGATATTTAAAGAGTTGGATAATTTTATTATTAATCTAATGTGATTAGATTTTTAACTAAGGTGTGAAGTATTTAATTGTTGAATATTTTGTGACAATCCAAAACAAAGAGTATCTAATATGATTAGATGTTCGGTTTTAATTCTAATGAGATTATGGTCCAAAATAAATTTTTATTTATTTAAACAAAAATTTTAAATATAAAAAAAAGAAAAGAAAAAAGGTGGTGCTAGGCACCACGTCTCCCTTAATTGATTAAAATTGTTTTTATAATTTTATTATTTAAATAAGAATTTTTTGCATTTTACCACCTAAATTTTATACTATCTAGCTTTTATGCACTTAAATATATATATATATATATATATATATATATATATGCTTTTAACCACCTAAATAAAAATTTCATTGCAAATGACCATGGATGCAATATTCCGTTAGAAAAATAGAATATTCCATCCAATTTTGAGATATTCCATGTTCATTCCCAATTTTAGTGTTGTTTGCAAATAACGACCTGTATTTTATAATATATAGCTTTTAACCATCTCAAACTTTTTTTTGAATAGAAAATATTTTTTAATCAAAACTTAATTTTTTTCTAAATAGGTCAAACACATTTGATATCTTTCTCTCCCCCTTCCCCCTCTCTCATCAAAAACCCCCAAATCTCTTCTTCTCTGTCTACACCATATGCGTCGACTAGACCTGAAAAAAATTTGACACGAAACGATAGCATGATATGAACACGTCACGAAAAGATAGCGAGTTAGGCTGGGGATTTTGAAGCCAGGTTGAATTTGGGTTGACCCATTTAACTTGTTTTGAAATTTGGATTGAATTTGGGTTTGACCCATTTAACCTGTTTTCAATACGCTTGACCAGTTTATATAGACATGTTAAGTTTTTGAGTAGTATACTACTGTTATTATGCATAGATTCTTAGAACTCTATCCCACTTAAGATAATTTAAACTATTTTTATTAATGTTAATTTGATAGTTTATTCAATTTAAACTATTTTTATTAATGTTAATTTGATAGTTTATTCTAAAAATTAAAAATATGTAATATATTTACTGCTAATATAAATCATTAATTGAATTATTTACATGTTCATAAGTTGATAAACTAGTCTTTAATGGAAAAATACAAATATAATTTGAACGGATAACCTACAGGTTACCTGTTTAATAATTAGGTTGGGTTAGGATTGAGAGTTCCTAACTCGTATAATAAACGAGACAGGTTCTGGTTGACGCCATTTCTAGGACCCCTCGTATAACACGAACACGAACACGACACAATATATCACGCTTGCCACCCCTAGTGTCGACAGACAAATGCAGGCTTTGGGTTCTGTAAAACTATGTTTCGGCACACAAATTTCTGAGAATGTTTCTATAAAATTTGGTTAAAATCTTTTGATTAAACGATGAAAAAATAATTAGATGGTCAAAAGCTATATATTATAAAATACAGATGGTTAAAAGATATGTACCGCAAATACTGGTGGGATACTAAAATCAGAAATGAACACATAATATTTCAAAATTGGATGGAATATTCTATTTTTTCTGACAAACTATTCCATCTGGTGGTCATTTGCAACCAAAATTTTTTTTAGGTGGTTAAAAGAAAAAAAAATTATGTTGTCAAAAGCTAGATAGTATAAAACCTAGGTGGTAAAATACACAAAATCCCTTGAATAAGTTAAATAAATAAATAATAATTTAGAATGAGATTCTAATTAAGATTATGTGATAATCTTTTCTAAAAGTGTTTTAGAAAAATCTTTAGTTACTCTTTAAGTAATTAGGCATTATGTAGTGTAATTCAAAAGGTTTGATAACATGATACTTAATACATTTTGTTCACATGTTTGATATTATTTAAATGAGTTAAATATTATGTACAATGTGAATAAAGTTAAAAGATCATTTATGTATGCAACTTGGTGAAATGTTTAATTTCATCCAGTGGGGGAATTTTTTCAAATAGGTCTAATATGATTAGATAATTCAATAGTTGAATTATTTAAAAGAAAATTCTAATAGTGTATCTAATGAGATCAGATTACATAGATTGAATAATTAAAGGAACTTAATTGGATTAGGGTTTTATTTAATTGTTAAATAAAATTTGGAATGTAATTCTGATATTGATTATGAGATAATCAAACTTAAAAGAAAGATCTGCCATTTAAAATTTCAAGTGAGAGCGAGGTTTAAGAGTTGAATCCTCACAGTCTCCATTTCTAGTCTAATAGTATAGTGGATAGGTGCTACTTCCCAAGGAGGGCGTTTATCGCATAATATAGGGTTAGACTTCTTCGGGACAGATGGAGGTACAGGAAACAGATGTGACCACGTATCCATGGTGTATCTTGTTTACTTGTACTAACGTCTAGCCAATGGTATACACTTGACTAGGATAATATTGTAGTCTCATAGGGACCATAGTGATACTATCTTAGAGGCCAAGGTAAAACCAATGAGTTAATTATGTTTAGGAAGCATATTAATTGAGAATAGTTCTCGCTTTACTGATAACTCGTTACGCCCCTCTCCCATGGAGTAACACGTAGATTGGTTAGCTCATAATTGCGCACACAAAGAGAATGGTTCGATGGATTCCATGCTTTGTTTGTTTGCTAAAATTATTAAAAGGTTCACAAGAGTCAAAATATCAAGTGTGAGCGAGCTTCTAAGTGAATGGTCATGGCCTTCGTTATCGGTCTAGTAGTATAGTTGGTGAGTGCTTCGTTATCGGTCCAGTAGTATAGTTGGTGAGTGCTACTTCCTAAGTAGGCCATTCGTTTGTAGAATACAAGGCTAGACTGAAGTGCAGGAAAACAGGTGCAGCCACGCCGACATGGAGTACTTCGTGGACATGCATGGATGTCGAGGTGGTGGTGTACACTTGACTAGGGTCTACATTACCCTCCCCGAGGAGCTCTATTGTATGACCTTAGAGCATGAAGAAAGAGTGGTGTGTTAAATATGTTCAGTAAAGAGTTTACAAGAAAACATATTTATGGAGAAATGTTATCACCCTTTCGATATCTCAATTCGGCCTCGCCGGCGAGGAGTTTTGGGTAGTTCAGTTGGGTCACCATGGCATACATGTGAGTGTTGGATTGTGAACTCCAATCTTTGATTGTTTGCTAGAAGTAAGAAAAATAATCTTTTATGCTAGATGACTTGTTTATAGTTTTGGTTTTAGACTGGTTGTTTTCTTATGCATTGCGATTAATACTGGTATATTTGTTACTTGTCTATTCTTTTATGCTCACTGAAATTGAACATGTGCTAGTACATGTGGAGCACTAGTAGATTCTCGAGGTTCTCTAGTTTACTGCTATTGTATCAATTAAGTTAAAAAGGACATTAGGAACTGAAGGCCCAAAGAGCAACCTAAGAGGGGGTGAATTAGGTTCTTTCGAGATATAATGAAAATTTAACCTTTAAGAATCAAAAAATAATTAAAAGCTAGACAATGAATATGAAATGTAAAAAACAAAGGCAAGAAGAAAAACAATGTACAGGGATTTTTATAGTGGTTCACATCTAGCCCGAAAGCTAGTCCACTCCTCAAATGATTAATCTTCGTTACTTGAGCCTTTAATTAAGCTTGATGATCCTTTTTAAAACTAGGCTCAGGATCTAACCTTTATAATCGGTCCTTTTGTATGTTGGTTCAAGTCCCAACCATTACAATTGACTCTTTTGTAACAATAGGCTAAGGATTCAGCCTTTACGATAAAATAAATTAAAGCAATGAAAGAATTAAAGCACTAAAATTCTTCACTCTTTCAAGAGCGAGTTGACAATAAATCAAGCTCAGTCAAAACTAAGGATATGCCAATTAAGCTCAATGATCAACAATAAAGAGAACTAGTGATACTCAAGAAAAGTTTAAAACAAACTCAAAATTAAAACGCTAAAGCACAAGAGAAGAAGAGCTTTTCAATTAAAGAATACTTAGAGAGAATTGGATGAGTTAAACCGAGGCATTCAAGCCCTATCTACAGGAAAATGAAGGGGTATGGGACGTTTGAAATGTTTAGGTAAAGAATGGGAAAGAAATGAAATCAAAAGTAGCCATTTGGGGCCTTTTTTGATCTTTGTGTCAACCCACAGTAACTCTGGATGGCCACTATATGTTTTTTTGTCTACACATCCCTTCTGTGTGTCGACACTTAGCATGCCTTGGCGGATTTGAACAATTTTAACCATTTAGCTTGATTAATTGATTTACCATATTAGCCTTTTTTTCATGAACTTCCATGTATGGCTTATTCATTCGAATGATTGATCTACTCATGCTAAAATATCACCCTAATAAAACTTTTGATCTTGTTATATTTGGGCATGCTTTTCATAATGCCGATATAAAATATCCATATTGAAAAACTTGATTAGCTTCAATTTGACTTGAGTATTTTTTAAAAAACATTTGAAAATCAAATTCCAAAAATATTTTTGTTAGAGCATCACATATCATTATTGAGATTTGACTCAATTTATATATCCTGATCCTAAGTCCTAAAACATAACAGTAAACAACTTAAAGTGTCCGAAATTGAATCTTGTTCTCTTTATTTTGGATGAATCTTCGCTTCAACTTTGATCATTTTCCCTCTTGATTCATCGTCCTAGAAAGCTTGCTATCAACATTTTTAATCTTGATTTTTCCTAACTTTCTTATCAGTCACTTTCAAACAAGATTAGAACAATTTAAACTTAATGACTTACTAAATGATTTTTATCATCAAAATTATAATGTAAATGGCCTTTAGGACCACCAAGAATGTTACACGAAACTAACGAGTTAGTTAGATGCAGCATTCGGACATTAGATGTCGAATATGTTCAAGTATTAGACACTTTCAAATACTTGAAAAAAGTGGTTTATTAGAGAATTGGTAGCATGGGAACAGCTTAAAAGAAGAATGATATACATATGATTGTGCTAAGAAAGTTCAGTTTAAGAGCGTATCATATGATGTTGTCTTATTTAATTGAACTGGAATTCTTGATGCAAATATATATAACCAATATCTACAAGATATGATTCTGACTTGCCTATCAAGGTCTTTTAATCAGTTTAGGATAGATATATTGAGTATTAGAGATTGCTCATGGCCTGAACTGATAAAAGTATTGTTAGGTGGAGAGTGATTTTTACTGGCAAAATTTAATGCCTCCCTCCTTTTTGAACAACTACTTTTTGTTGACAAATATGGCTGCAATTTTTTTCAATCTGAAAATGGTGAATTCACACAGAAACGTTTAAGGTTCCTCCACTTATAAAAGGGGAACACTTTCACCAATTTTCAGTCGGGAGTTGAGAAGAAATTTGTTGTGTGTGAAAGATAAGTGTAAAAGTTGTAATACCTCTTATCTATAGTAAAATTTCATTGATCCCCCTCCGTGGATGCAGGCTTCAGCTGAACCACATAAATCTTGTGTCTCTTTCTTTCCTTACCCTGATTTTTCTATTTTTGGAATCCAATCCAAGGTTTCTGCATGTCAATTTCCTAAAAACTGGTATCATAGCAAGTCTAGACCCAAATCGGGTTTGTAAGAGGTGAAAGGGGAAGAAAGAGCGTCGACCGAACCTTGGTGGTGCTTTGGCGGTGGTCTTGGCAGTCGGAGGTGTTTGGATCTGGTGGTATCCGCCCAGATCTAGTGTTTTCAGGGCCTTCGTGAGGAGGTCGAACATAGTGGTCATGAAATTCGATCATCGGTGCTTGGTTCTGGTCCGTGCTGGTGTTGGTTGTCCTAGTGGATGCGTAGTGACTAAAAGTCGATAAGCAGTAGTAGCGATTATGGTTGAGTTTCATCGATGCTCGGTGGTTGTGTTGCAAGGAGAAAAATCAATTTTTTTTTTCTTTTTTTTTTTGTGTGTGAAGAGTTTCTAGTGAGTTCTGGAGAGAGAAAGGGAAAGTCAAAGGAAAAGTGGAGGAGTTTATTTTTCCCCTTTTTGATAAGAAAGTAACTTTAAGGGTTATTTACATTTTATTATCTTAATCTTTTTGGTAATTATAAAAAAGGATTCTAATATTTTAAAATTATTAAAAAGGACCATGAGGTTTTACTGTATTAATAAAAAGAACCTTCTCTAGCAATCTGATGTCATTTTCTGTCACTAGTGCTGATGTGGCCACTCTAATTTAAAATTTGCTATAGTAAATTTATTATATTATCCCTCAATCAAAAAATTAAATAAACCTCCCACCCCTCAGCCTCAACGATAATATCAACCCTAAATAACATATGCATGCATAGAGAGAGAGAGAAAGAGAGAGTAGCGCACCTTCACCTTCAAGCTGGACATGAAGATGCACACTATTGGAGAAGAAACTTTGCATTGATGCAAGTAAAATGGAAGAAGGAGAACAGAGGAAGCACAGCTGTTGAAAATGGAGGAAAAACAAATCTCGCAAGGAAGAAGAAGAGTTTGGAAAGAAGCAATATTTTTTATTTAATTTAAATAACCCAATATAAAAGGGTTTTTATTTTTATTTTTTTATTTTTAAAAGTAAAACAACATCGTTTGATAAGTATGCAGAATCAGACCAAAACGACATCATTTTGTATAAAGGCATTTTCGTCTTTTTATTTTTCCGGGATGTCAGATGGCAAGAGAGGGTCCTTTTTAATAATATGATAAAACTTTATGGTCCCTTTTATAATTATCAAAAAGATCAGGGTAGTAAAATATTATTAAATCAAACTTTAAGTTATTGTTACTATTTTTAATCCCAGTCCAAAAGTAGCTATTTCAATGTGTTGCAACTCACAATTTTATTAAAATTTTTTTTTTCAACGGTAAATTTTTTTTATGGCTTTCAAGGACATAAAAATTTTGGGTATTGAAAAATTTGATGGTACTTATTACTGGTGCATGCAAATTGAAGACAGTGGTGGCTTTGATGTCAGCTCTCTCGGAGATGTATGAAAAGCCATCAGCAAACAATAAGGTACATTTGATTAAAAAGTTGTTCAACTTGAAGATGTCGAAAGGTACTCCCATAATCCAACACTTGAATGCATTTAATACTATTGCAAATCCGTTGTCGTCGGTGGATATTGAATTTGATGATGAAATATGGGCATTAGTTCTATTAGCATCCTTACCTAACAGTTGGGAGGCCATGAGAATGGTCGTTAGTTCCGCTGGTGAAGAAAAGTTAAAATATGACAACATACGTGACTTGAACCTGTATAAAGAAGTGCAGTGGCATGACTTCGACAAGTCAAATGCTTCGAGTTCGGCCTTAAATGTTGAAATCCATGGTCAAAATTTTGTAAAAAATTCACGCAAAGGCAGGTGTAAGTCTAGACCTAGGGGCAGAAGAAAAAGTAAAATGGAGCGTAAGAATACTTGCTGGAATTATGGGAAATCGGGTCATTTTCATTGAGATTGCAAAGCCGTTAAGAAGTCTGACTCAGACGCAGCTAATACTGTAACCGAGGAAGTGTAGGATGCTTTGCTTCTTACTGTACATTCTCCAATTGATTGGGTCTTAAACTCTGGTGCATCCTTTCACACTTCTTGTGTCAAGAGGTGATTAGAAACTATGTGGCCGAAAATTTCAGTAAAATGTACTTAGCTGATGGTCAACCACTAGACATTGTGGGCAAGGGTGACGTTTACATAATGCTACCGAATGGGTCAACATGGACCTTAATTGATGCTAGACATGTGCCGAAACTCAAAAAGAACTTGATTTCTATGGGACGGTTGGATGATAGCAATCATTTTTTAACTTTCTCAAATACAAAGTGGAAGATTTTGAAGGGGGTGTTGGTGCTAGCCCTTGGTATAAAATCAGAAATGTTGTATTTTACCTCGAAACCGGCTAACAACATTTTTGTTGTAGAATCCAAGGATAGTTCTGAACTATGGCATTGTAGGATGGGACATATAAGTTATTAGGGCATGAAGATTCTTGTTGCAAAAGGGAAATTACCGTGTTTGACATTAGTGGACCTCGGGACATGTGAAAGTTGTATCTTTTACAAGTAGAAGAAAGTCAGTTTTTCGAAGCAAGGTCGGGCACTAAGATCACAGCGGCTGGAATTAGTGCACACTGATGTCTGGGGGCCTGCCCCTGTCTCTTCCCTTGGTGGTTCGTGATATTATGTGACATTTATTGATGATTTCAGTAGGAAAGTGTGGGTGTACTTCTTGAAGCACAAGTCAAAGGTGTTCGAAGTATCCAAGAAGTGGAAGGCTATGGCAGAGATGGAATCTGACTACAAGCTGAAATGCTTACGTTCCAATAATGGTGTTGAACACAGTGATGGCTATTTCATCAAGTATCGTGCTTTAAATGGAAAAAGGATGAAGAAGACTCCCCCGAAGACACCTCAGCTTAACGATTTGCTGAATGCGCGAACAGAACCATAAATGAACAGGCTCGGAGCATGAGGCTATATGCTGGTCTGCCCCTGATGTTCTTGGCAAATGTTAACACTGCTGTTTATCTGATTAGTCATGGTCTATCCGTTTCCTTAGGCATCAGATTGTTGAAGGAAGTTTAAAGTGGCAAAGAAGTGAAATTGTCTCATCTATAGGTCTTTGGCTACACGTCTTATGTTTTGCTTGATTCCGATGCCAAGAATAAGCTTAAAGCCAAGTCAAAGAAATGTTTCTTCATTGGTTATGGGGATGAGTCATTTGGGTATAGATTTTGGAATGAACAGAACATGAAGATCATTAGAAGCCGAGATGTTATCATCAACGAGAGAGTTTTGTACTGAGATTGAGCTAGTGTAGCAAAGGACTCTGAGAGTTCTGGTCAGAATGAACCAGAATTTGTCAACGTGGAGCCACTTCCAAATGACATTTCTCAGCCTAGTGAACTAATGAGTTCACCAATGCCAATCACTGAACAAGAAGTTCCTAGAGAGGCGGAGCCTAGTACCCCTGCTCCATCTTTTCGTAGGCCTATGAGAACTATCAGAACTCCAAAACGATATTCTCCATCACTAAATTATATTATGCTAATCAATAATGGAGAACTACAAAGTTTTAATGAAAGCCTTCAAGATGAACATGCTAGTGAGTGGGAGCACGCTGTGGGAGAGGAAATGAAATCCTTGCATGATAGTGAGACTTGGGAGTTGACATAGCTACCAATTCGAAAGAAGGCTTTACGTAACAAGTGGGTTTATCGAGTAAAAAATGAACTTGGTGACAACAAACGTTTCAAGGCCAGGCTTGTCGTAGTAGAGAGGGGTTGATTATTCTATGATCTTTTCTCCAGTGGTAAAACTTATAACTATCAGACTAGTTCTGGGTTGGTGGCAACTAAAAACTTACATCTTGAGCAGTTGGATGTAAAAATTGCTTACCTGGAAGAAAAAATCTACATGCATCAGCTAGAGGGATTCATAAAGTCTGGAAAGGAGCATACATTTTGTAAGCTGAAGAATAGTTTGTGTGGTCTAAAGTAGGCTCCGAGATAAAGGTATAAGAAATTCTATAGTTTCATGAGTGGTGCTAGTTATACCATATGTCAAGCAGACCATTGCTACTATATCAAGCATTTTGACTCCTTATGTATCATTCTATTGCTATACGTCGATGACATGCTGATTGTCGGGTCCGATATTGAGGAGATTGAGAATCTGAAAAGACAGCTATCAAGTCAATTTTCCACAAAGGATTTGGGGGCCTGCGAAAGAAATCCTTGGCATGCGCATTATCAGAGACAGAGGCACTAGTACCTTGAAGTTGTCACAAGCTCAGTATGTTGAATGAGTATTAAAGCGGTTCAACATGGATAAAGCCAAACTAGTGAGCACTCCACTGGCAAATCTTTTTTGACTTAGTCGAGATCAGGAATCTAAATCGAAGGAAGAATGTGAGAAGATGAGTAGAGTGCCATATGCTTTAGCAATTTGGTCACTCATGTACGCCATGATATGTACTCAGCCATATATTACCCACATAGTAGGAGTGGTGAGCTGATATATGAATAATCCTAGAAAACATCATTGGGAGGCGGTGAATTGGATCATGCGGTATCTTCGAGGTACTACTAATGCTTGTCTTCACTTTACTTCTGATGGTTCAAGTTTGCCAGGCTTTGTGTATGTAGATCTTGCTGGTGACATTGACAGTCGTCAAAGTATTATAGATTAAGTGTATACCTTGGGTGGTACTACTATTTCATGGCATTCTAGTTTACAGAAGGTTATTGCCTTGTCAACAACGAAAGTCGAGTACATTGCTGTATCTGAAGCAGCAAAAGAGATGGTATGGCCATAGAGTTTCTTGACAAAGTTGGGAAAGAAAATACAGAAGGGTACTTTGTACAGTGACAATCAGAGTGTGATCTCTCTAGCTAAAAATACTGCTTTTCATGCTAGAATTAAACACATCTAGATTCAATATCACTTCATTCTACATTAGCTTCAAGAAGGAAAGTTGTGGTTGGATAAAATCAGTGGGAGCAAGAATCCAACAGCTATGTTGCCAATGGGTGTGACCCCTGATAAACTGAATATCTGTGCAGCTTTAGCTGGCCTTAAGACCTGACGATGGTATTTGAGGGGGAGCATGGACCAATCAAGGTTAAAGGTTGTTTGCAAGCCACATTAGCCTCTAAGGGGGAGATTTGCTAGGTGGAGACTGATTTTCACTAGCAAAATTTTATGCTTGCCTCCATTTTCAACAATTGCTTTTTTTGTTAGCAAATATGGCTGCAATTTTTTTCAACACGAAAATGGTGAATTCACATTGAAAGGTTCAAGGCTCCTCCACTTATAAAAGGGGAACACTTGCACCAATTTTTAGTAGGGAGTTCAGAAGAAATTTGTAGTGTGTGAAAGATAAGTGTAAAAGTTGTAATACCTCTTATCCATAGTGAAATTTTGTTGCTCCCCCTCCATGGATGTAGGCTTCAGTTGAACCACATAAATCTTGTACCTCTTTCTTTCCTTACCTTAATTTTACTGTTTTTTGAACCCAATCGAGGGTTTCTATGTATGTCAATTTCCTAACAAGTACAGCTTGAGAGCAAAGGTGTCATAAGAACTAAGGGAAGAATTCACTTAAAGTAAACATCTATCTCGGGAATTAGGAACCTTAAAGGGGTAAAATAAAAGGTGAGTGAAAATAGTTTTGTCTCTATTACAAAAGCACTGGACATCAGTTTTCTAAAAGGAATTCCAAGGTACTTAGATACTGTTATTGCCAAGGCTAAAAGTCAACATGACAAGATATTCAATATCCGTTCCACTCTAGTTGTGACAAGTAGGTAGTTCACTATTGTGCTGGAGAATGGTTTTCAGTTAGTTTAAGTCGAGGAATGTAGTTTTAAATTTGAAGTAACAATCTTAATATACTTCAAAATTTTGATTTCTATCTACTATTTGCTTTAAAATAGTATTTCAGTTAAATTTCTAAAAACTAGTAAGATAATTAAGTAAATAAAATGTTTATTTACAGAGTACATTGATGGATAGTTGAATTATTTTAATCAAGACTATTAATAGCAATTTATTAGTCTTATAAAAGGTAGGTTGTATAACTACATAAAAGAAGAATTTCCTGAATCCCATAAAGTTTTAAGTGGCACTTAATCTTAGGTCGCATTAATCTGATATGATTTAAAACTAATATGATTTATCCAATGGGATCATTAAGTACAAAAATGATAACGGTATGGGAATCATGTTCGAATTAGTGGTGACTGAAAGAGCCTGTAAGAGTAAAGGCAGTAGAGCCAAGCCACTAGGCTGCTAAAACTTGCTCAAAAAATGTTTATGGACTGCTAAAAGTTCAAGGCAGCCGAAGTGAAAAGTATTTCATAAAATGTTTATGAATAACTACTCAATAAGTTGATATATAGATATACCAATGAAGACTGAAGTTGTAAATCCCTTGAAAAGTTCAAAGTATTAAAGACTAAATTTGGAATCAGTTAGATAATTATATTGAGTCACTTTGATTAGATCAAAGTGGAGGATTTTAAGAGAACTCTTAATTATTACTTATTGAAAACTTTTGCGGAAATGATCAATAATGTGTTATTAAATATGGTAAGGTTCATATGATCAGTCACATCTATATATCAAAATGTTTTTTTTTTTGTGTAAGAGGTTTTAGAAAATGTTCTAAAAGTACAACAAATAGCTTATGTTGGATAGATTGACAGTATGAGATACTGTGTCTTAACAGAATAATACAATTTATAGAGTGGATGATGTGTTAGATATATTTTCAACCAGGTTATTGTCACACTAAGTATATGAGAGCTTTGGTATAGTGGGAGAATGGTCAAGGTCACTTGGTGGATTCATGTCTTCAGTCTTAACGGTTAAGCATGATGGTAAATTCGATCCTTTAGATTACATTGAAACTCTTAAAGTGAAAGACGCAGGCCAATGTGTCAGGGCAATAAATTTAAGTTAGAGTAATTGTATTTTAACTAAGTTTGGGAACTTGTAGAGGCGTTGAAAGTCATTAAGTCCATTACATTGGATCTGAATGGATCTGCAAATATATAGAGTTCATTGGATGAGAAGGTTGAGACCTTCAAGGCTAGATTGATGGCACTGGGTTATACCCTATAAGAAGGAATCGTCTTTGATGAAACCTTCCAGCCAAATACTAAGCTTAAGTCTATTAGGATGCTTGTATCTATTGTATCTCATTGCGAAATGGAAGTCAAGACAACATTTTTTTAAATGGTCATATGGCAAAGGTTATGCATATGATACAACCAAACAAGTTTGTTGCCAAGAGTCAGGATCATATAGTATGCAAACTATGGTAGTATAATTGTAGACTTAAATGAGCATCTTGTTCATTGAATATTAGATTCAATAACGATTATCAAGTCCTCGTGATTTGAATTAATGGTTAGTAAACTATGAGAATACGTGTGACATGGCTAGAAAGTAGTGACTTTCTAAGTGTTGTATATAGGTGGCATTCTGCTCATTGAGATTGGTGTAGAGTTATCAAGGGTTGTTAAAATTCAATTGTCCAGTTAGTTTAAAATGAAAGAACCAAGACGAACATTCTATGTTTCTTAGGGTCAAGTTTTAGAGAGATTCTAAGAAAGGATGTTGAGTTTATCATATGTCATTTGTTTTAAAAGGGAGTTTAGGCATTAGACATCTGAAATCCATGTTTAACCTTGTAGTGGAAGTCATTAGATGGTGAAGAGGGAGGCAGTCTTGTATTGCTCACTTCACTATGGAAGTCGGGTACTTGACAGTTATGAAGTTGCTAAGTAGACTACTTCACTCAAAAGGTTCCTAGTAGATCATAGTTTGTGAGAAAAGGAATGAGATAGTGATAGATTGGCATTGGTTAAAATTTATAGTCAAAGAGTTGACATATATCTAGGGGATGGTTATGCAATGCAAGGCCAATTGGGTTTAATACAAGTAGAATATTTGTTGGAATTGGTGTCCTGGAAAACCCAATTAGTTAATTTTTAAATATTAAATAAATAAAATTATTTTTATTTATTTATTGTTTGATTATATTTTACGAGCCAAATATGCGTGTGATTATTTTTCTAAGATGTTCCATGAGATAGACATACTCTAAGATGACCTGTCTAGTTTGGTTTAAGTGGTTAATAAAATTGAACCACAGATAGACTTAGATCAAACCAGTAATATGTTGTGAAAGTATGTTCGTAGTTAGTGATAAATTTGGACAAGTTATCTAATAAGACTATAATATGGTACTTAAAATAACTTGTTTTGTTCATGTAGATAAGGAGCGAAAAGTGTTATATTGGTGTTGTCAATAAGATTGGAACACTGAGCAGGACCACCTGAATTATTTATTTTTTGATTGCTATCAGAAATAATTAATTTTGTACGATGATAACTATAAATGTAGGAAATAGTATGAACTCGTGCATACATTGTTCGTTGCTTTGATGTGCTAAAAGGATTAGTCACATTGTTTTGACTTAAATCTTATGTGCGTTGGAAAATGGCATATTGTGTAGCGGAAACAATTACTTTATATGAAATCTATAGTCTCTAACGAGATAAAGATATCCCCTTAGTCGATTCACAAACATAGGAACAAATTCTAGAATCTTTGGGCAAAATATTTGACATTTGGAATTAATACGGAAGTTGTTTTGGTATTATTGAATTGTTCGAGAAGGGCTAGTCGGGAACTACAGCGAAAGATATAAGAAAAGTAACGATAGTAGTTAAAGTTACTTTTGCTCACGAATATCTAATAGAGAGGTTGATTGTCGCAATAAAATTTATCTGAGAGATTCTTAAGTGAATATATTTAATTCTAGAGTGTAGTAAAACTTATTTAGTGGAATTAAGTTTAACTAAATGGTAATCAATTGTTATCATGAGATGATAATCAGATTTGGCCCATTTGAAGCCAGAGTTAGATTGTCCCCGAGATCCCTTCTCAAGCCTCAACTTAAAACACTTTTTGAAAATATTTAAAATGAATTCATGAAATGAATTACTTGTTCAAGAGATGAAGAAATTAATTTTTCCAAACATAATTCATGAGATGAATTTTTTTTTTTTTTCATAAGATGAATATATTTATTTTACATGTGTGGGAATTTAAAGAGAAAAAAAAGGAAAAATCGAGTTTTCAACTGTCGCAATTCGCAGCACACCGAAGCAACCAATCAGAGAATGATGCCTGGGTAGGTCAAGCATGGTGATCCATGTGCTCGCGAGAGGATGTATAGCGCTACACCATGTGGCGTGTTATGACACGCCCAGCATGAGAAGCAAAATGCCTATCCTTGAGCCTGCACGCGGGCAAATCAAATGCTGCCATGTGTCTTTTTAATCTTGCCTATAAAATCATGCGAGAAGCAAAATGCCTATCCTTGAGCCGTCGAGGTAGTGAGTCTGTTGTTGTACATGTTTAGACTTGTTCCTTTTGATATTTTGTTGGTCATGTTATGAACCTATTAGATAGATTTAATTAAATAATTTAATTAGATTAAAGCTTTAGATTTTAAATAAATAATTTTAAAATGGTTTTCCGCTGTGCCCCCTCTGGGGAATATTTTTCTTTTTTAAATATGTTCCCAACAAATAGTGTTGCTCATCATTTTCTAACCAAGGGAACTGATAATTCATATGCATGAGGTAGTGCTATTGAATATAGAGATGCTAAATTCTTTGAACATATATTTCCCAAAAAAAAATGCTCAACATTCGAGTCTTCCTTCAATTTTAATGCCATCTAACTTTGAGCACACTTGCATAATAATATAGACACCCCTAAAATAAGAAGTAGAAGAGCTAGGAAAGAAACTAGTTTTAGATATGATTTTAGTACTACTTACCTCATGGAAGATAACTTGATAAATGAAGATATTGTAAATGTCTATATGTTAGAAAAAGATCCCGAAACATGAAGAGGCCATGAAGTCGATTAACTCGACTTTCTGGAATGTGGCTACTAACAGTGAACTAGAACCAATTCTAAATAATCATACAAGGGAAAGTTCTTCCTAGAGGATGTAAACCGATTGGTTGCAATTGGGTATTTAAAAGGAAGTTGACGGCTAATAGTTCAATTGATAAGTTTAAGGTAAGGTTAGAGGCAAAAGGTTACACCTAGAAAAATTCAGTCACTAAATTGCCACAATTAGACCCTTGTTTAATCTTGCATCTATTCATGATTGATCTGCATCAAATGGATGTTAAAATGACATTTCTGAATGATGACTTAGAGGAATATATTTATATGGAACAACCCGAGAGTTTTATAGTCCCTGGTTAAGATAAGAAAGTCTACAAACCCCAAAAAAATCTTTATACGGTCTTAAACAAGCACCAAAGTAGCGGCATGAGAAATTTAATAGCAAGCTAATTGCTAATAATTTCATGGGATTATTGGTGATACAACAGATACGAATGGATGTGTTACCATTTGTTTGTAAGTTGATGATATGTTAGTTTTTGGCACAAAATTGAATGTTGTCCATAGGGATTAAAAAATGTCTAAGTTCAAAATTTTAAATGAAAACTCTAGGTGATGCAGATGAGACTTTAGGAGTTAAGATTGCACAGTTTCTAAAGGCGTAAGCCTTAATCAATCACACTATGTTGAAAAGACACTTAGATAGTCAAATATGATTTAACGTTGATCCTATAAGAACACTTTATGATCCCAACGTGCATTTGACTAGCATAAAGGTGCTGCCATTTGCCAATTTGAACATGCCAAATTAATTACTAGTTTCATGTTCTTGATGAACTACACTAGACCTGACATTCAATATGCAGTGAGTAGACTTAGTAAATACACCCATAATTTTAGTCAAGAACATTGAAACACGCTGAAAAGATTGCTTAAATGTTTAAAAGGAACTATGTATTAGAAGGATATTGTGATGCCAATTTGGTGTCTGATTGATAAAATCAATTCCACTAGTGGATATCTCTTCACAATAGCTAGAGGTGTTATATCTTAGAAATCTTCTAAGCAATCTTGTACTTCCACTTTCACTATGGAGTTTGAGTTCATTGCTTTTGTGTTGGTAGGTCATAAAGCTGAGTGACTGAGAAGCTTACTGAGAGACATGCCATTATGCAGGCAGCCAGCTCTGTCAGTTCCCCTACTTTGTGCAGTCAGCTTGTGACTGTTACAGTAAAGAATAAAGTGTACAATGGAAAGAGGAGATACATTCGTTTCAAGCATAAGATCGTAAATGATCTCATGGAAAGTTGATGGATATAATTAGACTATGTAAGGTTTAAAAAGAACCTTGTCGATTAGTAAAATGGCTGTCGAAGCATCGATGGGGATGGTACTGAAGTCTATTGTATGAATGAACTATGATGTATCCAACCTGGTTTCGAACAAATTTAATATGAAAAGTCATAATTTAATTCAAGGAGTGTACTGTATTTCTTTGTTCATCCCTCCTAAGATGTCGAAAATGCTAGGATTGGCATAGCCATATGTTTGACGTAGTGAGTAACGTTATACTTGATGGATACCATGGATATGTTACCAAGGTGGTGAGGTTAAGTTCTTAATGGACCCATAGCCATACGGTTGGTGCTGTGCAGTAATACACACTTGATGGGATCCACCTATATAGGAGTGGGAATGCGGCAGCTCCCTATGAAAGTTACATACTTGCTTTTTAGAGAACCTATGAAAAATCTAGGATGGGCGCGTGGCAAATAAATGCGCCAAACTGTAGGAGTTGCCAAGACTAAAAGCTCGGAGCTTGTCCAAGTGGTTGGCCTAGGGTGTTTCTTTTTCGCTTTTTCTCCGTTTTATTTTATTTTATTTTTTTGTTTTATTCTTTTAGTATAAATTCGAATCATGAATTTTAGGTTTAGCAAAAAATAAAAATTATTTATTCATCTCATAGATAAATAATTCATCTCATGAATTCTCCTAATTTTCAAAGGTACATATTATAGAGGCTTCCGCAGGAAACTCAAAGACAATTTAATTCTAACTCCGAATGGGTCAAATCTTATTATCATCTCATGATAACAATTAATTACTATTTAGTAAAACCAAATTCCACTCAATAACTTTTAATGCACTCTAGAAATAAGTATATATACTCATAATATCCCATTTGACTGTTTACTCATTAACCCCTCTATTAAATGTCCATGAGAAAAATAATTTAAACTACTACTATAATTCTTTCTCACATTACCTTCTTAGTTCCCGACTCGCCATTCTTAAATAATTCACTAACACAGAAAAACACTTCTGTACTAATTCCGAATGTCAAACATATAAAATGCTTTGGCCTAAGTCTCTAGCATCAATTTGAATGCTTGCGAATCAAGTAAGAGGACATTTTATGTTGTAGATTCCTAGTAAAATATCTATTCCCGCTGCACTTCATACAATTACCCAACGAACGTAAGATCTCCGTTACACATTGTAATCTAATCCTTTTAGCACATTAAAATAACCAACATTTCATGCATGGGTCCAGACTATTTCCTAGACTTAAATTCATTATATAGATATAATAAAATGATTTGCTCATTTCTGATCATATTGCAGATATGAGCAAGTCACGTGGTCTGATTCAATGTAACAATCTAATTACATTACACCAGCAAAACATTCTGGATCACCATCCATACAACCAAGACAAGTTATCTAAATGTTATATTATACTTAGCAAACAAGTAGTCCAAACTATTCACTTTCTTTGAATTAGCTATTAAATAATATTTTAATATGTTATAAGCCTATCTCTAGCGTAATCTCATTATCCACTAAACCAAATCTTTCAAATGTCATTTAAGAACTACGTCCATCTCATGGTACGTCACTTGAAAGAAAATAACATGATGCACATTATAATAAACTCATAATCATAAAAACGACAATAAATAACTTTTATTCAATACTAAAATTATTCACATAAGTTGGACTTCCCAAGATACCAATACACCAATTCTAACAAAGGGAAACAACATTCATGTTGAGTCAACCCAAGATGGGGTTTAGTAAATAAGTTTCAATCTATTGTAGCTTAATTATGGCAAGCTCAGTTTCATGAGGGGTCAAAATTATTCTGTAATGTTCAAAAACTTCATACCACATTTTGCAGGCGTCATCAATTCCCCATGTTAAAACTCCAATTGCACAAGAATGAAAGTAGAATTTGGCAACCTTAGTATACTCTTATTGATGGGGCTTATTTGGATTCTGATAAGCTTATATTCTAACAACTCTTGAAGCAATGAGAACAATTGCTTCTATGCTACAGAAAGTATTGGGATCAGTATCATCGTAAAGTGTTAAGTTTATGCCTCAAATTCTTAAATTATAACCGAAGGCAAGCCGTGAGTACGTCGATCGATCCGCAGAAGAGCCTGATTTATCGGGAATGTTATGTAAATCAATCCCGCCTGCAGAGAGCTCACTGATCAATCGGGAGTCGCGTTTTCACGCGGGTATAAATAACAGCGTAGGGTTACATCAGAAAGAATCCAATTCTTTTGAGTGTTTTTCCCTTGTGGTGTCGCACCAAAGAAAAGAAAGAGAGAGAGAGAGAAACAGGTGATTGTAATTCTTCTTTTTCGATTTAATAATAAAAGCTCCAATCTTTGCCCGTGCTTTTCTCCCCTCTGGATTGTCAAGGGGTTTCCACGTAAATTGCTGTGTTCTTGTGTTTGATTCTCTTTAGTCTATTTTACTTTTTGATTGTCGTGGCATTTGATTTGAATTCAGTACTTGGGATTTTTGCTTTTTAGCACAAATTGGTGTCAGATCCCTTGTTGTTCGCGTTGGTACAATGATGTCGGTAATCAAATCTGAGGTAGAGAAGTTTGGAGGTCAAGGAAGCTTTAGTTTATGGCAAGTTCGTATTAAAGGACTCCTAACCCAGAATGGCTTAATGGAAGCACTGGATGGAAAACAGAAGAAACCGAATAACATGACAGAGGCAAAGTGGGAAGAATTGGATGATAAGGCTCTCATGGAGATACAGATGTGTTTAGCAGATGATGTACTGACAGAAGTCTTGGAGATGAAAACCGCCAAGGTGTTGTGGGAGAAGTTGCAAGAGATGTTTTGCCACAAATCGGTCTCCAATAAACTTGCAGCAAAGCGCCGGTTATTCATGTTTCGTATGACGGAGGTACATCGCTTAAAAACCATCTTAGTGAATTTAATTCTATAATTCAACAATTAAAAGAATTGGATGGCACCCCTAAGAATGAAGATCAGGCCATGATATTGTTGTGTTCACTATCTAATTCTTACAAAGGCCTTATACAAGGCCTGATATATGGTGGTAGGCCAATTGTCACTGTTGATGAAGTTCAAAAAATCTAGTAAGTAAAGAGAGAGTTGATAGAGAACTGTCTGACTCTAGGAATAACTCTGGTAATAGGTTGTTTGTGAGAGGTAGGACTGAGACTAGAGGGTCTGAAGGTGGAAAAAAGTCTAGGTCTAAATCTAGACATAAGAACCTGTCATGTAACTTCTGTCACAAGAAGGGGCACATAAAGAAAACTATTATAGGCTTAAGAATAAGTAGAAAGATGATAACAGGAATGACCATAAGTTCGTTGAGGCCAGTGTAGTCGAAGATGAGGGAGATGTTGATGTCCTGCTAGTAACTGAGTCACAGGCACAGTCCAGAGATAAGTGGATCATGGATTCGGGTTGTTCTTACCATTTTTTTCCTAAGAGAGACTGGTTTGCCACTTATAAGTCAATTCAGGGCGGGGTAGTCTTGATGGGCAATGATGCCGCATGTAAGGTGATGGTACTATCAGGACACTTAGCGATGTGAGACACGTTCCAGACTTGAAAAAGAACCTTATCTCTTTAGGTACCCTTGAGTCCAATGGGTACAAGTACACAGCTGAAGTTGGAGCAATAAGGGTCAGTCAAGGTGCATTGATTGTGATGAAGAGTAGAAGGGTAAGAACCTTGTATGAGCTTGTAGGCTCTAGCATGACAGGATCAGTGGCTGTTTCTACACCATTTATGATAGGTACAGAGATCAGTAAGATGTGGCACATGAGATTGGGCCATATGAGTGATAAGGGGCTGTCAGAGTTGAGTAAGAGGGGTCTGTTATGTGGCTAGTCAACTGGACTGATGGATTTCTGTGAGCATTGTGTATATGGGAAGCAGAAGAAAGTTAGCTTCAAGCAGGCAGTGCATCAGACTAAAGTAATGTTGGACTATATAAATTCAAATTTGTTGGGACCGTCCAGAGTCGCTTCCAAAGGAGGTTGCAGGTACTTACTAACGTTCATTGATGATTATTCACGTAAAGTTTGGATCTATTTTCTTAAGCAAAAAACAAAGTTTATGAAGTCTTTAAGAAGTGGAAGACGAGGCTTGAAAAACAGACAGGGAAGCAGATAAAGAGGTTGAGGATAGATAATGGTCTTGAGTTTGTTGAGGGCGATTTCCTCAAATTCTGTGTGAACCAAGGCATTGTCAGACACAGGACTTGTACAGGTCGACCTCAACAGAACGGAGTGGCAGAAAGAATGAATAGGACTTTACTGGACAAGGCTCGGTGTATGCTTTCAAATGCAGGATTAGGGAGACAATGGTGGGCAGAGTCAGTTGACATGGCTTGTTACTTAGTGAACCGATCTCCTCATTCATTGCTTCAGTTGAAGATTCTAGAAGAGGTATGGCCTGGTTCTCCTGCTGATTATTCTTATTTGAAGATATTTGGTTGTTCTGCTTATGCTTATGTTAATGATGGAAAGCTAGAGCCTAGGGCCAAGAAGTGTAACTTTCTTGGTTATACGTTAGGTGTGAAGGGATATCGTTTATGGAATCCAAAATCTCATAAATTTCTGACTAGTAGAGATGTTACATTTGATGAGTCTGCTCTACTACATCCGCCACACACGCCCTCCTTAGTTCATGAATTAGTTTAGGCACAGAAGCCTAATGACAGTCAGAAAGTTCTAATTAGCAGCAGGTAGTTCAGTTTGAGAGTATGCAGGCACTTCCAGTATAGGTTTCTGATGATGAAACATAAATAAGTCAGCAAGTCGAGCAGCATACAATTACAGGTGGTAGGCAGAGAAGACAGATTAGGCCACCACAGAGATATGGATATGAGGCGATGATAGCCCATGCCCTTATTACAGCTGAAACAATGGAAGACAGTGAACCGTCTTCTTATTCAGAGATTGTATCGAGATCTAACTCAGATAAGTGGCTTATGGCCATACATGAAGAGATGGAGTCTTTGAAGAAGAACCGGACTTGGCAGCTAGTCAAGCCTCAAGCAGAAAAAAGAGTCATTGGGAGCAAATGGGTCTTCAAACGAAAAGAAGGCATTCCTGGAGTGGAAGATGCAAGGTACAAGGCTCGGTTAGTAGCTAAAGGCTACAGTCAGGTACACGGTGTTGATTTTCATGATATTTTCCCTCTTGTTATTAGACATTGTTTCATACGAGCGATACTTGCTTTAGTAGCTATGCATGATTTAGAACTTGAGCAGTTAGATGTGAAAACTACTTTTTTGCATGGTGAGCTAGAGGAGAGTATTTACATGCATCAGCCTGAAGGCTTCATTGTTAAGGTTAAGGAAGATCATGTTTGTTTATTGAAAAGATCTTGGTATGGTTTGAAGTAATCACCAAGATAGTGGTATAAAAGGTTTGATCATTTTATGATCAGTCACAGGTTTTTTAGAAGCAAGTATGACAATTGTGTGTACTTCAGAAAGACAGATTCAGGCTCTTTTTTTATCTTCTATTATACGTTGATGATATATTGATTGCAGCTTAGGACATGACGGATATTGATGATTTGAAAGCAATGTTGAAAAGCGAGTTCGAGATGAAGGACTTAGGAGCAGCTAAGAAGATTCTTGGCATCGAAATTAGTAGAAACCAAAAAGCAGAAAAGTTGTACTTGTCTCAGGAGAAGTATATTGAGAAGTTTCTGGACTGATTTCACATGAAGGATGCTAAACCAGTTAGCACCCCCTAGTAGCTCATTTCAGGTTTTTAGCATTGGATTCACCTCAGACTGAAGTGGATGTCAGGTACATGTCACAGGTCTCTTATTCTAGTGCTGTTGGTAGTATTATGTATGCTACGGTATGTACTCATCCAGATATTGCTTATGTTGTACGCAAAGTGAGTACATACATGGCAAATCCAGGAAAGGAGCGTTGGCACGCTGTCAGATGGATTCTCAGGTACTTACGTGGCACTTCTGATGTTCGTTTTGAATTTGGGAAGAGTAAATGTTGTTTAGTAGGGTATGTTAATTCAGACTTTGGTGGAGACCTCGATAAGAGGAAATCTACGTCCGGTTATGTGTTTTGTTTGAGAGATAGTGCTATCAGTTGGAGATCTTGTCTACAATCAGTTACCGCACAGTCGATTACCGAGGCCGAGTATATGGCAATTACAGAAGCGTTTAAGGAAGTTGTTTGGTTGAGAGGTTTGATTAGCGAGAGAAGTGTTGATCAAGGTACTGTTGGAGTTTATTGTGATAGTCAGTCAGCGATTCACCTAGCTAAAAATCAGATGACGCATCATGGCAGAACGAAGCACATTGATGTCAAGCATCATTTTATTAGAGATCTAATTGATGAGCGGAAGGTAGAGTTGAAGAAGATTGGTACTAAAGATAATCCAGCAGATATGTTCTCAAAAGTTCTTACCGGCAGGAAATTTGAGCATTGCTCAAATTCAGTTGGACTTACAGTTTCAGTTTGTTAACCCCGGTGTGGGGGTGTTATTGGAGAAGGTGGAGATATTTTATTTCAGTGATCGAATTTGAGTCAAGGTGGAGATTTGTTTGGTTTATGCCTCAAATTCTTAAATTATAAGTGGAGGCAAGCCGTGAGTACGCTGATCGATCAGCAGAAGAGCCCGATTGATCGGGAATGTTACTTAAATCGATCCTGCCTGCAGAGAGCTCACCGATCGATTGGGTGCCACATTTTCACGCGGGTATAAATAGCGACGTAGGGTTACGTCAGAAAGAATCCAATTCTTTTGAGTGTTTTTTCATTGCGGCGCCGCACCAAAGAAAAGAGAGATAGAGAGAAAAAGGAGTGATTGTAATTCTTCTTTTTCGATTCAATAATAAAAGCTCCGATCTTCGCCTGTAGTTTTCTCCCTTCTCAATTGTACAAGGGTTTCCACGTAAATTTCTGTATTCTTGTGTTTGATTCTCTTTAGTCTATTTTACTTCTTGGCTGTCGTGGTATTTGATTCGAATTTAGTACTTGGGATTTCCGCTTTTCCGCACATAAAGATTGGCTTGTAAATGGTAACCCAAACTAGAGATTTCTTTCAACTTGACAACAAATTATTAGGAAAAAAAAGAAAGAGAGAACAAATCACTTGACTTAAAGACAGTGTGAGGGTATGGATAGATGACCCACCTGAGATCAAGAGTACATTTGTTTATGAATTTAAGTGAAGATTAATTTTAGTTAACGTCACCCGTTAATTAAACCTATCAGATATAGAGCCAATTGTTGCGGATGAGACGAATGCGAAGTTGTCTCAATTAGCTACTTTGGAAGAGGTAAGGATGGCACTTTTTCAAATGAGACCACAAAGGCCCCTGCCCAGATGGCTTCAGAGCTTGTTTTTCCGACAAGAATATGATCGAGCGTGATTTGAAAGATGCTATCAATACATTCCTGTTTCATCTTTGCATGTTAGCCAAATTCAATCATATGTTTATCATTTCGTTGGATTATAAGACCCCTTAAGTCATTCCTTACAATTCAGTTTGTGCAATATATTGTACAAGTTTGTGGTGAAGGTACTAGCCAACAATCGTCGGCCTCTACTAGCTTATTTGACTCACTTTGCTCAACAGGTGTTCCCTTCTGGTCTATTCATGATAATGTTTTTTTCTCATGAGATTACAATTCCGCTTCAGATCGATTCATGATAATATTTTGATTGCTCATGAGATTATGACTGCCTTATGTCAAAAACAGGCTAAAAGGATTGGATGGATCTTAAAATGGATATGAAAAAAGTATATGATAGATGTGAATGAGATTTTTTATTCATATTCTACTAAGATTTTGCTCCAAGTTAATTGAGTGGATTATGAACTATGTCACAACTGCGTCCTATTCTTACTTATCATTGATCAGCCTACAGATTGGTTTAAACTATCCTTTGGGCTTCCATGAGGAGATCCGTCATATACCCTTGTCTGTGCGTCTTGTGCATTGATGTCATAGTGAAGAGGATACTTATAATCTCTAGCATGACGAACTTGGGATCAAGTTAGCTTGCTTTGCTCTTACAATTTGTTTTTTGTTAGTTGTGGATGATAGTTGATGTTTTTTAATGCGTCTTTGGAACCTAGTACAGATCTCAAGCTTATGTTGGATTAGTATCACCGTCACTCAGGACAATTAGTTACTTATAAAAAACCTACTGCAGTGTTTTGAAAGAATGCTCCTTCAGTTTTAAGGCAACAAACAAGTGGTCTATTTGGGATGAATGCAATGAAAGGATTTTGGAAGTACCTAGATTGCCCACTAGTGGGAGGCCGGCCTGCTAAGGACAATTTTCTTTATGTGATAAGGTTTTTCACTGTGGAAAGCTAACATGCTGTCTTAAAATGGCAAGTAGATCTATTCTGAACCATGCTAACTCAGAGGTTGCCCCTACGCCCACTAATGCATGCAATGCTTTCAAGTTCCTAGGACTATTAGTGAGGAGATTGATATGGCTAACATAGCTTAATTTTACAGATAGGGGTAGTATTCCTTTGATTAAATGGGATAACATATATAAACCCAAAGGGGCTGATGGCTAGGTTTGCATCGTATGGCTATAGAGAATAAAGATTTTCATAAATTTGGTTGGAAAGTTTAATAAAATCGAACAATATTTGGATTCAAATTGCTTAGGAGAAGTATCCTCAATAATAAAACTTCCTCAGTTATCTTGAGAACTAGGGACTTTTGGGTTTGGACAACAACACTTGGTTATAGAGATTTCGTTAGGAAAGGATATCTACTGCTTGGTCGATGATGGCAACTAAATTTCCTTCTAGTGCGATTCATGGGTGCTCATACTCCCCTCACGAAGTTGGTTGAAGATGGAAATTGCTTTACGATTCCTCAAATGAAATGGCCAACTTCATCAGTACGGAGCTAGCTTAGGTACTTTGAGACAATATACTTCCATTGATCATAGGAGTTGTTATTCCCCTTCATTTTTGTCAAGATGAATTTTGTTGGGGTATTATTGTGGACGGAAGCTTCTCGGAGGAGTTTGCTACATAGCTTACTCACAGCGTTCCCTAGTAGGATAGAAATTTGTGGTCATGCGTTCAAGGGGATTTGAAATTAAGACATTGCTCCTGAGATTAAAGTATTTGCGAAGCAACTACTTCAGAAGGCCCTACCCACACAATTTGGATGAACCCATTGGGAGATGGCTCTAAAAAAACATCTTGTTTGTGGAGTTGGGATTAGAAGGAGAATATTGATAATATCTTTTTGCAGTGTAGTTTCGGAAGCAGTGATAGACCAGTAAAGTCTCTTGCATGCATCGAACAGGGGTCATGTCAGTCCATACTTTGTGACTGGCTACAGGAATTGAGGTACCCTAGAAGGCCGAATTGGATATGGATCATTTATGAAGAATCTTCACTCATCCTTGGGCCTTGTGGCGGACTCGTAATGAAGTGGTTTCTTAAAGATTCTGTCCTAGCCTAGGTAAAGTATTCCTGTATACACAAGCTAAGGTTATGGAATGGAATATGCGTTATCAAGTGGATCAAGCTTCAATTTGATCCAATGATAGCAAGCACTCAAGGAACATCATGATTTTGGGTAATGTTCATTCCCACATAATGGTTGGGTAAAATCAAACTTCGATGGTTCTAAGAGGCATATCATAGCGGCATACAATTTTATAATTCGTAATTCTTTAGGCCAACTCCTGGCTCTTGAATGTAGAGAAATAGGCTATGCATGTGATATGGTGACAGAAGCTCTCACAGCAAGGGACAACATCCAGAAGTATATCGACATCGGTATGTGTCGTATTCAACATTCAGGAAGATAATTTGATTGTTAGAGTAATCAGAATGGAATTAAAATGTCGTTAATAGATTAGGACCATCATTGAGGACATCTAGATGATGCTTACTTCTTGGGATACAATATGGGTCTTTCATTTACAGGAAGGTAACCAGGTCGCGTAGATGGCATGACATCGACAATCATAATTGGCAAGGAAAGGAAAGACCAAAAGATATAGCAATTCACTTACCACATGGGATTGCTTATGCTGATATACTAGGATATGCTATTTAACGATAGAGTCCCTAGTTTTTTCCTTACCTTACCCGTGCATTTGTGTCTGTGTGTGGGTGGGTGGGTGTGGGTGTGTGGGTCGTTGGTGTGTGTGTATGTGTGTACTTTATCCTTCACATTAAGTTAAACTGTTGGAATGTATCCCCTTCTCCTTGTACTTGGTAAAGTCTTAAGGGCCTAGAGTAGGTTTTGTGTACCACACACATGCCCCCGCCCCGTCTCGCCAAGCCGCGTTGCGGTGTGGTGTGGTGTGGACTTTTCTAGCTTGGACTTTTTTATTTTTACGGATATTATATTTTTTTATTTTATCGCTAACGAAATCTAGGGGAGTTCTTGGGATATGCTCGAGGCTATTATGCTCTAGCTTGAGGGTCTGTTAGTGTAGGTTCGAGTTCGAGGTTTTTGGCTTGAGCTCGAGTACGCGTTTTTACAGCGTAATTGTCCACTTCTTTCCATAACCGTTGTTGCCTTGATTGTGCCCGGATTTTGTGCTCCTCCATATTGGCCACCTTCCTAATTATGGCCAGATTTCTTTCCCACAATTTTTAGCCGATTCTTTCTTGCACGCTAAGTATTTTTGCTTATAAATACCGTGATTTGGGGCGATGTTTAATAGCAAGAAAATCCTGAAATTATTCTCTTGTTCTTCTTTCTGAAATTCTCCCTGTTCTAACTCTGGTTATTGAGCTAGTTGGGGCGTACTCCAACACATTACCCGAGAGTACACTCCCGAGTTGGGTGCCGTGTATGGCAATGAGGCGAGGCGGGTACGGGGGATGCCTCCTCCATACCCGTACCCGCCACCCAAATCCAATACCCATACTCGCCCCATTACCCACCATGGGTATGAAGTGGATACTCATATCTACCCCGGCAATTGCAAACCCATACCCATACGTACCTACCCCATTACCC
>JAGTTD010000003.1:11776636-12081636 GCA_018398585.1 Simmondsia chinensis | reverse complement strand
ACAATCAGAAAATTATACTATGTATACATATACTTCGGATCTTAAACAAAAACTTCTGATCTCAAAGAAAATTTTATTGAATATAATTATAGACTTTCAGATCTAAGACTAAACCTCTAACTGCAGTAGAAGAAGTATCAAACGAAAGATCAATACTCACATAGCAAAGAACATCAAGATTTACGTGGTTCGGCCGTTCAATAAGGTTCTACTCCACGGCTCCTTATTTCTGGGGAAATCTCTCCACTATAGACAAGTTTTAAGTTATTACAGACTAAATCACCAAGACAACAACGAAATACAACTAGATCTTGAAAAGTTCCTAAGACAGATACCTTTTACCGTACAAAACAAATCAGCAAGGAGAAGAGATACTTACAAAGAAGCCTTCAATGGCTTCTCAAAGCTTCAATAGGACTAGATCTGAACATGTAAGGCTTAACTCCCACAGATCTGTAAGATCTCCTTCAAATTGCCTCAGAATCGCCTCAAGAACTAGAGAGACAGAGCACCGTTTGAAGAGAGAGAGAAAACAGTGAAAATCTCCTTCACTATTAGGGTTAACCAGAACAAGGGGCCCTTATATACTCAAGGGGCAACATGGAAAGGCAGCAAATCTTAGCCATTCATCTCAAAGCAATCAACAATAGGGATCATCCCAAATGAGCACAAACTGGGGCGTGTCTCCTCATTTAAGCCAGAAAATGGGAAGCTTCTCCAGCAAGCTTCGGGCAGTAACAGTAACAGCATGGGCAAGTGGGGCAAGAAAAAATAATGCATATGGGCAGGAGCAGAAAGGTCAATTTCCTTAATATACAACTACACTTGTACATATACTTACTTACAACATATGCCACTCAAATTACATATACAACATACAATGTATTCCAGAGTCGACTTGATCTATAATAATTGAATAATACTTGACTAAGATAAAAAATGTCATAGTTAAGTCATATAGAGACCAATAATTCAACAATTCTCCACCTTGGTATCTATATCAACTAACTACTAAACATTCCCTAGTAATAAGAAGCAAACTTACATGATTGATCATCCATGATTCCAATCACTTTGAACCAAATTAATACACTTTATTAATTTGTCTGAAGTCACATTCTTAATGTCCATATCCACTGGATTTACATAAGTATAAATTTTACGCAGTTCAACATTGTTCTTTCCAGCATATCATTCACAAAAACTTCTCTTAACGGCTAAGTGTTTAGTCCTATCATGATAAACAGGGTTTTTACACAAAGCAAGAGCCGATTGGCTATATAACAATAGTATAGGAGGTCCATAATCTAGATTAATTTCAGATTACTGGCCCCTCAACCAGATAGCTTCTTTTATATCTTCGGTTAGGGTTTGGAATTTAGCCCCGGTTGTTGACAAAGAAGTCATAGATTGTAGCTTTGATCTCCAACAGATGGCTCCATCATTTAGAGTATAAAGGTATGCACTAGTTGACCTTCTTTTATCTAAATCTCCCCCAAAATCAGAATCAGTGTAACCTATCAACCTAAGGTCTGTTTCAGTCCTACCGGAGGTGAGTCCCAACTTATAGGTTTGCTTAATGTACCTTAATAACCACTTAACCCATCCCAATGTTCTTTTCATGGGTTACTCACAAACCTAGACAGAACACTTAAAGGAAAAGCTAAGTCTGGTCGTGTACAAGTCATAGCATACATTAAGGAAACTATAACATTGGCATAAGGGACCCTTTGCATCTATTTTTTATCCATTTCATTAGAAGGACACTGTTCAACTGAAAATTTGTATTGACTTGCTAAGGGCAACTTAACAGGTTTACAATCAGACATATTAAACGTATTTAATACCTTCTCCAAGTACCCTTGCTATGACAGATGCATTGTTCCAACAGTAAGATCCCTGGTAATTTCCATACCAAGTATTTTGTTGGCCTTCCCTAGATCTTTCATATCAAACTCAGCAGAATGCATTAGCTTTAAATCATTAATACAGTTCATAGATCTACTAGCCAGGAGCATATCATCAACATAGATCAATAAATACAGTGCATCATTAGTATCAGCATGTTTGAAGCAAAAACAAGTGCCATGAATTGATCTGCTATAGCCCCTACTCATCATGAATTGGTCAAAACGTTTGTACCACTGCCTAGGGGATTGTTTCAAGCCATACAAAGACCTCTTGTGCAGACAAACATGTTCCTCACAGCCAGGTTCAATAAAACCCTTAGGTTGGGTCATAATAATCTCTTCTTCCAGCTCACCATGAAGGAAGGCTGTAGTAATATCCATTTGTTCTAAAAACATACTAAACTTGGCAGTCAGTACCATAAGGACTCTTATGGTAGTATGTTTAACAACATGAGAGAATATCTCATTGTAATCTACCCCTTCTTTTTGTGAAAAATCTTTTGCAACCAATCTGGCCTTGAACCTTGGCTTCCTAGATGATGTATTAGGTTCCTTGACCTTATAGATCCATTAAAAACCTACCAACTTCCTGCCCTTCGGTTTAGTAACTAAAACCCAGGTTTTGTTCCTTTTGAGGCTTTCCATTCCTTTGTCATGGCCTTAAGCCACTGTTTAGAGGCTGCCCCTACTATAGCTTGAGAATAAGTAAGAGGTTCAGACACAACATATTCTAAGATAGTGTTTAGGGCATAGCCTATGCAATCAGCATAGCCCAGCCTAGCGGGTGCCCTAGTTTCTCTCCTCTCCCTATCCCTAGCTAATTGGTAGTTAGATAGGTCTATATGTTCAATTATTTCCTGGGGCTCAGGGCTCCTCTCAGCACTGACAGTCACCTCTTCTTTAGGATCTACGGTTGGGTTTTTCTGGTATGCAGGTTCAGGTACGCCGGTTTCGAACTCATAGAGTTCAGGGTCAAACTTCCTAGGGCTGGTAGAAGTAACTGCAGTCTCAGCTGCTACTGGTTTCTCTAAACATGGCATTTCTTCCTCATTAAAAGTCACATCCCTACTAATTATTATTTTGGTTATATTATCATCCCTTACACCCTTTACACCATCCGGATAGCCTAAGAAAACACCTTTTACAGCTCTGGGTTCAAGTTTTCCTTCTGATAGATGTGCATATGAAGCACATCCAAAAACTTTTAAAATAGAATAGTCCCTTGTTTTTCCAGTCCATTTTTCTTTTGGGGGGTTGAAATTAATTGCAGAGGAGGGGGTTCTATTTATCAAAAAAAGTGCAGTTACCATAGCCTCCCCCCAAAATTTCTTTCCCAGTCCAGATGTAAACAGCATGCATCTAACTCTATCTAAGAGTGTATAGTTCATTCTCCCAGCCAGTCCATTTTGCTGGGGTGTTTTTTTTTTTTTAATAATGTTGTACCTTTTGATTCCATTTCATGCACATAAACTATCAAATTCTGAGTTAATGTACTCCAGTCCATTATCAATCCTAAGCATCTTAATCTTTCTCCCAGTTTGACTATCTATAAGGTTCTTCCATCTAACAAAAGCATTGAAGCATTCATCTTTTGTTTTGAGCCAATAAACCAAACCTTGCTAGAATAATCATCTACCATGGATAGAAAGTAATAGGCTCCATCTACAATTGGTACTCTAGCAGGTCCACACAAACCAGAGTGGATATAACTTACAGGTGACTTAGTTATATGCACACTAAACATAAATGATAGTTTATGATGTTTGCCAAAGATACATGACTCACAAAAATCAGGTTTAGACACATAATCAACCACAACAGTCCCTTCTTATTTAATTCATTCAGTCCTCTTTCAGATATATGTCCTAATCTTTTGTGCCAAAGGTTAGTTAGGTCAGCTTTTTATGCAAAAAAGCAGCCAGCAAGAACTATATCACCTCTACCTACATATAGAACATTCTTGACCTCCCCACTAAGCACTACAAGGGAACCCTTAAGGACCTTCATTACCCCTTGCTTAGCTTTTAAGATCATTCCAGCCAGGTCTAACTGTCCAAGTGAAATCAAGTTCCTTCTAAGTTCAGGCACATGTATAACTCCTTCTAGGGTAAAGTCAACACCATTTGACCCTCTAACCCTAACTGACCCTATTCCAACTACCTTGCACCCATGATTGTTTTCTAGAAACACCTTCCCCCTAGTCACAGTTTTGTACTCAGTAAAGAAAGATCTATCGGATGTCATATGGAAACTACACCCTGAGTCAAGTACCCACTCATGTGTAGTTAGGTCTGTAGAAGCCACTAAGACTTTAGCAGAATCATAACCATAAGTGTACTTAGTGTTATCTGCTGTGCCATTGAATTTTCTTTGGTAATCAGGACAATATCTTTTAATATGTCCTAACTTACCACCTTTAGAACACTTTACTTTACTGCAGTCCTTTCTTATTCTAGAGTTGAATTTGTTCCTACTCTTGCTTCTTTTTGTTTGTGTATTATCTCTATTATGGTTATTGTTGTCTCGAGTTTTTATCCTACCCCTGACAGACAACCCTTCCCCGCTGTTACTGTTAGGTGGATACTTCCCTTCCTTCCTTAGTTCAAGAATCTTGGACCTAAGAGCCTTGGTAACATCTTTCAGTGCTATAGTATCTCTTCCATATCGTAGTGTGTCTTTAAAATCCCTAAGGTATTTAGGTAAAGCACATAACATTACTACAACCTTAAGTTCATCCACAATAGTTACCTTAACATTATCCAAATCTTGATAGATTTTGTTAAATTCATCCATAGAATTTTCTAAGGGTCTAAACTTACTCATTTTAAAGGTGAAGAATGATTCCATACATAATATCCTATTAGACAAAGATCCAGACTTATAAATCTCTTCTAACTTAGCCCAGATGTCAGCTGCAGTCTTTTCAGAACCGATCTGGTTAAGCACTGAATTATCTAGACTAAGTAGTAAAGAAGCGTAGGCTTTATGTTTAATCTCTAGTTTATCTTTCTCAGTTGGATAAGCAGGTTGTTCATTAGCAGGTAAAATAGCAGTTCCAGCACCTTGATCCATAAGGATAGCTTTCATTTTTAATTTCCAGAGATTAAAATCGATTTTATTGTCAAATCTTTCAATATCAAATATGACAAAAGTCATTTTGTTTCTTTAAGTCAAAGAACCTAAGGCCCTGATACCACTTGTTGAGTTTTAGTCACAAAAACTTTGGATCTTAAACAAAAACTTTTGATCTTAAAAAAACTTTAGTGAATATGATTATAGACTTTCATATCTAAGACTAAACCTGCAATTGCAGTAGAATAAGTATCAAACGAAAGATTAATGCATACACATATCTAAGACTAAACCTGCAATTGCAGTAGAATAAGTATCAAACGAAAGATTAATGCATACACAACAACGAACACCAAGATTTACGTGGTTCGGCCGTTAAATAAGGTCCTACTCCACGGTTCCCTATTTCCAGAGAAGTTTCTCCACTATAGTCAAGTTTCAAGTTATTACAGACCAAATCACCAAGACAACAATGAAATACAACTAGATCTTGAAAGTTCCTAAGATAGAAACCTTTTACTATACAAAACAAACCAACAAGGAGAAGAGATACTCACAAAGAAGCCATTAATGGCTTCTCAAAGCTTCAATAGGACTAGATCTGAACATGCAAGCCTTAACTCCCACAGATCTACAAGATCTCCTTCAAATCGCCTCATAATCGCCTCAAGAAGTAGAGAGAGAGAGAGCACCGTTTGAAGAGAGAGAGAAAACAGTGAAAATCTCCTTCACTATTAAGGTCAACCAGAACAAGGGGCCCTTATATACTCGAGGGGCAACATGGAAAGGCAGCAAATCTCAGCCATTCATCTGAAAGCAATCAATGGTTGTGATCATTCTAAACAAGCACAAACTGGGGCATCAAAAGGGTGACGCGTGTCCCCTAATTTAAGCCAAAAAATGGGAAGCGTCTCCAGTAAGTTTCAGACAGCAACGGTACCAACACGGGCAAATAGGGCAAGAGAAAATGATGCATACGGGCAGGGGCAGAAAGGTCAATTTCCTTAATATACAACTACCTTTGTATATATACTTATTTACAACATATGCCACTCGAATTACATATACCACATACAATATATTCCGGAGTCTACTTGATCTATAATACTTGAACAATACTTGACAAAGATAATAAATGTCATAGTTAAGTCATATAGAGACCAATAATTCAATACAAACATAATAAAAGGATTGGGGGAAATAATTTAGACATCGGAATTTACATTGTTCAAGCAAGACTTACTTCCACCATTGGGGAGCAACAATATTTCACTATAGGAACAAAGGTATTACAATAGTACTCATACTCACACTTTGTCTCCCACTATTTCTCTACTTCTTTGTTTCTTGCTTTTCCCCTGCCAATACTAGGAACAAGAGATCCTTAGGCCTCTAAAACTATAACCCTCGAAGCCCAAGAGTCAACATCATTATGTAACCCTAACTAATATCAACCATAAATGAATTGTTTCGGAAGACCATCAATCTCTACCTCTTAACATAGTGTTGGAACCAAATAAAAACATCATAAAAAACATATAAAGTGGAACGATATTTCCTACAACGAGTAGAAACAACAAAACACCAATAATGTAATAGCTGAGCGAGGTGTGGATCACGCTCTTTTTAAGATGGTTTTGTGACCCTATCGGATCAAAGTCGGTACAGTGGGTTCTGATGCGCTGCCTCCATGATACAACGCCCAATTAAAAATTTTACATTTTCTTGGTCTGCACAACCTTGAAAGCCAAAGCCTTCATAGCATCTTACCCAAACTAGAGAGAGTCTACTTTACTCTCTTGTCTTAGTGTCAACTATATTCTTCTCTATTTGTATAATTCTAAATTAGTTCTTATATAAGTATTGGATGCTTTTCTTTTGCTATAGAAGGGTTAAATACCATAAAAATTATTTTGGATATAGTTAAATACCTTTTTAATATTTTTTTTCCTTTTATTTGACAAAGTGTTACACCGATTTGGTGTAACTTGAATTAGGGTTAGGGTTTAGGAGTTAGAATGAGATGAGAGAGAGAAATAGAAAGAAGGGGATGAGAAGTTAGAAGGAAGAGATGAGAAGTGTTTGTTTTTTATTACCCTCTAATGGCACAATTACAACTCTATTTATACTTCCTCACACTTAATCCCAAGATTAAGTACATTTATTATTGTGTACACTAAGTATATGTAACAATACCCCCCCGCTCGAGCACTTCCTTGTCTTCAAGGAAGGAAACTCGGAAAACGTAAGTGGTGCTCAAAGGCATCTTCCCATGTCGCCTCTTCGACCTCGTGATCTTTCCACTTCACAAGTAGCTGAGTAGTCTCAGCATTGCGATGCTTAACGAGACGACGGTCCAAAATAGCCTCGGTTTCCCACTGTTGACCGGGAAGATGAGGTAGCGTACTCGGATGTCCTGCTGCAACCGGTCCCACATGGCAACGCAGCTGCGAAACATGAAAAGTAGGGTGAATCCTAATAGAATCTGGAAAATCAAGAGTATAAGCAACGGCACCAACTCGCGCGATCACACGATAAGGGCCGTAAAACTTAGCCGTGAGCTTCAAATTCGAACGCCGAGCAACCGAAGTCTAATGGTATGATTGTAGATGTAAATAGACCCAATCACCAACCACAAATTCACGCTCCTAATGATGGGCATCGGCTATCTGTTTCATACCCTGTTGTGCACGGCTGAGGTGATGCTTTAACAACTGTACAACCTCCTCCCGAGCCGCGAGCGTATAGTCAACCGCAGTAACCTTGGTTTCCCTGGGAAAATACGGAACGTGTAAAGGTGGGGCTTGACCATACAGGACCTCGTACGGGGTTGGTTGTATGGCTGAATGAAAAGAAGTATTGTACCACCATTCGGCCATGGGAATAAACGTGGCCCACTCGAAAGGCAAGTCATAACAAAAACAACATAGGTATGTCTCCAAACTTCGATTCACCACCTCCGTTTGCCCATCCGTTTGGGGGTGATATCATGAAGACATAAGCAAATCAACGCCGAGGACGCGAAACAGTTCCTTCCAAAATAAACTGAGAAATACTGAGTTCCGATCGAAAATAATAGAAGCCGGTGGACCATGGAGACGGAACATGGAATCAAGAAATACCCGGGCCATGGTTTGGGCTGTGTAAGGATGAGTGAGCGGCATAAAGTGAGCGTACTTACTCAATTGGTCAACTACCACAAAAATCGAGTCCCTGCCGTGAGACTGAGGAGGCCCGTCAATAAAATCCATGGAAATGGAGCTCCACAAGGTGATCAGGATCGGCAAGGGCTGTAACAGCCCTGGGTAAGTGGCGTTGTCAGCCTTACATCATTGAAAAATGGAGCATTCGAAAATATAAGTATATATGTCATGACGCATGCCCTTCCAATAGAAGAAACCGCCCAGTTTTCGAAATTTGACATCCATACCCGAGTGGCCCCCAATAACCAAAGCATGATATAAGTAAAAAATGTGGCGTCGTAGTGAGGAATCCGAGCCAACCACCGAACGTCCGAAATGACGCAGTTCGGTATTAGACCAGGAAAATGTCGAGTGTGATTTGGGGTCGGATTGCAGCTCGAAAATAAGCCATTGCATTGAAGGATCTTGGGACCAAGACTCTTGAATGGCCGTCAACAAGGGCGAGTCCAGATTAACAATCAAAGCGTGCAACTCCACACCGAAAGTCGGTAACCGAGATAGTGCGTTGGTGGCTTTATTCTCGATTCTTTTTTTGTACTTGATAGTGTAAGAAAATCCCATGATTTTTGACAATCACGCCCATTGTAAAGGAGTATTGACCTTCTGACCAAGTGAAAACTTCAAACTTTGTTGATCGATACGGAGAATGAAGTGGCGGTGAGCTAGGTAATGTTCCCACTTTTTGATGGCGAGTACCACGGCCATTAATTCGCGTCCGGTTTAAGCAAACTCCGGTGATCAAAACTGGGCAAAAGCAGGGGAAGTTCACGGGGCGTATCAAACACTACCGAAAACTTCATAAGCAAAGCATTCAGTTGAACCCAATGCTCATCTGGCACAAGAGAGGAGGAGCCCTCTACACCCATCATAGACATGACACAGAAAGGAACAAGTATAGCATGCACTGAAGAATGAAAAGGATCACGTTTATCCGCAATAGAGACCGACGGTTGGTGACCATGCAGCATGCAAGTCTTCCCTTGCCATTTGAATGACATAAGCAATTTATCGAAATTCCTAACAATGGATCCGAGGGTGGCAAGCCATTGAAAGCCAAGGACCATATCACATCCACCCAGATCAATGAGAAGAACATCACACAAAAATTCGGTCCCTTGGACATTCCATTTGAAATCCCGACATATAGCACGACATGAAAAACAGTTGCCATCTGCCACGACAACTGATGTCGTAGAAATAGGTGTAAGAACACACCCTAACCAACGAGCTTTCCTGAATTCGAGAAAGTTATGCATGCTTTGACTTTCAACAAGAATATGTAAAGGCTTGAGGTTGTGAACACCCGCCCCATGCCTCGTATTATCAGCGGCTATACCGGCTAAAGCATTGCAGGAAATTCGGGGAGCATCCTCAGGATCGGTCTCAACCAAATCAAGCGAAGGCTCCTCACTAAACATAACGGGTGGCTCATTCGAATCACCATAGATCATGCATAACTGTGGATTCCTGACTTTACATACATTCATATATCTTGGTATAAATGGTTCACTACAAAAGAAACAGAGACCTCGTTCACACCTATCTTCAATTTCAACCGTAGTTATAGTGCGGCCCTCCCTCTTTTGGGAACGCATACCAAAGCTAGAGTCCGAAAAAGAACGAGCCACTGACCCCATCGGGTGAGCCGACGAAGAGGTTGTCACCCGAGAAGATGGAGGTTTAGCCGAACCCGAAAACGAAGGACGATATCCCGTTAACAAATGCTCTTCCTGTAATTGGGCTAATTTCATGGCTTGTTGTAAAGAATGCAACTGAAGCATCAAGACCGGATAACGAATCGAATCTTTAAGTCTCGTGATAAAACACGAAACTGGATAATCCTCGGACAAGGTTAGCCGCAGCACTAGATGTTCAAATTGGGCTTGATAAGTCGAGACCCTATGGTTTTGATGCAATTTCATTAAATTAGACATAGGATCTTCATGACTAAGGCGAAAACGTTGTATCATCAATGTCGAATACTCTGACCACAACACATCCTTAATCGGTCGGTTTAATGTTTTGAGGAATGTACGATGCCACTCAAGTGCATTGCCCTCAAGGTGCATAGAGGCGAGTTTAACTTGTGCCGAGGTAGGTGTTTGATCAATTGTAAAGAATTGATCCACCTTCCACACCCAATTTTTGACATCAAGACTACCTCCAAAGCAAGGGAAATCAATCTTTGACATTTTGGTATGAAATTGATAGGTAGATAAAGTAGAAGACGCAATACCAGAGTTCGGAACCAAATCGGTTACTGGATGTGAGGAATGATCCGAAGGTCGCACAAGGAGGCCATTACCTTGGCGTTGGTGCTGCGAAATTTCTTGCAAAATCGACTTCACCTGAGTGATCTCACCATTTATCGCCTGAAATCGAGCCTCGTTTCTTGTCTCAGATTATTCGAACCTCGCCTCAAGTCGACGCATATCTGATGCTCTTCTTGTGCCATCAGCCATTGAAGAAAAATCGAAGCAAAAACATAGCCCGTGGCCTGAATCTAATACCAATTGTTACACTGATTTGGTGTAACTTGAATTAGGGTTAGGATTTAGGAGTTAAAATGAGATGGGAGAGAGAGAAATAGAAAGAAGGGGATGAGAAGTTAGAAGGAAGAGATGAAAAGTGTTTGTTTTTCATTACTCTCTAATGGCACAATTACAACTCTATTTATACTTCCTCACACTTAATCCCAAGACTATATACATTTATTATTGTGTATACTAAGTATATGTAACACAAAGCCCTTTTATAATATAATTTTGAAACTCAAGCATTGCATATATCCAAGAGTTGTAACCCGGAATCCACAACAATGAAACAAGCATTCAGAGTCAATAAAGTCCCATTGAATTACAAATTTAATTTTTGAATAGAATTAAATTTTATTAATAGATAATGCAAATATAATTGTTGGTATTTAATAGAAATTTACCAACAATTTTGAAGACATAGACAACGTCATCAAAACCATATTAAATTTCAAATTCATAATTAAAAAATATTTTTTATTAAAATATTCAACATTATCTACTTATTTTAATAAAAATCAAATGATGATTTTTGAAAGTAAATATACTATTTTGGCTAAGTGAGGACCCTATGCATCATGAGAGTGACAATTCTTTTGAACCCTCACTTAGTCTTTGAACAACTCTCATACTAGAACCATGGTGGACTTAGCCTTTAAACCTTGGTTGCTTGAGGGCATGTTGAGTGCTTCACATATATGGTATCCAATGTATCCCATGGGCTCACTAGAACATGGACATTATGGTCTTGTATATCATCATGGATTCATGAGCGATCTAGAGCTTGAACTCTCATAGGAAGCGGCCTTCCTACCACACTTATATAGCTGGGTCTATCAGGAGTGTACTTGTGGCCTTACACCCCATCCCTACATAAGGGCTATAGATCTCATTAAGAGCATAACTAACTTGACCTCAACATCGCCACAAGTGAACGTGCCACACCATAGGGATAGACTAAAACGAAGTAAAATGCATGATAAACTCCCCGATCACTCTATGATTTGTTTGTCCCTTTTCAGGGTATCCTTGTAGGTGAACAATATCTTCAAGGTATTTATCATCATTTGTACCATTGGTAATAGACCTGAACCTACCATTTTCAAGGTACTTATCACTCTTTTCCTTTCATATATGATCATAGTTGCACAAGCAGAGCTATTTAATATATCATTTCCACTGCTTTTCCTAACAATGCGATATTTGACATTGGTTCCTTGCATGATTAGCACTACAAAGCCTTTTGAAGCTCACCCAACAGCAAACTCACAAACCAAATTAGATAACATCCATCATGGACAACAAATCAATTTCAAGATGCCACTATCCCATGATTGTCTTCTCATTTGTGACCCTAGTGCCAATCGTACAATACCTCATAGTATTCGATTCCAAACAATATACCTAACCACAAGAGTACAGGGTGAAGTATTACACGTTCAAAGTGATAAGCTTAGAGCTACAAATTGGTCTTTGTGATAATCTTTACAATATTAATATACACTCTCATATAACACACCAGCTAAATTAAAGAAATTGGCCACAAATAAACATTGAATTATTTGACAATGTTCTTAAATTAGCAACACCCCATTGAATGAACTTAAGACAATCAAAATGTCAACATCATCTATTGGCTTCATCTGCTATACATGTGCTCTAGACAAAACATACCAGTAATAGTGTATGCAATGTCAGGTCTCGTAGTCTTAGTCACGTATCTTAAACCGCCGATTATTCTTACATACTCACTTTAATTAATAATATTAGCATCATTATCATTCGGGTAGAGATAGACATGTGGATCTAATAGAGTATAACAAGAAAAGAATAAAAAATATTGATTTTTTGTCCTCAACAAATTTTTCAATGTAGTACAACAAATATATTATCACTAATTCTAGATACTTTTGACCATAATATAACCTTCACTTTTCTTTTTTTTTTTTTTTTTGACACTATAATATAACCTTCACTTCACCCATATGTCTTTCACAACAAAGACGTTTTTCAACAAAATTCTTAGTTCAATCAATAATACATAGATTGATTCCAAAGATTGACAAATTATTAACATATAGACAAATCATAACATCAGCATCGGTCACAAATTCAAGCGTTATTTACTCAAAAGGTCCCCATACTTTGTCACTTGTTCAATCTAGTCCTTGTACTTTTAATTGTGTCAATTTGGTCCCCCTACTATCCATATTGCGTCAATGTAGTTCTTATTATCAAATTGAAGTTAAATTAATTATATAATTTCTAACAACACAATCATGTTAGATACAAGCGACCCACTAAAAATTCACCTATTAAGTCAATTTAACCCTACTCATGGTTGAACCACTAAAAACTTCATTAATAGCTTAACATAAATTTACTCTAACGACCAAATTGACATAATATAAATAGTAGAGGGACTAAATTGACATAATATAAAGTATAAGGACTAAAATAACACAATGGATTAAGTATAAAGACCTTTGACATAAATAACCCTGAATTAAATATTTTTTACCATATATGTTGCTTGAAACATAGCATAATTATACCCACAAGATGGCCGGAGCTTAGCCCCAACCATGCATTTTCTCACACTTTTGTGACTCACTATGAATCTTTTAATGACACTACTACACAATTGGACATAAGCAGCGGTTTTGCAACGTTTATAAAACCGGTGCATTACATGATATATATGCAGCGGTTTATAAACCGTTGCATTAGGCCCCTTTTATGCAGCGGTTTTTACCATTTTATGCAGCAGTTTTAAACCGTTGCATTAGGACCCTATTATGCAGCGGTTTTTATAATTTTATGCAGCGGTTTTAAACCGTTGCATTAGGTTCCCTTTTATGCGGCTGTTTTGACTAGATTATGCAGCGGTTTAAAAATCGCTGCATTAGATCCCCATTATGCGGCGGTTTTGATTAGATTATGCAGCAGTTTTAAAACCGTTGCATTAGGTCCCCATTATGCAGCGGTTTTAACATTTTATGCAGTGGTTTTAAAACCGTTGCATAAGCTTAGTCATATGCAACTGTTTTACAAAACCGTTGTATAAAGTCCAAAAAATTTTGTTTTATTCACAAGGTAACCAATAATATTGCGTTTAAAATTTGTAGGTAAATTAAATATTAGTATATTTAAATATGGTGTAATGATTTTTTAGTTCATGAACTTCATGAAACAACTAAATATAACTGCATAATTTGCTTATTTCCGATGACTTGTCAAGATAGATAATAAAAACCATCGTAAATGGTATAGTAATATTATTATCATGAGAAATATCAGTTGTCATGGAAGTCCTCCTTGGAAGTCCTCACTCCTCAGGTTGGGTGTACTCGGAAACAACCTTTCTTCTGGGTAGCACCCTGAAGGGGAAAGATTGCGAACATCTATCCCCTTAGACCCTACTTAGGCGGAAGTCCTTGTGGCACTGGGAATGTTGCTTATCCCATACTTTTAAAGTATTTTTCCCCTTAATTTTAGATGTTCTTTTTACTTCGACCTGTTCTCTCCCCCATCTATATCCTAATTTGAGTTAGAGCTATCAATTAAAACTTGGTGTATAAATGAGTATGAGTTAATTAGTTTAATAATTAACTCGGTGTTGCATTATTAACTTGACTCGTTTTAATTATACTTGATAATTATTTTCTTTACATACTCAAATATAAATTTCGTTTATATTACTTAAAGAAAAGTAATTAATTATGTTAAAAAAACAGCTTTTAATTCAAAACAAAATCAGTAAAAACCCAAAGCAAACATCCCGCATCTCTCTCTCCTCATCTCTTGCCTCAACCCTAACCCCCCCTCTACCCAAAGCAAATAGTTTTTGTATCGTGAGTTTTGCTCGCTACTTATTAGGAAAAAAAAAGACATCCGTGAGCAACAAGTTGCAAAGGAGATGAGAACTGGTTACTCAATGGTTGAAAAGTTGGTCCACATCGAGTATTCAAATGATAGGAGCCTAGAAAATCTTTATTTAGTATGATCAGTAAGTACAATATGAAGGCACCATGTTAGAGAGGAGTTATATTAATACAACAATAACTTGAAACTTTTTATTAATACTACAAAAACTTAGAACCCTTTTGATAATTTAAAAAGATCAAAATCATTTTTATTATTTTCTAAAAATATCAAATACTAAAATATAAATAATTTTAATTTTTAAACCAAAAAATTATTTCATTATGTATTACACCTCATTGTATTAATATTAATTTTACCTAAATAAAAAAAATATATATATGTATAAGCCATCACAAGCACAGACCTCCCCTCCCCCCCCCCCCCCCCCCCCCCCCCTCGTGCAGCTGTGTCCTCTCTCTCTCCCCTTATCTCCCGCCTCTACCCCAACTCATCACCCGCTCGACCTGCCGCTGCTCGTCTCTCTCTCCTCATCTCCCGCCTCTACCCCCCCCTGCTCGTCTCTTTCTGCTCATCTCTCTCTCGAAAGCCCTAATACCCCGCCTCTCTGCTTACGTCTCTCTCTCCTCGCGCGAAATCGTTGCTCACCGACAACTGTCCTGCTCACCGATCTGATTCGAGGTTCTACAAGGTAAATCACCTAAATAGAACATTAATATGTTGACATTGCTTTTTGAATGCCTAATTTCTTATATGTTAGGGTTTATTAGTTTAAAGACACATTAATTTTGGCGTTACTTTTACTGGTGATAATGTGTGATTAAATATACATGGTTGTTGATGTTGCTATTGACATTAGAAATTTGTCAATTTAGTTCTCTATTGTTTAAGTAGGGTTTTATAATGATAGGATTTTGTCATTTTAGTTATCTGTTGTTTTAGTTCAAACTTTAGAGTTAACCCCAAACACATTTTTGAATGACATTATCGATTGTAAAGTGGGGTTTATAGTAATGAAACTTAAACTTATGACCTCTTATATGTATTCTCAACTTTGGATGCGATTTTGTCACTAAACCAAGACTTTATTGGCTTATATTTCAAAGTGTCATTTTGACAGGAGAAGTTATTGAAAAAAATAATCTAGTGCTTGTATACATGTGTTACACCAGTTTAGGGTGTAACCTAGAGAATAGGTTTAGGGTTAAGAAAGAGAGTTAGATGAGAGAAAGAATTAGAAGAAGGGGATGAGAAAAGAGAGAGAGATGAGAAGGGAGTAGTTTTCATCATTAGTTGCTAATTGATTACACCCCTTTCTATTTATACTACTAACCCGTTACTAAAGGTTATTACAAGTATTATTATTGTACGTATCAATACTCCCCGGATGAGAACGTCCTTGTCCTCAAGGAAGAAGGTAGGATAATGAAGATGTAACTCGTAAGAGTTCTCCCAAGTGGCATCTTCAATGGCATGGTCCTTCCATTTGATAAGTAGCTGAGTAACCCATAACTTCCTGGATTATCCTTTTAAAGCAACGAATGTAGCCCAACAACAAGGACTTGTAATTGAGACACACAGAAGCCTAATAATATTGTAGTTCCAAATTCGTCTTCTTAAGCATGAGAGACTTGTCGAGAACTCCTCTATTAAACTTGAGTAGTAGGAAATCAAGAGGTTCCCTTGCGTAGACCAAGATGCACTTGATCCAAACCCTTAATTCTATGCATATAAAACACCTTTTGGGATGAAGGTGTATTGCTAGCGCGGTCTCAAAATCAGGCTGTAACTTCATCTTCAACTGCAAGGGCCTGTTACTTATGAGCTCGATGAGCATTGGAGGTATCTCATCTGTAGAATCAAGCCTCTGAATGCAGGCCAACCAACCAGTTTTTGAATCTCAAGGCTTAGAGTGATGTTAATGTCATGAAGCGCAGTTGCAACTACTAAATTCCCATTGAATTCAACATTGTCAATATCATTTTTCACCACTTCGAGCTCAGTGTCCTGTGGTGATGGCGGTGCTAGTGCCCAATGAACCTTTAATGCTTTCTGCCCTGGATCAAAGGGTCTCATTCCATTTTGATGTGTCATGTTAAATATCTCTCTGGTGCTTTTCGCTTGAGCTTCAAGATCATCTGCTGGATGGATCTCCACAACTCGATTCAAAACCTCCAACTTAGGTTGTAGTTCTTTCCGTCTTGCAAACTCCATCATCTTCATGCCTTGGTTCACCCTAGATATCCTTTTAGATCTTCTACAAGCGTTATTTTCCCTATTGACACCATTATTTTTGAAGTTTGAATGCAACTTGATTTGCCAACACTGGAGAGGGTCCTTGCTCCTACCTGAAATTGGAGTCTTTGATCCAATTCCTTATGTAAAATCGTCAATTTCAGCTTGAACTTCTTGCACTGCTGTTACATACCCCCTCATCTTAGCCTTCTTGGTTACTCTTTTGATCCAAGGATGTGCCCCAAATCTAACTATTGACCACAACATCCTCTTAGGCTGCTTTGCATTTCTATTCTTGAACATCTTGTGCTTGTCCAGAAGCACTTTGCTTGATTGGAGAAGTAGAGAATCTGGAGGTCTTCCATGATAGACTAAAATTTGCTTAATCAAGGCTCGTAACCCTTTGCTTGCAAAGCACTTCTTGAGACCAATGTTAATTGCCAACGTGGTTTCAATGTGAGGCCGCAATAGCCACAGCAACCATAACAACCTACTACTTGCAATAGCCACAGCAACCATAACAACCTACTACTTATAACTTCAATATTCACTTATGATTGCTTTGTTGCAATTTTCAGTGGCACACAATCTATTTTAACAGCTTTCATTGACTCCATTTCAAACTGAGTTGAAGACAAACCTGCTACAATGAACTCCCCAACGACCATGGAATCCAATTTATGTTGTTCCACACTGCATTGTTTATCATTGGCATACTATTTTGCAAAAGTTATGGTTGCAGCCTTCACATAAAACTCAGGAACTTGTAAAAGCAAGTCCTTATCTGACTTGAGAGGCATTGCAATGTAATTTTCCTGCTCAACTCTTGCTTCAATATCACAAGATCCCAAATCAATCTCATGTGTTTGCAAACTATGTAACTGGACAGAATCTTTGTCATCCATTGGCATAACAACCTCTTCATCCAAACCATCCTCTTGACCAAGCTTCTCCTCACGATGCGCATCACCATCCATTTGCTCCCAAGGGTGACTTGAAGAAGAAACTTCTCTTGATTCTCCAATTTTCTCACAAGGAATGAGGAATTTAATATCCATTCTACAACAATAGTCATAAATGTTTCTAAACACCTATACAAGTTGATTTTATACCATTAAAACCTATCATACACGGTTTATAATTAATCATACACCACTAATATCTAATAGAACACTTCACCTAGACACTTCAACAACTCCAACTAACCATCCCTCCAGTACTAACTGAAACCCTCTCTTCACCTATTCATTAACGGCTATTGAACTTATTGCACTATTCTAATGAATTAAACTTCTCTTTTACAACTTTTTACAAACTTCATTATAATCTTCACTTATTAGTACTAAATTCCATGTGTTCCATCTTCTCGAATCATGACATATTACTACTAATGGATATGGAAGAGGGAGATACAAGTTGGATGTAATTTGTATGTGGATTGAATGCTAACCCATTTTCAGATTAAGCTTACTTATTTTGTCCCTTCTTTTTTTTGTCTTAAGCTGTGAATATGGAAGAGGGAGATACAAGTTGGATGTACATACCTCGGTGGACTGAGGAATTTGATTTGTGGTTGAATGACTTTCTTACTGAACAATTTGCAACCAAGGCTAAAGGCAAAGGCAATAGAAAACAATTACAATGCCCTTGTAATCATTGTGTGTTTAGATTTAGGGGAACTAGAGAAGAATTGTATGATCATTTAATTGCCGATGGATTTGTCCCTCATTATGATAATTATTATCATGGGGAGAGGTCTTCATTGAGTGTGGATGACATAAATAACGGTGATGATGAGTCTTCTAGCCATGATAATGTTGAGGGATTATTACATGACACATTTATGCATGTGGCTGATGGTTGTGATTTGTCACACGAGGTCACTGATGAGATGACACAAGACGCTATTTTATAGATTATTAGAAGAAGGGAAGATTGAGCTTTTCCCGGGTTGTGAGAACTTTTCTAGATTGTCATTTACGATCAGACTGTATCTTTTCAAGTGTCAACATGGTTTGAGTAATGTGGCATTTGGTGATCTCCTAGAATTTTTGAAGGAATTTCTTCCTAATGCCGAGTTTCTTCAATCATTCAGCGAAGCGAGAAATATAGTTAAAGATTTGGGACTTCATTACAACAGGATACATGCATGTCGAAATGATTGTATGCTTTACTGGAAAGAGTATGAAGAGGCTACATCTTGTTATGTTTGTGGTGCTTCTAGGTGGAAAGAAGAGGAGAAGGTGTTAGGCAAAGAGAATAACCATGAAGCTACAAACCCTAGTAAGATTCTTGCCAAGGTTTTGGGGCATTTCCCTATAAAGCATAGGCTTCAAAGGTTGTATCTCTGTGTGGAAACAGCCGAGATCATGCAATGGCATCACAATGAGGGCATTAAGATGGAAATTTAAGACATGCGGCGGATGGAAAAGCATGGAAGGACTTCGATTCCTTACATCCGAAATTTGCAGCAAAGCCTCGCAATGTTAGGCTGGGGTTGGTGAGTGATGGGTTCAATCCATTTCGAACAATGAGTTTTCGCTACAGCACATGGCCAATAATGTTGGTAAACTATAATATGCCTTCATGGATTTGTATGAAGGATGAATATTTCATTTTGTCATTGCTTATTCAAGGTCCGAAATCTCCTAGAAATGATATGGATGTGTATCTGCAGCCATTGATTGATGAATTAAAAGATCTATGGAAGGATGGTTTGAGAACTTATGATGCATATGGTAAACAATCCTTCCAAATGCATGCTGCTTTGATGTGGACCATTAACGACTTTCCAGCTTATGCAATGTTGTCCGGGTGGTCTACAAAAGGGTACCTAGCATGCCCTTGTTGCAATTACAACACTTCTTCCGAATGGTTGCCTCATAGTAAAAAAGTGTGCTTTCAGGGGCATCGGAGGTTTTTGGAGCGAAACCATCCGTGGAGAAGTAACACAACGACATTTAATGGCAAATCAGAGCATGGAATAGCACCTACTGTGTTGGGAGGAAGTGAAGTTTTAGAGGAAATGTCTACTTTGAATCATGTGTACGGAAAGAAGAATCAAGCACCAAAAACGAGTAAAAAGAAGAATAAGACGGTGAAAAAAAAAAAGAAGGCGAAGTGCTACCATCATCAGAAACAACAAAGTGTAACTAGCCCTTGGAAGAAAAGATCCATTTTCTTTGATTTACCATATTGGGAGCACAATTCCATTCGTCACAATCTAGAAGTCATGCTCATTGAGAAAAATATCACCGATAGCATACTTGGCACCTTGTTAGGCATTCCTGGAAAGACAAAGGATCATCCCAATGCTCGATTTGACCTCCAACAAATGGGGATAAAAAGTGAGCTTCAACCAAAGATTTCTGTAGATGGTCAGCATGTGATGTTCAACCCTGCTTGCTACTCAATGAAAACGAAGGAGAAAGACATGTTTTGCTCTGTGCTGAAATATGCAAAATTGCCGTATGTTTATGCATCAAACATAGGATGATGTGTGGAGCTTGATGGTAGGAAGATTTCGGGATATAAGAGTCATGATGCTCATGTAATTATGCAGGATCTGCTTCAGGTTGCAGTGAGAAAGTCATTGCAAAAACCCATTGCACTTTCCATCATGAGATTGGCTGCTTTCTTTAGGGGCTTATGCAACAAAGTTATAAAGTCCGAAAATCTTGATCATATGGAGAAAGAGATAAGGGAGATATCATGTGAATTTGAAATATTCTTTTTACTAGCTTTCTTTGACATAATGGTGCATTTACCCATACATTTGGTGAATGAAATACGGCTCGGTAGACTTGTTCATTGTCGGTGGATGTTTAGTGCAAAGAGAAAACTTGGCAATTTGAAGTCATATGTACGTAACAAATGTAGGCCAGAAGGCTCCATAGCAGAGGGTTACTTGGCTGATGAATGTTTGATCTTTTGCTCAAGGTACATGAGCAATAGGGCTACGAGCAAATTTAACAAGAAATCTGGAGAGTTTGAGATGGCATCTAATAATGATGCTTCATCACCTATTTTCCCAACAGTAGGCCATCCTGTTGGGGGAAAGAAGAGAGGAAAAGGTAAATCAATCATTTTAGACGCTCGTGTTCGTAGTATGGCACACAAATGTGCCTTATTCAATTCTGGCGATGAGTTGGTTGAGAAGTACATCAGGTTGGATAGTTTCAAAATTTTTCTTATAACCATATGGCCCTTAATTATGTAAAATAATTGTAAAATACCTTATTTATGCAGTAAGCACTATCAACTGGTACATAACCAAAAGAATGGAAGATTCAAAACCACCAAATGGAGTCAAGCTCGAGCACACAGAAATGATTTCGAATCATGGTTCAAGGACAGGGTAAATAAGGATATGGTACCAAGCTACATTCGGTATTTAGGTGATGGTCCAAATCGAGTGGCAAAGAGATATAGTGGCTATTTCATCAATGGGTATAGGTTTCATACTACAGAACGTGATGCAAGATGCAAAACTCAAAATAGTGGAGTTAGCCTCGCTGCTTTGACCTCGAGTTTCACTAGTTCTAGGGATAGTAAACCTATTACCGATACGGTAACTTACTATGGAGCAGTACAAGAAATCTTTGAAATAGATTATTATGCTCAATTCAGTGTTGTACTATTTCGGTGTGACTGGTACCAAGTAGAGAATGATGAACATGGGCTTACTTGTGTTAATTTCAATAAGTTGTGGTCCAGGGATGAACCATATGTTTTAGCATCTCAAGTGCAACAAGTATACTATGTCCAGGACTGTGTTAATGAATTTTTGGACTATGTTATCAAGTATGTTCGAAGAGAGCTCTATGATATTGCTTTAGGGATAGAGACCAATGTCCAAGACCCTTCTGATTTAGATGTACATGATTCCGAAATGCATTCTAGTCATGATGAAGTTAGTTTGGCTAGAGATGAGGTTCCTGAAATGGCCATTGAAATGACAAACATATTTGATGGTTCACTTATGAATGATGAGCAAGAGGAGGAAGAGGATGATGAAAATGAAGAAGAGGAGGATGAGGACGAAGAAGAGGAGGAGGATGAGGATGAGGATGAAGAAGAGGAGGATGAAGAAGATGACTCGGATTATGATAATACAAACTGCGATTACGTATAATGTGTTAATTATTTATGTATTTTAACCGATGAGCGTTTGTTTTTTGATCTGTTGATTGTTTTTCGCTAGTTTGTCACGTTTCTATTTAAATATTTATGTGTTTTTTGTTACTTCTACATAGCTACAACGCAACATATTGGTGGACATTTTGCCTTAGTTCTTTTATTTTTAATGACACTAATTATTCTCTTTTTCTTTCTTTCTTTTTTTTTTTATGTTTTAGGGAATAAAGAGATGAAAGGAAAGAAGCACACTTCTAAGAAAAGTACATCACATGGACCAACTTTTTGTACACTTGGGTCCATAGCAACGACATTAAGAAAAAAACAACAACAGAAAAGAGCAAACATTGCCCAATAACAAAGGAACGAGCTTCAACATATTGAGAATGGAGAAGAAGATGACTTCTCAGATGAGGAGTACGTGCGAAATGATTACCTAGGTGATGACGATGGATTTATCGAGAGCAATGAGGAAGATGATCGAGAATGCCTTCCTTCACAGGGCCAAGATCCTGTAACACACACAAGATCTAAGGAGGTCCTTACTCAATGATTTCATAACACCGTCGGAAAGAAGTAAGAGAGCTAAGTACATACACAGACACCTAGACTCATATGTCTTACTACTACTAGATTCTCACATCACAATCATAACATTGTGTTTGCTCAGGATTAGTCCCATCAGAGAGGCCAGTGGATGCCCTAAACAAACAAGCAAGTAGATCTTCATCACAAACGCGTGTTAGGCCAGAACACACATCCTCACATAGCAGCGATCGAGGCCATCCAGATAATAATGAAGTCGATGGTAGTACTGATAAAATTTAGGATCAGTTATGTGATAGGTTTTTAAGCAAGTGTTGTTGTACATGACTATATGTATTTTGTAACTTTCTTGGTCTGTGTTCAAATCTTCTACTCTAGTAAAGAAGCACAGAGGGAGGACCATGATGAAGCATGTGCACAGTAGAACACTGGAATATCGTGTGCCTATCTTTCTAAATGAGCACAATCAACCAATTGGTCCATATGACAAGACATTAGATGAGTTCATCAGCTTCTTGGGCACCTTAGAGCGGGACCCTACCATTGCACCTCTAAATGTTTTCAATTGGAGGAAAGTGCCGAAGGAGAAGATATGGGAGTATTTAACGGTACGGTTATTTCAAATTACAGTTATATCCTACTTTTATGCTTTCTTTTACTTCTCTAAGATGTTTCATTGTGATTGCAGAAGAAGTACATAATCCCCCCACAAGGTAGGAAATGGCTTATGTCGACTGTGAACTCAGCATGGAAGTCTTTTAAATGTGAAGTGAAACAAAATCACTTCAACAAATTTGTAAACAATGCCCACTCGTTGGACAAATCGACCAGCATCTATTCCTGATGATCAATTGAAAGATCTATTTAGATATTGGGGTTCCTCTACTGCCAAGGTGCGTGGCATGAATATGTATATTGCATTGCATATGTTATTGTATGTGTTGATAATTATACTCATAGTACATATAAATTTAGAGAGTTGCCGAAATCAACACTCGGAATCGAAAGAAACAAAAGTACATGCACACTGCCGGAAAGAAAAGTTTTGCCAGGGTCGCGTCAGATTGGTAATTCACTTTCTTTTTGATATATATATATATATTCATGTTTATTTCTTACATCTAATTTTTGTAATTGTTTTTGTTATTAATTTATTGATGTATTCAACTCTTACCCTTTTTACGGACACAAGAACATCCAAACAAACAGAAACCATCGCGGAGTAAATTATTCATTGAGACGTGGAAGAGGAACTCTATGAAAAAGTATACGGATCCTGTGCAGCCTACAATAGCAAAAATTGTAAGTTTTAAATTAAAATTTTAGTATTCATTAAGTCAAATTTTTGGAGTTTGGTTATTTTTAGATTAATTTTAGAGTGTGGTTCTTTTATGATAGAACATCTTTTGTTGTCTAATGAGTTGATCTTGTAAGTGATTGAACATCTTTTGTTGTTTTTGAAAACCGTGATCCATTTATTGCATCAGCAACTCCATCTCATTTTGAAATGTTTCAAAGAATCGTTGCATCCTCAAATCCAGCTTCTCAAACTGATTTGCTTCAATTTTGGATCCCAATTCTGCATTAACTCCAGAAGTTGTTGTTATGTTGCTATTTAGCTGCTACTATGTTGCTGTTGAAGTTGCTGCTATTTTCTGTTGTTGCTGGTCGTTTTGGTGGTTGCTTCTTGGTGGGGTTGTTAGATAATAATGTTGTATTAGTCTTAGCTTAGTTCATTTAGACCTTTCCTTAGCTGCAAGTTGTAATAAAGTGTTGTTCGCACCTGCATTGTAATAACCTGCAGTAAGCATGCGGCAGTGTTGGTACTTGGGGCCATAAGCTAGAGTTAGTTAGAAGATATTTTGGCAACTAGTTAGATATTTTTAGTTGAATTAGATATTTTCCTATTATGAGTTGGTTAGTTAGTTATGTCTAGGTTCAATGTTTTAGCTTGCATTAGTTATGTCTAGGAGAAAGAGATGTAAAATAAGAAAATAAGGGAAATATCTCAAAGAGATAATTGTAATATTCATTGAATAATCCATTACACACTAGCATCCCTTTTATATTTCAACTAATAACAATGCAATGCCTCGTAACTGCCTTAACCGACTTGAACTAGCCTTGGAGCAAAAATATCTAAGTAAGCATCTCGATCTACTTACACAATTCAAGCTTATACTAAAGACTTACTACTTATTACATCAATATTATTCTAATTACAATCTTTCATAAGCCCCATCTATAGGAATCATGATAGCTGCATAAGTATGTTGGTTAGTTGACATTGTCTTGGTGCATTGAACTTGAGTAACCGCCATTAGCTTAGGACTAGTATAAGTACTTGAGTCTTGCATTGTAATTCATATATGATGAATGATGAATGAAGTCTAAATTGAGGTTCAATTGATTCCACTTGACTAAATTGAGGTTCTAAGCAAATTTGAGATATAAGATTACGCACATCTCACTCTTATCAGACACTACTTTGATAGGAGCTTGTTGAGTCATTGGGTTTGTTGTTATCGCTGCTGTTGTACTGTAAGAGATTTTCTTCAATGAAAATGGCAATTAAGACTCTAATTTGCTTTTACTATTCGCATTGAATTTGCTTTATTGTATTGAGTTACTAATATGTCATGGATTATTAACTTTTTCTAGAAAGGTGATGCGAAAGTTATGTTAGGTATTTTGAAATGGCTTGCTCAAATTATGAGTTGATGATTTTCTCTTATTGTATATTATTGCATATGTTAAGAGGAGATATGTATATCTTATATATATGCATATATGTAAATATTTGTGAGTATCACTCTAAGACAATGTGATATGTAGATTAGTTAGTCAATTAAAATATTTGATGAACCACCAACTTGGGGGGGGGGGGGGGGGGGGGGGGGGGGGGGGTGTGTTGGTTACATATTAATATTATTAGAATAATTAGTTAATTAAAATTTGGACCATTTCTTGATACCTGATTGTCACCCTTGAACTCTAGTGCATTTATGGATAAGGAAGTTTTTAGAGTGGGGGGATTTTTTTAAGCGATTTAAGTGCAAAATATAAGATACATTTAAGTACTATAAATTACATAGAGTTATTAACTTTATTGGTCTTAAATTTTTCTAAATTCATTTAATTGAATTAATATTGAGTTGGTTTATGGCATGACATTATAAATAAGGTATAACTTTTTACTTCATTTCTTGATGTAGAAAGAAGTTGAGGAACATTAATCCAAGATTGATTCTGAGGGAGGATCAAATAGCCAAAGTACAGATGCATTTGATGAAGTAATGGGGGATGAGCATCCGGGTCGTATCCGTTTATTTGGGAGGGGTGTTACCTAGAGAGATCTTAAAGAGAAGGTTCAAGTGGGTGGAGTTCAAGTTCCAACAGAGGTTATGCAGTCCATGAAGACTGACATTAAAGCTGAACTGGCGAAAGAAGTTATGCAGGAACTGATCTCTAGACTTGCCTTAGTAATCCCAAGTTTAAGCAATCTTGATCCCCATGTACTTCAAACCTTGGTAGGAGGATCACCTGGAAATGGTCATAGTACTATTCAAAATGTTGCTTCTTCATCAGGTGCTGCAAATGAGGTATATGAGTGCTTTAGTTCTGTTTTTAACTCAAAAATTATCATATCTCTCAATGATTCTTCATGTAAAACTAAAGAAATCATTTGTTCCTACATCTCTTTTGTTGTATAAGACTCTATGAACTGCTATGTCATGACCCGAGGTGGGCTCGGATTATGACTTAGAAAGACAGAGAGTTTGGGAGAGAGGGAATTGAGAAAGAGATGAGATAGAGATGAGAATTTGAGGGAGAAGTAGAGAGAATAGAGGGAGAGTAAGAGAATTGAACTGTTGATATTATCATTGAATGATCTCCAATGTACAATTACAACTCTTTATATGAAGTAAAAACACATAACTGTCAATGTAACAACTCAATTAAACAAGAATATATATCTCAACAACTATAACAACCTCATGTATCTAATTACAACTACTTGCAACTAAATCTTATCGCTTCAATTCATGACATGCTACTTATGCTCATTTTATATGTTTTTGGTGTCAGGGTGCTAAGGATCTCGATAATGTTGATGGACACGCAGCCAATAAAGGAACATAGTGTGGAGTTTATGGTTATGAACAATGTACTTGATGTGGTTGAATGTAAATTGTGTTTTCTGATATTAACTTGGTGGTTATAGACCTTTGTGGGTGTAGGATTTTATTGGCTTTAATATGTAAAGCTTGATATATTTTGAGGTTTAGACTTTTATGATTAGCAGCTATGTATTTGATTCACTGGTGTCTTTTGATTATCGACTATGTAATTTGTATTTGGATTATTATTAGTTTTGATATCAAGCAAGATCGTTTGAATGTATGGATGTGTTAAGATATGCTTATGGATTAAGAGGCGTTGGTTTAAAGAATTCTTGTAATGTATGTCAAAATTGAATTAATAACTACACTAATTTTTATACAAACTGTTGCATTAGCGATTTTAAACTGTTGCATTAGTTCATCAATAAACCGCTGCATTAGGTGAACATAACCATTGCATTAGCTGAGTACAAAACCACTACATTAGGAGAAAATAACCATTGCATTAGCTCACTACAAACCGCTGCATTAGGAGAAAATAACCGTTGCATTAGCTCACTACAAACTGCTGCATTAGGTGAACATAACCGTTGTATTAGCTCACTCGAAACCGCTACATTAGGTTAGAATAACTGTTGCATTACCTCGGTATTAACCGTTGCATTAGGTTAGAATAACCGTTGCATTAGCTAAGTCCAAAACCGCTGCATTAGGTTAGAATAACCGTTGCATTAGCTAAGACCAAAACCGTTGCATTAGGTCAATATAACCGTTGCATTAGGTCTGCACAAACCGCTGCATTAGATTAAAATAACCGTTGCATTTGGTCAACATAAACCGCTGCATTAGGTAAAAATAACCGTTGCATTAGGCTTCCATTAACCGTTGCAATAAGTCAAATAACCGTTGCATTTGGTTCCCCATAACTGTTGCCATAGGTCAAACAACTGTTTCATTAGTTAACCAAATGCAATGGTTATTATCCGCAACTATAGTAAAAAAAACCGCTGCAAAAGGCTAATGCTACGGACGCGTATGCAACGGTTTATGAATCACTGCATTACATCTAATGCAACGGTTTTGTCCAATTTGCTGCGGTTTTAAACTGTTGTATATGACCTAATATGTAGTAGTGTGGCCAAAAAAAAAAAAAAGTTCAAGATAATTTAACGAACGGTCAGAATTCAGTATATTAGTCTTGTTATTATATAATATGTGCACAATGGGCACATGTTAGGACTTATTAAATATGGATTTCTTATTATTTTTATACATAAATTAATTCATTTTTATGAAATATTGTGTCCCGTAATTAATAATTTACATTTTGATTGGGGAGTATTGCATTTATTTTTAAAAAATGTAATTATATTATTTATTATTATCACAAAAGAAAATAAATTGTATGCATTTAATAGGTATTATCATGTGCCCTTTGGATACATGTTAGAAAAAACCTTATCAAAATATCAAAGAAATAGAAAATAAAAAGAGGATATTAACTCTTGTGTAATCATACACATATCAGGGATTTATTAATTTTTGCACACTAAGACAATGTTCGGGAAGAACATTTTGCCTGCCTGTCATATACTGTTTAACATTTGGATTATTCAAATAGCTAAAGGTAAATTTTTTTGGCCAGCGACCAATTAAAATGCTAACGAATTGCATAGTAAGGATTTCACCAGCTTTTAACATTTAAGCACGATTGTCCGTAGTCAAAAAGCTAGAGTTTGAAAAGCCATGAAAATTAGTTTTTTTTTACCTTTGATGTGCCTTATTTTTACATACTCTATTTCTCGTTTTTACGATATATTCGGCTTTTACATGTGTGTTTTGTTGTAAATTAGGCAAATTTTGGCTTGGAAAGCAACATGAAAAGGGGTAGAATCAAGCGTAATTGAGGCATATTTGTAGACTAATATGAGAAATCCGACCATGTGTACAAAAAAAGGACCAATCAAGTTGTAATTTAGTAACTCTAATATATCTAGTAGAATTTCGAGTACTAAATGACTAATCAGTACGAAGTACCAATCGGTCAGTAGCCCATGGTAGGACGAATCTTACAGTGGGACTGTTGATCGATTGGGAAATAAGGCCAATCAATCCGTAGCCTACAGAGGGCCAGCCGATCAATCGAACCTTCTTGCCGATTGATTAACACATCGTATAACAGTAGTGTAGGTCACGCCATCGGTATAAATCGAGAGGGGAAACCTAATTACACATCTTTTGCCTCATCTTCTCTCCTTCTCTTCTTCCTGAAGCCGCAATGAGATCCTAGGGGTTCTCAAAAGCCGAAATGCAGGTGGTTGGAGTGGTAGGGGATCAAAGCAAGGATCAATGTCAATGTCAATTGAGAGAGTCTTCACTATGAAGTTTTATTCATTGTTCTCGCTATTTTATATTTTATTATGTTTAAAACTCCCATATAGGAGTGGACCCTTTAGCTTAGGGATGAAGGATGGGTAGCCATCCGTATTCTAGATTTATATTGTACTTTTGACGATTATTGTGTTATGTTATTTTCGCACCCCTGTGGGGAATTCTTCATGTTATTGGTATTTTTTTTTTGGGGGGGGGGGGGGGGGGCGCCTTGTAGCTATGTTAAAATCTTCAAATTATATTGAATGAAGAGCAAGGAATTAAGTAGTGCAAATGAGATAACCAATGCTACACTTAAGGTTATAAGATAAGTTATGCCTTTAGACTAGTTTATTACCCTAAGCCCTCGTTTAAATATTAACCCAAGCTTAGAGCTTGCAGTCTAAGCCTCCTAAATCATTGTCATTGTAAAATATAATAATGGGGTATGAGTTAAGCGACCCTGAATTCACTCCCTAAACTATACTTAATTGGATTGACAACATTAGTTTATAGTTAGTTTTATTAATTTAGTTAACCAATCATTCAAATCAACCAAAAACTGATTCAAACTACTCATTAATAACTAAATACGAGTTAACACTAATTCCTTGTCGAAACGTTATCTGTATACCCGACTAAGCTACAATAATCTCCTACACCTGCGAGTAGATGACTTTAAAATACACTTTAAAACTCGATTATACTCTCATGTGTATATATATATATATATATATATATATATATAACAACAACAGCCCAGTGCCTCAAGGGCTCCCACCTAGGCAGGGTCTGGGGGGTAAGATGTACGCAGCCTTCCCCCATCTAGGGACTACCCAGAAGAGAGGCTCCTTTTGAGGACCCCCAACCTAAAAAGTTCATTAGCAGCAAAGAAGCCTGGTACCCTGGTAGCACGAGAGCAGATAAGCATGTAAGTAGGGCAAAGCTAGGCAAATGAAGGTAAAGACATAGCAAATCACAAATAAGCCAACGCACAGCTAATGGACAGCTCTGGGCTCCGATCGCACTTAAACGCGGAATATAGACTATCATAGCGGCCTAGGACACAAGAGAATGCACAAAGAGCTGGATTACCCTACTCTACTCCACTACATCTGCTACTCCTATTCTAGCCCTCCATTGGGCTCTATCTAAGGCTATCTCCTCCTGAAGGTTTAAGTGGGTGAGGTCTTGTTTAATCGTCTCCAGCCATCTCTACTCCGACTTGCCTCTCCCTCTCCTACCCAACGTAGTATGCGGCTGCTCGCATCTCCTGATTGGGGCAGTGTTCGGTCTCCTCCTAACATGTCCAAACCACCCCAAACGTTGCTCCCTTATTTTATCCTCAATGGAAGCCATGCCCAAATCACTTCTTAAGACATCGTTCCTGATCTTATCTTTCCTTGTGTGTCCGCACGTCCACCACAGCATCCTTATCTCCGCCACCTTCATCTTTTGTGCATGATGCTACTTCATCACCCTAAACTCCGCCCTATAGGACATGGCCGGCCTCACTATCGTCTTATAGTATCTTCCTTTCAGCTTTGAGGGAAACTTTCTATCGCAAAGTACCTCTGAGGCCACTCTCCATTTTTCCCATCCTACTTTAATTCGGTTGTTGACATCCTCGTCAACTTCACCGTTGCACTGCATCATAGACCCCAGGAATCTAAAACACTATGTTCTCGGTATAGTGTCTGATCTAATTTTAACATCTTCACTGTTGGGCGTGGTGGTGGTGGGATCGAACTTAAGCTCCATGTACTCGATCTTGGATCTACTAAGCCGTAGGCCCTTCGATTCCAATGCCCTTCTCCATAGTTCCAGCCTCTCATTAACCTCCTCACGAGATTTTTCCACAAACACTATGTCACCTGTGAAAAGCAAGCACCAAGATACATTTCCTTAGATGTTCCTAGTGAGCTCATCCATTACCAAAATGAACAAATAGGGGCTCAAGGCAGATTCTTGGTGTACCCCGATTGATATCGGGAACATGTCGGACTCTCCTCCACTGCGCGTACCCTAGTTTGTGCATCCTCATACATGTCTCTAATGGCCCGGCTATATGGCGCGGGCTTGACTTTCCTACCCAAAATCCTCCATAACACCTCCCTAGGCACTCTATCATATGCCTTCTCTGGATCGATGAAAATCATGTGTAGGTCCTTTTGTCTTTCCCTGTAGTGCTCTATCGTTCTTCTTAGGATGTGGATAGCTTCAATTGTTGATTTTCTAGGCATAAATATGAATTGGTTCTCGAACACCTCTTTCTGTTCTCGTAACCTCCTATCTATGACCCGCTCCCACAACTTCAGCATGTGGCACATTAGTTTGATACCCCGATAGTTGGCGCAGCTCTAGATGTCGCCTTTGTTCTTATAGATCGGAATTAATGTTCTTTTCCTCCCCTCATTGGGCATCTTCTCCTCCCTGAGGATTTGGTTAAATAATTTAGTCAACCAGCTGATGTCCTTCTGTCCAAGGCATTTCCATGCTTCTATGGGTATATCATCTGAGCCAACGGCTTTACCTTTTCCCATATGTTTCAGGGCTTCCTTGACTTCCTCGAGGCTAATTAACCTGTACTGACAGTGGTTCTGGTGCTCCTCAGGTGTTTGAAGATCATTAAGGGATATCTCTGTATCCCCCTGATCATTGAACAGATCATGGAATTAGACTCTCCATCTAGATTTAATTAGTTGCTTGTCCACAACGACCTGTCCATCTTCCCCTCTTATGCATTGTGCTCGATCCAAGTCCCTTGTCTTCCTTTCTCTCGCCTTGGCAACTCTATATATATCCATAGCTCCTTCCTTGGTCTCCAACCTCTTGTAGAACTACTCATATGCCTTAGATTGTGCTTCTCTGACTGCTCTTTTTGCTTCTTTCCTGGCCTGCTGATATTGGTGTCATTTATCCTCATCTCCACTACGAGTCTACTCCTTGAAATGATCTTGTTTGGCTTTAATCTTCTCTTGGACCTCCTCGCACCACCACTAGGACTCTCTGGAGCTTGGCGCCCCTCCCTTTGATATGCCCAGAACTTCCTGTGCTAGCCCTCTAATATTTTGGGCCAGTTGGTTCCACATTTGGCTTGTATCTCCCCCGCAGTCCCACTCGAGCTCAAACATCGCTCTTTCCTTGTACACACTAAGCTTCTCTCCCTTCATATCCCTCCAGCGAGTATGTATCTGGGCAGGTTTGATAGTTCTTTTGGCCCTCTTTTTAGTCTCTATATCAGCCCACAACACCCTGTGTTGTATAGAGAGGTCTTCTCCTAGCGTTACCTTACAATCCCTGCAGTTTGTATCCTTTTCTTTAGGAGTATGTAGTTAATCTGTGTCCTTGTCCCACCGCTTTGATATTTAATGATGTGTTCATCACCCTTTTTAAAGAAGGTGTTGGCCACTGTTAAGTTGTAAGTGACCGCAAAATCTAGGAGGGCTTTACCCTCAGCATTCTTGGTTCTAAAACCAAAACCTCCATCGTATGACGCGTACCCATCCACAGTCGTGCCGACGTGCCCATTAAAGTCCCGGGCAATCATTACTTGTTCAGTTTGGGGTATACCTTGCATCGTTATGTCTAAGTCCCCCCAAATTTTTGCCTTCTCGCGCTCTGTAAGTCCAGTTTATGGTGCGTAGGCACTGATAATATTTAATACCTCCCCATCTAGAACCATCATGATGCTTATTATCCTATCCCCAATCCCGATCACTCCAACTACTTTATCATTGTGGACACTGTCCAAAATAATGCCAACTCCATTCCTGCCTCTGGTCTTGCCCGCATACCACAGCTTGTACCCCAACACATTCCTGGCTTTCATTTCGACCCATTTAATCTCTTTCAGACATAGGATGTTGATCTTCCTCCTCATTATCATTTGGGCCACCTCAAAACTCTTCTTTGTTAGCATTTCGACATTTAGTGTTCAAGTCATAAATTTCCCTTCCCCTTTTGCTTCGCCCTCCCCCTCCCCAACCCCTTTGAAGATGGCCTCAATCTCCGAGTTTCATAACTATTGACGTTCATCCACTAGCTGTGACTATCTTAGGTAAGTGCGCATAACTCTACGAAACCTACTACCGTCAATAACAGCAGTACAACACAATTCAACAACACAGCGAAAATCAGAGCAAACCAAAATATAATAGTCCTACCACTGGTGAAAACAACTGAAAATAAAAAAAAATTAAAGGTATAAACTAAAATACAATAAAATCAAAATATTAAAACTAAATATAAAGGTGGGAATTCGAAACTGGGGCCGACCGCTTTACACTTACCTATGCCAGCCGATGTTGGTTGTCTGGGGCTGTTGGCAGCACTGGAGTGGTGTTGAGCGGAGGGCCATGTAGGCGATGGGTTAGGTGAGGGAGCAGGGGAGGTCGGTACAGGTGGTGAAGTGTGCTTGAGCGGTGATAGGGGGAGTGGTGCAGGGTGGTAAGTGGGGCGGCAGGGAAGGGTGGTACGGGTGGTTTGGGGTGGTGGTGGTGGTGGTCCGTGGTGGTGTGGTATGGTGGGGTGGTGGCGGATGGATGGGTCGGGGGTAGACGGTGGTAGGGGGTGGGGCTCCCTGGTTAGAATGGAAGTTTAGTGAGAATGTGAGAAAATTAAATATATACCGTTAGATCTTAAATAAGATTGATAAATGGTTCTAAGAAGCTCATCGTATCCAAAACCCTCCCACCACCCAACGGTCACCACCATCACTGCTGCCTCTCCACTCTGCTACCCCACCACCCCCACCCATCTGTTTTTCTCCACTAATCTCTCTCTCTCTCTCTCTCCCTCTCCCCCATCTCAGATCCCTATAGTTGCCACCACCACCACCCAACACCACAGCCACCACCACCAGCACCTCCACTGTTCTACACCATCCCTGCCACCGCCACCCGTCTCTATCTCTCCATTCTATCTTAAATCTCTACAGTCACCACCACCATCGCCACCCTTCTCCGCCACCTTTCCACCGCCATTAATCTCTCTCTCTCTCTCTCTCCATCGCATCTCAAATCACAACGGTCACCATCACCGCCACCCACGTGGTGATCGTTGGAATTTGAGATGGGATAGAGAGAGAGATGGGTGGTGGTGGCGGAGAGGGCGTTAATGTATTTTCAAAATATAGTATTTAATAAAGTCTTTGAAATTTTTCTCATACTTGATTCTGAAGGGTATTGGCTTGTATAAGGTGTGTCGACAAATAGGTACTGTGTGTTGATACACGGCCCAACAAAACTAACTTGAAGTGTCTGTGTATCGACACACAGGGCCCGTGTATTGACATACAAATCTTACAGAACTATAGTAATATGGTTTTTTTTCAGTTTTTGGCTGTTATCTTTTGATAAGTTTGAGACGACTTATAAAAATTATTTTCTTATATATTTTTCTCTTGGTTCTTTGAAGAACACACATGAAAGATCTTTGCTTGCAAGTCTTGTGAAATATTAAAAAAGGAAGTGTCACTTTGTAAAGGGATGTGCCCCTTCATGAAAAGACATCCCTTCATTCTCATGTTTAAAGGAGGATGATTTTATAGAAAATATTGCACGAAACACTTGAGTGAATTCATAAGAAAATGTTGTGAAACGTACTTGAAAACATCATTCTCATTGATATCTCTTCTATTTCTCCTATTACACAACCTCACTTCATTTATTTGGTTGTCGTTGTATCCCCAAGGCTATTTCATATGCTGAAATAAGTCTTAAGAAAAGTGATCACACAACCTCGACAACTGAGATCTTTGGTTACCTGTTTCCAGGTTTAGTGGGAAATTCTCTAACAATCTTAAGACTTATTTTCGTTAATTGAAAATGGTTTCTTTACTTTGTGTGATTTGATGGTGAACCATGTGAGATTGGAGAAAGTGATGAATGGAGAGAATTGGGACCTTTTCTTGAATCTTTCTTTTATGTGAATTGCAATGGATCAAGGTATGTCTTTTTTATTCAAATATAAGTAAGACTCTGGCAATACTAAGATTGATATCATAAAATTTGATCAAAAGATTTCAAATCATGAAACACTAAGATTGATATCGTAAAATTTGATCAAGAGAATTCAAACCATGAAATTTTAAGATTGATATCATAAGATAAGAAGTTGTGTGAAAGTTAAATCCTTGGTTTGAGATGAAATCATGAAAACATGAGATTCATGTGAATTGATGTTCCTTATGCATTTAGTGGAGTTTACATGTGAAATATGTTGGAAAAATGATACAAGATAATCTTAAGTATAGTGGAAAAATACATTTTCAAGACTCGTTACTAGCCGTTTACCCGTAGCCGTTTACCCGTCATTGAAATTGTGATAATTGGAATTAATTAATAATATGGTCGTTGCAATTTATTATGTCCGTTTATAACCATTGCAATTTATGACATCACATTATTTCGACTGTTACAAATCCTAATCATGGATCCTATAAATGCCCTAGTATGGTCCCAAACCCAGTGGCTCTCCTCTGTCATCTCTCTCTCTCTTTTTCACCCTTGGACTCTGTGCTGCTCCACTTCCTCTAAATAAAAATAAAAAAAAAACACTCTCTCTTTCATTTCATCACAATTTTTGGGGTTCTTTAGATTGAGGAAATTACAGGCTTTGTCAAGGAGAGAAGGACTGTAGCCACTAACACCCCCCATCGCTGGAATGCTCTCTTGCTTCCACTCCCTCTGAGTTCCCTTTTGAGATCTAAATTCTAGGCAAAGTTCAAGGCTCTCCTACCCGGCAATTAACGAGTGTACGTTAAGAGTTGGATCGCGTTAATCCCGGAGGACGGCCGCCGATTATATTGTGTGCACCGAAGCAGCGGCGAAATCGTCTTTTAGGACAGTGGTTCTTACCACGGCATGGTATCATCGTTTTGTAAGATCTCTCTAATTGCTCTCTCCTATGTCGGATATTCTAACTGCTCTTCAGTAAGTCTGTTTCCCCACTTTCGATATTATTTTACTGCTTTTTTAGGTATTTCTTGCTAAAATTGTTTGCTACAATTTGCTGCAATTTTACTGATTCTCCACTGCATTTTAATGCAATATTACTCAAATATTTACTGAATTTTTACTGCTATTTTCGCTGTAGTATTCCAGTATTTTTCGTTGCTGTATTTTACTGATTTTTGCTACAGTATTTTGCTGAAAAATTCACCGCAAATTGCTGTTTATTATAACAAAATCGAAACCAAAATCAAGAATTCATGATGATTTTCAATTTGGGCATTGTTTTGATGTGGTTTGTGTCATGAACTTTTGATCAATTGCTTTTAATTCACATGAATTAAATCAAATGATGTTAAATCATATTAATTTAACAAAAGAAAAAAAAAAAGAACCACAGAAAATCAAATTAAAATTAAAAAAAAGTGACTTGCGGTTATGGAGAATCGATCATGCGTGCTTGTCTCCTTGAAAAGGAATTGAGGCTCTTAGGGCCTATTTGGGATTGCTTATTTTAGAAAAATAAGTGATTTTTTTTTTTTTTTTTTTTGAAAAATCACTTTTCTGGAATCTGGAAGGTGTTTGGCAAACATCAAAATTCGCTTTTTGTTAAAAGTAGAAGCTGTTTTTCTGCTTATAAGCAGAAGTTGAAATTTGGTGAAGCAGAATAAAACACTTAAAAATTTTAGGACAAAAATACCGCAACTCCAACATTAAAATTACATCATACCTTATTATCTTTGAAAACCCTAATCTTCTACCCAACCAATTTGGTCATTTTTGGTAATTTGGCCAAAAATATTATATATATATATATATATATATATATATATACTTTTCTAAAACACTGGCCGAACACTAACAGCAATAAGATAAGCGCTTTTGATTAGTTGAGCCAAATACAAAGTACTTCTTCAAAATAGCACTTTTCATGTAAGTACTTTTGAAGACCCACCACCACCACCAGCTCCAGCTCCATCTCTAGACTTTTGGCGCCTCCTCATGCCCGGTGGGTGTGTCCTCCACCTCCAGACCCACCACCACCAGTAGGTCCGGCACCACCTCCAGTCGTCCCCACCGTCACCCTCCCCCGTTCTGAGTTGTCTCGGGTCTCCCCTGCCCTTCGCCCTCCCGCTCCGTGGCCGCGCCGTTCTAGCCCTCTTCACCACCAATTTTGCCGCCAGCCGCCTGTTCCAGCCGCCTCAACAACCATCGCGGTTCACCTATGCGGCCGCGCCACTCCAGCCCCTATGCCACCAGTCGCTGGTGCCTGTCCCCTGTTGCTCCCTTCATCTCCCTCGTCCCCCTTTTTTCACTTTTAATTGCATGTAAATAACACCGGTTCGCCCTCTTGACCCGGTCCAGACAAAACTTCCTTATGTCAGCACCTTTTCCTGTGCCAGTGTTTGTTCGGACCAGGTCTAGTAGGGTCCACTGTGTTTCGTTGATGTGAACCACCTGATACACTTTTATCTGAATGAAGATGTTTTCTCAAGAGGTCCCTGACGTCTTGTCGCCTCTCCTCCCGCCGCTCCAGATTTTCTTTCCCCTTTCTTGTGTTGTGGGCTCGGTACCCCTCTTGTCATGTCCCACACCTGGTACCTTGCCTGCAATGCGGGGGAGGGGGAATTTTCTCTCCTATTTTCCATCCTCTTGGAGGTCATCGTTCATTGTTGTTGTGAGGTGTGGCTGTGTGTGTCTCTGCTCCGGACCTATCTGTGGCTCTGCTAGGTTTTGGTCTTTTCCTATTTGTGATGGTTTTTTCCCGGTTTGAAGTTGTCTTTGGTGTCTGATTTTTCCCGTTTTGTTTTGGAATTTTGTACCCATCTCCATTTAAGGGGTGGTTGAGGACTCGCGTTGTCGAGGTCCTGTATGTACTACGGCTTTGCCGATAATTATAAAAAAAAAAAAAGAAAGTACTTTTGAAATAAGCAATTTTTTTACAACAATCTCAAATAGGCCCATAGCCATTGATCTATATTGCATTTTTTGTGTAATTTATACACGTATAAATGTATTTGGTTATGATTAAATAAAATAAAATAGAAAACTAACCTGCGGTTATAGAGTCTCGAACACACATCCCTTCATGAAAATAAAGGGGTACTTAGCCACTCCTGCATATGCTTTTAGTATATATTAATTTGGTACTTAAGTTATTTGTATATGTACACAACCGTACCATAATTATACTATATGTACATAACCGCACCATATTTATTGCAAATGAAATGGCGGCTTGTGCTGGAATCGTGATAAGTGAGAGACTTGAACCATGAATATATAATTTAGAATTATATACATTGAATTTAGAAAATTATGCATACACGAATATATAATAGAATATAATTTTTCTTTGGTAAAATTTTTTAAGATGTAATGCATTATAGCAGTCGTGGTATTCCTAGGATATATTCATTTCATTATATATAAGTAAATGTTAAGTTCGAGATTAAATCTTGAACTTAACCTAAGAAATTAAGAGAATTTGGGATGAGAAAGAAGGGAAGAGGACGAGAAAATAGAGAGAATTAGATGATAAAAGAAGGTTTAATCACAAAGGATTAATTGATATTTCTTTGGATGATCTTTTACGAGGCAATCAACCACTATTTAAAGAGCAAATAACAAAACAATTAACAAGGACCACACACTCAATTTCCCGCCAAAACACAATTGGCATCCTAACCGCTAACAAACTTTGGCACCCAAAACCAATTTAAACAAATACTACCCGTCTTTTGAATTACAACTCGATAGACATAACAATCCCCTTCCCTTAGAAAATTCTTGTCCTCAAGAAATAAAAGAAGGAAATTGGCTCAACAAAAAACGTTTATCTTCCCATGTAGTAAAAGATTTGTCCAGGTTGCACCAGCTGACTCGAACTTGCAGTCGGTTGGAGACATTGAGACTGACTTGCTGAACTTCTTCCACTGCTGCAGGTTGTAGGAGCAAGGAGCCATTAGAACCCCCCTCTGGGGATGCTGAGAAACCTTATGTCCATGCTTAACCTGCTTCTTAAGAAGTGAAACATGTAAAACAGGGTGAATATATGAATCGGTTGGAAACTCTAGCTTGTAAGCCACCTTGCCAAGCTTTTCCAAAATCTTGTAAGGTCCAAAGAACCGTGCACAAAGCTTGACATTCTTTCTTACAGCTGTTGTAGATTGACTATAAGGTTGTAGTTTCAAATAAACCATATCACCCAGTTCAAAATTTCTGTCTACCCTCTTGCGGTTAGAATACCACTTCATCCGGGCCCGGGCATGACTGAGGTTCTGCTTTAAGAGCTGCATAAGGTGTTTCCTTTGCTGTAACAATTCCGTCACTTCAACCACTTGTGTCTCTACTCCTTGCAACAACATTGGATTGGGTGGATCATACCCATACAATGCCTTGAAAGGTGTTGTGCCCAAAGAAGCATGGAAATGAGTATTATACCAATACTCCGCCAATGACAGCCACCTACTCCACACCTTAGGATGGCTAAATACCATGCTTCTAAGGTATTGTTCAATGCATTGGTTGACCCTTTCAGTCTGACCGTCAGTTTGAGGATGGTAGGTTGAGCTAAGGGCCAATGTAGTCCCCAAGAGACCAAACAACTCCTTCCAAAAGCGACTTGTAAAGAGCTTGTCCCTATCTAAAATTATGGAATGAGGCAATCCATGAAGCTTGTAGATGTTATCAAGGAATACACGAGCTAATTTCTTTGCAGTAACTAGTCGAGCTAAAGCCATGAAATGACCAGTTTTGGTGAACCGATCTACTACCACCCAGATCACCTATTTTCCCTCGAATTTGGGCAAACCTTCAATGAAGTCCATACTTATATGCTGCCATATACCCTCTGGAACAGGTAAAGGTTGGAGAAGACCTTGGTATCTATTGTCACCAAGCTTAGTTTGTTGACAAACCTCACAGCCTTGCACAATTTCAGTCACTTCTTTCTTCATACCGGGCCAATTGAAGTGAATCTTCAGCCTTTGTTATGTTCCCTCAATGCCTGAATGACCACCCCATGCAGAATCATGAGCAGCACTGATAATCTAATGTCTTAAATCAGTATTGATGCCAATGTACAACTTTTCCTGGATTGTGATTATTCCTCGGGTAACAGACACCACAGCACCAGAAGCCTGATTAACAGCCTTGTTCATGCTAGCAGCTGCTACGCATTCTTGAGCAAATGAATCATTATCATGGGACTGATATACTTCTTCCATCCAAGCAGGAGAAATTACAGAAATTGCCCCAAGAGAACCCTGCTCGAGGTCCTCAAATCTGCGTGACAGGGCATCAACTGTTATGTTTTCCTTGCCTTTCTTGTACTCAATATCATAATCAAGCCCAAGCATCTTCATCAACCCCTTTCTCTGTAATCTTGTGACAATTTTCTGTTCTAACAAGTGCTTGAGACTCTGATCATCAGTCTTGATGATAAAATGATGCCCATCCAAGTAATGCCTCCATTTTTCCACCGCGAGTAAAATTGTAAGATACTCTTTTTCATATGTGGAAAGAGCTTGATGTTTTGCACTCAACGCCTAGCTAAGATAAGCTATGGGCCTTCCTCCTTTTGACAACACTGCCCCAACACCATTTCCACATGCATCAGTTTCTACCACAAAGCTTGAAGTGAAGTCGGGCATTGCCAAAACAGGTACACTGGACATTGCTGTTTTAAGAGCTTCAAAGGCATTTTGAGCTTCCTCCGACCATCTGAAGGCTTCTTTCTTTAACAATTCAGTAAGTGGCTTGGCTATAGCTCCATAACCTGCTACAAATTTGCGGTAATACCCTGTCAACCCCAAAAAACCCCTTAGATGCTTTAAGGTCACTAGGACAGGCACCTTTGATGGGTCAGTGGAAACCCCATCACAAGAGATTACATGACCAAGGTATTCCAAATGAGTTTGAGAAAAACAACATTTGGCCAACTTAGCACACAACTTATGCTCACGCATGACCAAGAATACTTCTCTCAAGTGCTTCAAATGCTCCTCGAATGTTGAACTGTAAACCAAGATGTCGTCAAAGAAGACCAACACAGATTTTTTAAGAAATTTCTTGAAGACATCATTCATAAGAGCTTGGAATGTAGCCGATGCATTTTTCAAGCCAAAAGGCATGACTACAAACTCAAAGTGACCATGGTGAGTCCGGAAGGCTGTCTTGTGCACATCTTGCTCATTCACTCCAATTTGATGATAGCCTTGCCATAAGTCCAGCTTGGAAAAGACATGGGCTCCATACAATTCATCTAACAAATCATCTATAACTGGTATAGGGAACTTTGCCTTAACTGTCATAGCATTCAGCTGTCTATAATCAACACACATGCGAGCCATGCCATCTTTCTTCTTGACAAGAATAACCGGGGAAGCAAAGGGGCTGTGGCTAGGCTGTATGAAGCTGGTTTTGATCAGATCATCAACTTGTTTTTCAATTTCTGTCTTCTGAGCATGGGGGTAACGATAAGGCCTAAGCCTCACCGGTTCTGCATCACCCTTGAGAGGGATAACATGATCTAAACTCCTCTTCGGAGGTAGAAATTGAGGAACTTCGAACAAATCTTCAAACTCAGTAACCAAAACCTGCACCTCCGATTCTGTAATGCTAATTAATTTAGTAGGAGCTATAGCAAATAGCTGGCCTACCCATTGAAACTAGCATTTCTTAATTCCTTTCTTCATCCTGCTCCCCTTCATGACCTGCAAGTGTGCTTGTTCTGCTATGCCTTGCAAAGTCACCTTAATTCCTTGTATCTCAAAGAAAACTGTGAGGTTAGCAAAATCAAATAACACCGGGCTGTAAGTTCTCATCCAATTGACCCCAAGCACCATATCACACCCTCCCAAAGGAAGGATTGTAAAGTCATAACTGAATTTTCTGTCCTGCATTACCCAGCTGAGCCCACGGCATTTGTTTTGAGTGATAACTAATTTTCCATTAGCTACGATGACAGCAAGGGGGTGAGTTTTAATCACCTCATGACCCACCTTCTTAACCACTTTAGGATCACCAAAACTATGGGTGCTACCACTATCAATGAGGATGATGATAGACTTTTCACCTACCATTCCTCTGATTCAGATCGTGCTGTGGGCACCATTTTCTATCAAGGCTTTCATTGATATTTCCACAGCCGCATCATCTACGCTTTCCTCGATGTTCTGATCAGATTTAGCTCCATTAGCCTCAATTTCCTCATCATCAGACTGTTCTCCAGCACTAATCCCTTCAGCAGGCATGAGAAATTTGGGATTACACCTGTGGCAAAACTGATAAGGTTGGTTGCAACGGTAACACAACCACTGCTGCTGCTTATCATCAGATTTGTTGAACCGATTTCTGACATAACTTTGTTGTTGCTTGGAGCTGCTGCTGTGAGGGCTGGCAGCCTCATTTGGAGACAAAATTTTTGATTCATAAGGCTTGGCTTTGGCATAATCCATGGACAATGTTGTAGGATCAACGGCTTTAACCAAGTTTTTCACCCTTGGTTTCAATCCACTAATAAAAGCCGAAACATAATAGGACCCAGATGCTTGAATTTTGGTTATAATGCTGGCCCATAGATTCTCAAATCTGGTCATATAATCCCTCACAGATGTCTCTTGCTTCACCTTATTAAATTTATCCACAATATCACTATCATCCTCATCACTATACCAATCACACAACTCCCTAGCAAATTCAATCCATGTGAGGGATGGATTGCTCTTCATCAAACTATAAAACCATACCTCATGATCACCAAGAAGGTATACAGCAGCGATTTGTACCTTCTCTGAATCGTTAATATGGTAGAAGTGAAAGTAACGTTTGCACCTTCTTAGCCAAGAATGAGGTTGCTTCCCATCAAATGCATCAATCTGCACTCGAGGCTGTCTGTGGCCACTACTTCTGTTGTTGGTTACCTCCTCATTACTGCCAGAGCGTGGTTGATGCCAATCATCAGGTGGTCTATCAAGATGATCCACATTCAATCCTCTCGGCCTGTGTGTATCATCAACTTCAGTGGATCGCACACCAGGCCTAGCATTCCAGTTGGAAGGTCGAGAAATCACATGCTCATTGCGGCCCTGCCTCTCAGTCACTTCAATCTCAGGGTTTCGATCAGGAACTCTCATATCAACACCAGAATTAACAACCGAAACAGGCGCATTCTATCTTACTTCATCCTGAGGTCTGATCGGTTGATTTGTTTGCAAGGCACTTGCTAGCAACAATGGATCTGGAACAACAGAAGGAATGGGCCTCATAACTTGCTCTCTAATCTCAGTGAACTTTTCTTCCAGCAGCTGTCTTTGTTGATCGAACCTCTAATTGAATCTTTCCTCCAATTCTTGTGATTGTCGCGAGACTTGATCAGCAATTTTAGCTTCTACCTGCTGCACCTGCTAATCGACCCTCACCTCAATCTGCTGAGGTAAGGTTTCAGTAAGAACTTGCTTGAATTGAGCAAGCATTGCCTCAAACTTACTGTCCATTTGAGCATTTGTACCCCAATCTCGTCCTGCTGCATCACTACCTCCAACACCCTCAGTATTGGACGATCTAGCAGCTGCTCTTGCTGCTGCCGATCTGGTTGTGACACCATCGATCAAGGGGATTTGGTTTGTATCCATCAATTTGATAGCCGAACGAGGATCTGATACCAATTGTTAAGTTCGAGATTATATCTTGAACTTAACCTAAGAAATTAAGAGAATTTGGGATGAGAAAGAAGGGAAGGGGATGAGAAAATAGAGAGAATTAGATGAGAAAAGAAGTTTTAATCACAAAGGATTAATTGATATTTCATTGGATGATCTTTCACAAGCTAATCAGCCACTATTTAAAGAGCAAATAACAAAACAATTAACAAGGACCACACACTCAATTTCCTGCCAAACACAATTGGCATCCTAACCGCTAACAAACTTTGGCGCCCAAAACTAGTTTAAACAAATACTACCCATCTTTTGAATTAAAACTCAATAGACATAACAGTAAATTATGAAGACATGCATGCTAAAATTAGTCACGTGCTCTTGAATCTGTTTTGTGTGATTGTTGAAACCAGACGTCGAGGTGATGCTAAAAGAAAAATCCTTGTATAGCGTGGTTATTGAAACCAAATGCCAAGACGATGTCAAAACTAATGATAATAAATAAGTGAATGAAGTATGTTGATAATGACACATGTATTTTACGAATTGAAAAGAACAATGGGCTTTTCATGAAATATGAAAATGCATTCATAGTTTGAAACAAAGTATAAATTATGCATTTTGTATAGTGAATTTATTGTTGTATAAATTTGTATTATGAGTAATTAAGTTAAGGTTTAATGCATGTATGCATGATTAATGCAATCATAAACTTTGCAGTTTTTATTTGTAAACATGAATATTATATGTTTACTTGGTGAATCCAAAAGAGGCTTGAATTTGAGTGAAATTAAAATTATGGATCAAGAGAAAATTATGTGATATTTGATGTTATATGAATATTGGATCATGAGAGGAAAATGTTATAACAAATACATGTTTGCGTAGTTATAGTACATAATTTGAGTAAAAGAAATTCTATGCATGAAAGGCAATGTTTATATGGTCACAATTATGAAAGGAATTTGAGTATGATCATCCACATACATGTTGATAGAATTACAAGGCTAACACGCTCAATTAATATTAAGCATGCTTCAAAATTTTTGCATAAACATGGATGTTAGTGTAGTTATGCGATTAATGCGTGTATGCATATTAATGATCAAGGATTAATGTGATTTTAATTTATGAATTTGAATGTCTTTGTTTGCTCCGTAAAACAAAACTAATGTGAATTTGAGTGTATTTAGTAGATCATGAAGTATATATTTATATTATATATGTTGATCCCTAATATGACTGATATAAAAATATTAAAATTGAAGTACATGATTAAGAATGACGAAAGAAGTTGTATAGAAGCACTTGGAAATGATGATTCATGATTTCATAATTAACCGCATATCTCCAATGGGTTTTTCCATATTACTTGATGTAATGCTTCAATGGAAACCGGCATGCATGTGAAAATTTTTATCACCTATCATAATTAATGCGGTTAAAGTAATGTCTACATGGATTTAAGGGGCATGTGTATGTGATGGTTATGTAATCCATGGTTAGTTGGTGCTATAATTGTGATTCTTTTCATCGATTAAAACGAAGTGTATTTCCACAATGAATGTGAAGATGCTCAAGTTGAGTCTAATTTATATGCAGTGGTTTCATGGAAAATAAGGTTATTATGTTGTTGTACATTCACATGTTGTTAGTCATAAAAATGACAAAAATTAAGAGTATATAAATACTGAATTCTGATGACTCATGTGCCCATAAAGTTAGGTGCCTACAAATGGCATGATAATTCATATAATTTAGCTGTGGGTAAATTGATATGTAAATATAAATTAGTACATTGAAATGGCATTGAGTCTTTCATTGATATTGAGTAATGCATTATGATTTTGTTAAGTAAAGTATATTTTGATGAAATTCATGATTGATGGAAAATCTCTAGGAATACTCTAGAACTTTGACATAGTAAAATAATGTGAAAAGGGAAGTCCTAGCGATCGGACTTGTAAATTTCTAGAGGAATGAACTAGAGATAATATGAATGTTAAAATTCAATAATCGTGTGTTATAGAATGTGATCCTATGACATGGTTATGAAGTTTTGTGATGTTATCTTTTGAAAGAGGTCATTAATGAATCCATTAAAAGTGTGAATGGCAAGTTTAACAACGATATAAGGTTCGTTGTATGTATGTATATTGATTACATGTTGAAATTTGGTATGAATATTTAGAACCAAATGAAAATGCTTTTGTAAAGGTTCAATGTAACCTTTGTTGTTGGAAAGTTAAGTATATATAACTAGACATGTGAGTAAAGTTTATTGGCGTATGGTACATAAGGTACTGAAATGACCATGAATTATGGTGTGATGTTTAATGAGTACTCTTCTATTTAAGAAGAGTACTTGGATGCCAGTTGTATCTCTGATAAGGAAGACTACGCTTTTAAAAGCAAATGGGTGTTGCTACATGCTGGGGGTGTTGCCCCTTAGGTTTTAAGAAACGAACACATTTTATTAATTCCACCACGATTGTAGAGTTTACTGCTCTAGTTTCTGCTTGTAAAGAAGCAGAATGTTTAAAGGATCTTTAGTTTAAGATTCCTTTGGGGCCTAAGCCAATACTACCTATTTCTATCTGTTGTAATAGTGAGGTTATGCTTTAAATTGTATAAAAGTGATGTGTATCAGTGAAAGTTTGGACACATTAGTGTAAGACATGTTCTGTGAAACAACTTTTGAAAGATTGAGTAATCACTGTGGACTTTAAAAATATGAGTCACAATCTAATGGATCTCTTATTAAAAAGCGTTGCTAGAAACTTGGTAATAAATAAATGAAGGGATGCTATGAAACCTGTCATTATAAGTCACCCATGATAGGCCCTTAACTCGACGCCTGGTATGACACCATGTCTGGGGTTCAACGAGAGGGGCTTCTCATCCATGTGACTACAAGCACTAAATGAGAATTGTCCATCCCACGTGTGAAGTGCTTGGTAACTTGCGTCAGAGATTCTAAGAGGATGAGCTTATGCTCTTAATGGACCCAAGTTTATGTTATTACTGAATGTCATGCCACAAGGACATGATCAGTGGGGTCCACCTTAATGAGTGTGAATTTTGGCTGCTTTAAGGAGTGAGTTTTGACTAAGGATTTGGCTCTAAAACACACAAAAAGAGTACAAGATACAAGGCCACAAATGTGTCGATCTGGGAGTTGTACGCCTTGTGTGTGTAGATGTGTTCGGTTAGTCAAATGGGTTGTATGGTATACCATTTTCGATTTGATTAACTGTAAACGTGTCTTCACTAGCTAAGATTTCAATCGAGAGACACCCTCATTAATGCACAATAAGGCCTCCTTTAATGATGAGGTGTTGTACATGAGAATGATTGTATTTTAAAAATGGTAGGGGAATGTTGATGTGTATTGAATATATAGTATTTAATGAAGTGTATTGGCTTGTATAAGGTGTGTCGACACACAGGTACCGTGTGTCAACAAACAAATTACAGAATTACAGTAATGTGATTTTCTCCAGTTTTGCGGTTGGCTTGTGATAAGTTTAGGACGTCTTCTAAACATTATTTTATTATGTATTTTCCTCTTGGTCCTTTGAAGAAAGCATGAAAGATCTTGTTTGCAAGTATTGTAAAATATTAAAAAAGGAAGTGTCACTTCGTGAAGGGACGTGTCTTTGCATGAAGAGACACTTGAAAAATATAAATAAACTCTTCATTCTCATGTTTTAAAGAGGATGATTTTATGGAAAATATTACAAGAAACACTTAAGTGAATTCATAAGAAAGTGTTGTGAAAAGTATTTGAAAACTTCATTCTCATTGATATCTCTTCTATTCCTCTTCTTACACATCCTCACTTCATTTATTTGGTTGTCGTTGTATCCCCAAGACTATTTCATAAACCGATATAAGTCTTAAGAAAAGTGATCACATAGCCTTGACGCTTGAAATCTGTGGTTACCCATTTCCCGGTTTATTGGGAAATTCTCTCATAGAGGGGTGGCGGTGGGCGATGGTGGTGGCTGTGGTGTTGGGTGGGGGTGGTTGTGACCGTAGGGATCTGAGATGGGAAGAAGAGAGAGAGATGGGTGGCAGCGTTTGGCGGAGATGAGTGGCGGCGATGACGGTGGCGTTGGGTGGTGGTGGTGGTGACCGTTGGGTGGCGATTGGGCTCCGGATACAATAAGTCTCTTAGAACCATTGATCAATCTTATTTAAGATCCAACGGCATAGATTTAATTTCCTTATACTCTCGCAAAACTTTCATTCTCATTCTAGCCGCTCCTCTTAAATATATATTTAATTTTTGTATAAAATATTTTTAAATATTTAGTTGGTGTTAACTATTTAGTTGATAAAGTGTATCTTTTTAATTGTTTATTTTTTATTTATAGAAATATTTGAAAATGTATATTTAGTTTAAATCTAAAATAATATTGCAAAAAAACTGTATTTTTTTAATTTAATGTAATATTGTTCACTAACATTTAATTGCTAAAATATATCACCCTTCAATTTTTTGTTAATAGCCAACAACCAACATTCCATACACAATAACTATTAGGTAATAGTTAACAACAACTAATAGTTAACAGCCAAAATCCAACACCGAATTGCAAGCAGCCAACAACAAATAGCTAATAGCTAGTAGCCTTAGGAACAATGTTTTCTGCCTAATTACTCAATAACCGAAGTTCCGAGAATGTAGCCCCTCAAGTAGAATACAAGGCTTAAAGGCTCGAACTCGAAGATGTTGCCTATAGTGGTCCTGGAAAAGTAATTGATAAGCTCCAAGTGATTATTGGGAGCCTGTAATAGAAGGGCGGCCCTCAAGCACAATTAAGTAAAAGTCGATGAACGTGGGGAAGACTATTTGACCTTAAGCAGGTGTGTCAAAACTTCTCAAATCTAGTTTAGGATCATGGAGCATGGAGGCTGAACGAGGGATGGCAGTCGTGCTAAACAAGGACACAGTAGTTATTTTCGTGGGCTATAAGTCAAGGACTCCCACACCTGTGCAAAGGGTCCAAGCACCAATGTAAACTCTATAGTTTATTTATAGCACACTAATATAAACTCGGCTTATAGTTTCGTTGCTTTCCAACCATACAATCGGGTGATCAGTTGTAGTGTAAGGGAAGGTGTCCCCTTTTTTGCTATAGTTTCTACCCCCAACCCTTTCGAAAAATTGATTTTAACCCCATTAATCTAATGCTTTGACAGTCAAGCTCCAAGCTTGACTGTGTTAGTCTTACATTAGTGATACGGCTCAGTGCTTCAGGTGAATTTAGATTTGAGTTATAGTTTCAGGGCTTTGATGGCCAAGGTCTTGTTCTTGATTGCATTAGTCCTTATCCTGTGACTCAAATACAATTCACTCCACTTTAATCTTGTCAATTTTAAACACCTATGAGTTATGTCAAGTCAAGGGTATCAAGTTTAAAAATCTGCAGACTCGGGCTCGAGATAGGCTGCTGAGCTCTTAAACTTGCCTCCATCCTAGTTCCTAACTTAAGCATACAAGGTAAGGTGTTTGTGGGCCTTCCTCTGCCACCCTAACTGCTACATAGGCCGAGTCCATATTCTTTTTATTTTCGTGTGTTATTAACTAAGAAAAAACAAAAAAAAAAATATTATAATTAAAGTCTTCTTAAGAAACATTGGCTATATCCACCTTAAAAGTCCAATATGATGTCAGATTCACAATAATATTGACCCTTGTCTTTGGGAGGTTGTTTGAGGACATACACATGCGGTTCATAGTTAGACTTTCTCCCAATCTCAATAAGTCCATTTTGCACATTCGTTTGTATAATTCTTTACGGTAACTAGACATATTTAAAAACAAGCGCAACAAACTTTTTCGATGACAACACCTGAACATATACAAGTGCTCCAGACTCGAAGGACTACCATCCTCAAATGCAAACAGGCTGGTAGATGGCCTTTACTAGGCTGGAACTCCAGCATCCTTTAAAAATAACCCCTTATTTCATGGGATGAAGAGAGTAGTCAAAACTACAATTTCGATAGCAGAGGTCACAAAAAATTTCTCGTGGATTAGCGCATTGATAATGATGGCTATTCTTGAAAGCGTTGCATGGCCATGCTCAAGAGAAAGATGCATGGCATAGAAGAAAAAGTGGAGAAGTGCTTGAAAGACATCTCTGAAACCAAATGTACGCCTTGAGAGATGTGTTTAATGGCATAGGATCCACAATGAAGTAGCGAATGCATAGTGAGATTGACAGGCTCATGGTTGACATGAACATGACCCTGTTGCAAACATCATATCTAGAGATGTGACTAGACAGACGATTGTCAAAGTTGAGCCCACCCTGGTGAGATATTCCAAAACTCCTAATAGACTTGTATAAGTAGTAAGGGATGATGTCAGGCAATTGAGGTAAGATATTCCAACTGCAATGCCAGGTGGTTACCCTCATGCAGCCTCCATTAGCATAGAGGAGTGAACCAATGTCAAGATTGTTTACACCTTCATGTCGTTAGGGCTGGGACGACGCCGTTTTTTTTAATGCAGTGCCACATGGTCATCACGTGTGGTCCTCCTTGAGGGAAGTCTAGCCTTCGGGTGCTATGATAAAGGCTTCTCGAGCCTAATGCTTGGGAACTATATTACCCTGGACAAGGGTATCACCCACTTAAGGCTCGAGATAGCTGAAGGGTGAAATGAGCTCAAGCTCAAGGGGCTGCTGACATGACCAGGATAGTTCTTATAGCAAGTTGTAGTTGGCTAAATGTAATTGAATAAGTTGTGATGTTATACTTGTTAGTACTTGTGAGTTGTGCTTGTACTTAGCTAATACATAGTATAAATATGATACTTAGCTTGTAAGAAGGGATATACAAAAGAAATATACACTCTCATTTTCTATCGTAATCTTCTTCTATTTCCTCATCCTATTTCCCTTCTTCCCTCATCTCAAACTCTCAATTACTTAGTTATAATTCAGGATTGATCCTGAATTATAACAATTGGTATTAGAGCTTTGCATTAGCTGCTATTGATCTGGCCCGGAGGAGAAGATCAGCTCAGATGACCGGAGTGACAACCAAAACTGGTGCTGGTGCTGCTGCCGTTACGTCAGCCGTAATTGCTGCTAATCCTAGCTGTGCTGCAGCTGTGAGTACTAACCCACGTCCTGCAGGTGAGATCAATCAGTTTGAGCAACTGCGAATCCAAATGTAAGAAATGTTGACGGCATTGCAGCTAAACCAAGATCAAAAGATCGCTGAGAGGTTGGAGCAACGCTCTCAGCAGCTGGAAGCTCGAATTCGAAGTTTACAGCAACAATTTGATCATCAACAGATACTGGTTGGAGTAGGGTTGCTTTCTCCTGTTCCCCAACTCGATAGACCACCAGATCCTACTTCTTATCAGTCAGCTGGATCCAATGAACAAGGATCGGTAGCAGCTAGGGCACTGGCACCTAGACAACCTCACGTGGAGATAGACACATTTGATGGAAAGAATCCACAATCTTGGATCAGAAGGTACGAAAGCTACTTTAAATTTTATCACACTGATGAACTGGAGAAGGTTGAACTAGTTGCTGTTTATTTACAAGGTGATCATGAGACTTGGTATTATAGCTTGATCCGTAGTTGTCCTGATTTAACTTATTTTGTGAATGAGTTCTGTGAAAGATGAGAGGAGGATCCAAGAGAGGTGATTAATCGCTTCAATAAGTTAGTTCAAACCTCATCTATGAAGGATTATATGACCAAGTTTGAGAACTAGCGTGCTAGGATGCTCTCTGTGTGCCCGGGAGCTCATGAATACTATTACATCTCTAGCTTTATTAGTGGCCTCAAACCAAGAATCAAGAACTTGTTCAAGGCCTTAAACCCTGTATCCTTGTCCCAAGCCGTTAATAAGGCTAAATTGATGGAGACAACTATTTTATCTAGCCCTGATGTCACTAGAACAAGATCTGCGCCTAGGCTAACTCTGCAGTAGGGTGCTTCTGGTTCTACAGCTAAGCCTGCTGGTAATGAGGACAGGAAAAATTAGAGGCTATGCTTTTGTTGTAATCAGAAATACATTTATGGACATAGGTGTAATCCTAAGCATCTGATGGCTGTGTCTGGAATGGAATCTGTTGAGTTAGAGGAGGACTTATCTGAAGATGAAACAACTGAACAACAGTGGGAGGATGAGATTGGGGATGGAGATCTTGATGAGATGGAGATTTCTGTTCGTGCACTCATAGGAAATGGCTCCCACAACACCATCTGGATCAAGGGTGAAGCTGGACAAAAGTAGTTATTGATTTTGATCGATAGTGGCAGTACACACAGCTTTGTTGATCCAAAAATTGTGAAGGCTGTGGGGCATGAGATGATCAAGACTAGCCCCCTAGCAATTACCGTAGCTGATGGCAATTCCATGATCACTCAAATGAAATGTAAGGAATTCAAATGGTGTATGCAGGGACACACATTTGGGTATGATTTCAGAGTACTCAAGCTTGGGGGTTGTGACATGGTTTTGGGTGTGGATTGGATGAAGATGATCAGCCCTTTAGTGTTTGATTTTGTATAGCTTTCAGTCTCTTTTGATTGAAAGGGGAAGAGAGTGGTGTTACAAGGAATCATGGAGAAAGGAAGCTTACAGCTCATGAAAGTAAGTAAGCTCGAGAAATTGCTGAGAAAAGAGGGGTGTCAGTGGATAGGCCAGCTTAATGCTATCTCTACAGAACTTACAACAGCTCCAGAGGTTCGAGATCCCCAAATTGAGACATTATTGTTAGAGTTCAAGGATATATTTGCTATGCCCACAGCATTGCCTCCCCGTAGGGCTCTAGACCATGCTATTCCCTTAAAGGCTCAATCAGACCCTAAAACCTAAGGCCTTAGAAGTATCCCCATCCACAGAAGAACAAAATTGAAGTACAGGTGGACACATTGTTGAAATCCAAGTTTATAAGGCATAGTTATAGCCCATTTGCTTCTCCAGTGATCCTTGTCAAGAAGAAGGATGGAACTGCTCGCATGTGTGTGGACTACAGGCATCTGAGCTCTCTCACATTGAAGCATAAGTTTCCCATACCTATCATTGACGATTTACTTAATGAACTAAAAGGGTCTCAGTACTATTCAAAGTTAGATTTGAGACAAGGCCATCATCAGATTCGAGTGAGGGATGAAGAAATTCCCAAAACTACTTTCAGGACTCACCATGGTCACTATGAGTTCGTAGTCATGCCTTTTGGTTTAACAAATGCTCCAGCAACCTTTCGAGCAGTGATGAATTTCTTAAGGATGCTAGGCCTCAATTATTCTATTGAATACTGCAAGGGAAGGGAAAATATGGCATCAGATGCTCTTTCTTGCAGATCAGGAGCATAAATGGAAGGCTCTTGTGTAGCCATCTCTTGTGTTCTTCCAACTTGGATGCAGGAGATTTACAAAAGTTATGTAGGAGATAAATTTGCCTCTGATTGCATTACAGCCTATGCCGTCAATTCTCCTTCTAAAAATCTGATGACATATCAGTATTGAATGGCATTGTGAGAATTAAAGGAAGAATTTATGTGGGCACAGCTACAAATTTGAGAAGACAGATCATATTGGCCTTTCATTCTTCAGCTTGGTGTGGTCATTCAGGTATAGATGGCACTTATAGAAGGCTCAAACAATATTTCATCTGGTTAGGAATGAAGAAGGCTGTGGAAGTTTTGGTTTAGGGCGGTGATGTTTGCCAAAGAACAAAGTCAGAACGTGTGCAGTGCCCTGGCTTGTTACAACCTCTCCCAATTCTTGATGGGGCATGGCAACACATAAGCATGGATTACATGGAAGGATTGCCTAAATCTGATGGGAAGGAGATTATATGGGTTGTAGTGGATAGATTCACCAAATTTAGCCACTTTGTCGCTCTGAATCAACCCATATCTGCTGAAAAGCTGGCCAAGGTGTTCTTAGATAACATCTACAAGCTACATGGATTGCCTCAATCCATCAGATCTGATCATGACAGAATATTTACCAGTCAGTTTTGGCAAGAACTCTTCTTGTTGATGGGTTCCACTTTGGCTCTCAGCTCTTCATATCACCCTCAATCTGATGGTCAGACTGAAAGGGTGAATCAGTGCATGGAGCAATACTTGCACAACATGACTTGTACTTATCCAAAGCATTGGGTGAGATGGTAGCTCTGGCAAAATACTGGTACAACACCCATTTCCATTCTTCCATTTGCACCACTCCTTTTCAATCCCTCTATGGTTATGATCCACCTGCTCCCATGGTGTTACAAGGGATGACATCTCACGTTTTAGAAGTAAAAGATCTCATTTCTCAGAGGAATCAACTTATGCTGCAATTGAAGGACAATTGGCAGAGGGCTCAGTCACGCATGAAGTTTTATGCCGATAGGAACAGGACTGAAAGATCTTTTCTAGTTGGGGACATGGTTTACCTCAAGCTTCAGCCTTATAGACAATCTTCTGTGGCCATAAGGAAAAATATCAAATTGGGAGCTCGCTTCTTTGGTCCTTACAAGGTCTTGGAAAGAATTGGGAAGGTGGCTTACAAGTTGGACCTACTTGCTTCACCCTCCATTCACCCTGTTTTTCACGTTTCTCTCCTTAAGAAACACAAGATTGAAGACAAGGGAAGCTCCAAGGAACCCCCAACAGTTCACAATGATGGCTCTCTGGTCTAGGGTCCTGCAGCTATTCTTGGGTCCAGATTGGTGCATACTAATGGAAAGAAGCGTCAAGAGGTGCTGGTTCATTGGGCTAATCTAAGTCCTGCACAAGCTAGTTGGGAAGACCTTGGCTTCATCCGCAGCCAATTTCCTACATCAACATTCTTGGGACAAGAATGATCTTGAGGGGGTGAAATTGTCATCACCGGGATAGTTCTTATAGTAAGTTATAGTTGGCTAAATGTAATTGAGTAAGTTGTAATGTTATACTTGTTAGTACTTGTGAGTTGTTCTTGTACTTAGCCAATACATGGTATAAATATGATACTTAGCTTGTAAGAAGGGATATACAAAAAAAATATACACTCTCATATTCTATCTTAATCTTCTTCTATTTCCTCATCCTATTTCCCTTCGTCCCTCATCTCAAACTCTCAATTACTTAGTTTTAATTCAGGATTGATCCTAAATTATAACAGCTGCTAGAAAAGCTATAAGAACAGTAGTTTCCAAGCTCGAGGGAGTTACTTGGAGCATAATTTTAGTTTCTTAGGCCTTAAGCTTAATTCAGGAGAACGTGGGGCTTCTAGAGGGAACTTCTACTAAATCCAGACGTGGACATTAAGGACTTCCCTCCAAAACTTAGGACACAATGGTGAAGAGTGAAGGCGCGCAAAAGAGGAGCTTAATGGCCAGACATGGTGGAGTTACCAAGAAAGTAGGAGCAGCTGTTATTTTCTTTTTCTATAAATAAAGGACTCTGCATCAGTCCAAAGAAGTACACATATGTTCAATACAAAAACTTCTTCAAGTTCTTTATAGCATACTTGTGCCCTTTTCCTAGGAGTAGCGTAACTTAGCTAGGCATAGTGTAACATAGATCATTGTTGTACTTACTTCCATTGTAATGCAATTCTCAAATTTGAGGTATGACTCTCTAGTTTTAATTTGTTCCCACAAATCGACAAGTTGAGATTTGAGGCTTTAGTTTAAGGGTTTGACGACCAAGGCTTTGTCCCATTATTACATTGGTCTTAACGCTACTATCACTGTTTAATACGTCAGGTGAATTTAGGTTCATGCCATTGATTAGGGCTTTGTCCCTTGATTGCATTGGTCCTGATCTAGTGACCTGAATACGATTTGCTCCACCTTAATCTTATCATACCTAAACTTATTCGAGTTATTATAAGTCAAGGGTGCCAGGCTTAAAAGCCTAATTGACTCGGGCTTGTAAGTAGACTGTTGAGCCCTTGGGTTTGTCTCCGCCCCAATTCCTGACTTTTAAATGTATGAGAAAAGGTTTTCGTGGGCCTTGCTCCGTCACTGTAACTACCACTTGAGTTAGGACCATATCCTTTATTTTTCGGTCATAAACATACATAAAAAATTCACAAAAATATTTAACAAAGTCTTCTTAATTGAAGTATAAGCAAACTCACGGTATAATTGAAGTCAAATACACTAACATATTGCAACCTTTTCTCCAAAAACAGTGATTGGTTGAGGTCAAAGACGTGTAGTTCGTAATTAGGCTCACTCCCTAGTTGCGGTGAGTCCCTTTTAATTGTTTGTTTTATTTTCATATTATACAGGGACCGCACTTACATCACTTGTAAAAAAAAAAAAAAAAATAGAGCAAACACGCCTTTTTGGGACAATAGTGGGAGGCCTGAAACATGACTTCATTATCTTTAGCCCACTGTGGATTACCAGAACATAATGGCAGACCATTTAACAATGGTCATAACCTGGAGGTCTAGTAACCTCAAGCATGGGGAACCAGAAGGCTTAGCCCTTATTGGATCCCCACTTGAGCCTTGTCTTAAGTAAAGTCCAATATCTCTAAGGGATGAGCCAAGTCACAACCACGGCAGTGAAAGTGGTGGTGACGATGATATCCTAGAAGATGAACGTATTAAGCTTCTTGGCCATTCTTGCAAGAGTTTCATGGCTATGCTCAAACATCGTTTAAAGATTTTGGTCAAGGAGTCCAACAGACAGTTAAAGAAGCTTTTGAGAGGCAACGTGCCAAAACAGAACTCAATCTAGCAGCTCAGCGTAAAAACTCTGCCTCCATGAGAGCCATAATTAGTGATGTTGGATGCTCTATGAATGAAAGGCTTCACAAAGAGACTGATAGAGTCTTGCCAGAAATTAACTTGACCTTGTCTTCTATTACTACCCTTATTGCTAAGGATCTGGCTAGGCAGATGGTGGTTCAAGTCGAACCTATTGAGTGAGACAAGTTGAGGCTCATAATGGCTTGGTCAAAGCCATTTGGGAGGATATCAAGTAACTTAAGCCTGTACCCCCATCATCAATGCCTGCTAGTTATCCTCGCGAGACCCCCTCAAGCTCGCGGTTACTAGTTGTTTGGGTTGACCATATGGTCCCTGAGAAAATGGAAAACCTAGCTGTGGCTTAACTAGGGTATCCTGTAGATCCCCCTCGAGATCCTCACCCTCTTGCATGGCAGTGGTAGGCGCATAATCATGTGCCTAATCTTGCCCTTCAAGATCGAGTGGCTGCCCTCATTGAGAATACATAGGGGACGGACCTTACAAGGGTCAACAGACCCTTGTATGGTAAACCTTACCTTGACTACAGAGAAGGGGATTACCCATTTCCTCAAGGATAAAAAGTCCCCGAGTTTACCCTCTTTTCATGGGAAGGGACGGTTTATGCTCTCGAGCATTTGGCAAGATTTAACTGTCAAAGTAGAAAGGCAGCAAATAACAAATACCTCAAGCTAAGGTTGTTCCCTAGCTCATTGACTGGGACCGCTTTCTAGTGGTACATCCGCCTTCCCCCTAATTCTAGCTACTGTTGGGATGATACGGCCAGACAATTCTAAGCCCAATTCCTAGGAATGGATTTAGGAAATTCCATGTCAAACTTGGCTTGAATGAGACAAAAGCCAGGCGAGTTAGAGGAAGAAAATATTAACTAGTTCAAGCGAGCCAGATTAAAATGCACCTTTGCCTTTCCTGAGGTTGAGTATGTCAAGCTGGCCTTTAGCGACTTGGATATTGAATTCAAGAAGAAATTTAAGGGCTATAACTTTACAATGCTTGATATGTCTAATTTAATTCAAATCATTTTGGTTCACTTTCTAATCATTTTATATCAAACTTTTATCGCTTTTGCCCTTTTTTGCTCCTATCACTATTTCCTTTTAAAAACACTCATTTTATGCTAAATCTTGCTAGCTTTTATCATCAACATCAACAAGTGAATGAAAGATACATCAAACAAAAGTAGGAAAAAAAAAATGGATAAAGTACATCATGCACATGGTTTTGCAAGAGAAGAACAAGATCACATAAAACTTGTCACACTTTGCAAAAGTGGGCAACAAAACAAATAAATCAAAATCATAAACCACTTAAAAAATTCAAGAAAGCCTTCAACCAGATGCAATAGACTGAATTTGGGCCACTAAAAGCAAGAAACCGAACAAAAACAGCAAAGATGCAACATATTATGTCTACCATTAACTAATTTTTCCTTTTCAAGGCTACGATGTAGCCTAAATTGTAATATATACTCTTTTCTAATTCAACGTATTCAAAGTTTGTCTATTGCACTGTTTGAGTGTTTATCATTGTACTTCATGAGTTTTTAATTCTTGATCAGCATTTAAAGCCTATAATGATTCATAATGAGTCCGGGGAGATTTATGATGAATGCTAAAGTGATAAACACCACAATTGAGCAAATGCCAGAGATAGTGTTATAAACCGAAAATCCGAGGCATGGGTTGAAATGGTTAAAATGGCGGCAAAAGTAGTTGATGGTTAAAATTCTGTTAAAAGTCTGTTATGCTGCTGCTATGCGTGTGAGCGGCTGCTGCTGCAATATTGTTGCCATTATTTTCTACTTGGCGCCAAAATTAGGATTTAAATGTTAGTTAGAAGATATTTTCTTGAGCCTTAGACATTCTGTAGTGTTGGTTAGGATTAGTTGTCTTAATTCAATGTCTCTAATCTTGTATAAATAAGCTCTCAGCTGTAATGTTCAAATCATGGAATGAAATTGCGAACACTAATCTCATTTCGAGATCAATTCTCTTTCTCATCTAACTCCCTCTATTTCTCATCCCCTTCCCTTCTTATCTCATCTAAGTCTAATTCTCTATTCCTCATCTAATTTCCCTTCTTTCTCATCTCAAATTCTCAATCTATCCAATCTTTACTTAGTTTACGCTTGTGGTTCAATCCCGAGCGTAACAATTGGTATCAGAGCCTCGTTTGGCTTCCAATCAAGTGCACAATCAAAAAACAAATAAATAAAAAAGTGAAAATTCAGAAACTCAAAATTCAGTGCCGAAAGTGCTGATTAAGTTCAGATTTTTGGTTAATTTCTGGTGGTTTCAAAGAACAAGTGGCAGTACTAAGTTGTGAACAACATTCAGGTTCTTGACTACAGAATTAGATCAATATTTCAGCACTCCAGACCATCAGCTCGACTACGAATTGATCTGGATCAATTCAAGACTTGATTCATACATTAACCTCGAAGATTTCAAACAATTTCTGATCAGATTTGGTGCTGCAGTAAATTCGAAGCTTAAAGGAATCAGTTCAGCGTTGTTCAGATTAAAAAGATCAAATTCAGTGCTGAATATTAGTTCGGTTTTAGCTGGTCACTGCAAGATCAAATTGATCTAATCAGATTGTGCAGTTTACGAGTGAAATATGGCAGATGATGTGCTGTATTCTGAAATCAAGGCATTGTTAGATCAGTTTCATCAATCTCAATTGGATAGGGCACAAAGAATGGTTGATCGATTGCGTAAATTGTTGCAAGAACAGGATCAGAGGTTTAACGAGAGATTTAGCCTGCAATTCCAACGTGTTGATGAGAATAATGAAGATCAATTAAATCAACAAAAACAAGGATTTGCGGAGAAGGTAACTGACCGCGTGACTCAGCAAGCTGAAGTTAAGGACTCAAATTTCAGTGAAGATAGGGACCATTAGGTACAGCCACTTGCGGAATTGCAAATTCCAGTGGAGAAATCACAAGTTCGGCCGGAGAATATGCAAAATCTAGTCACGTGGCAGTATAAGGAAGTGTTGGAACCTTCAATAGTGCAAGATCAACTTCCAAAATTGAGTGCAGTAGCTTCAATTCAAGATCATGTTGCTGATTTAAAACCTGCACAACTTAAATTGATACAAATGGAAGCTAGCGATTCATTTCAGTTTGGAGAGTTGCACACCTCTATCAAAGAGCAAGAACAAATGAGTGAAGTGGAGGTTTATGCAGCAAAGAACACTAGCAATAGGTCCCTTGATCAAAAAGAATTGGACAAGTTAGCCTTAGAGTTAGCTGTTCAGTTCAACAAAAAGCAGTTCAGCAATGCCTTGGACACACAAGAAGCTTGTATTGGTCAAATTAGGGGCAATGGATATCTTCTCAAAGTACAAGCTAATGTTCGGCCTCCCGAATATGTTGCGAAATGTAGAAAACAACAAGGAAACCAGACTGGAATTGGAGGTTTTGAAGAGGAATTGAAGTTCAAGTGCTGTAATCTGAACAATTCAATTAGCTGGGTTCTTGTAGGAGATCAAAACTTGATTGAAGTCCTTTGGGGTCTTGCTGGGACCGTTGGAAGTTTTTCTTGGTTGAATAAGGTTCACAAACTTCGAGCCTTAAGTTCAATTGCTCTAGATTACATGCCTAATTGGTGCACACGAAAGAGAATAGCTACTGCTGAGAATGGGAGACAAGTTCTGGATTCAAATCTTAGGATTTGTTGGGTAACCTTAGTGCAGAATATTGTTTCGGATGGAACAAGTAGATGCAACAGCTCCATTGACAAAGAAAGATCTCCAGATGCACCTCAAGTTGTTAATGTGTTGGCTAATCCTCAAGTTCAACCCCAAACGGCTGGTGTTAGTCCTCAAGATCCAATTCCACCTGCTGAAATACACTGTCGGCAAGCCGATCGGCAAGTTCGGGTTGATCCATTTCCTCTTTTGAATGGAGTTTTGATTAAGAGAGGCTCTATCATGAAGCAATGCTATTGGAAGGATATTTGCGATTTGTTCACCAAGTTCTACTGCATTAACAAGTGCTCATCAGCTGCAGTTCCCAGTCCAAGTACAAGTTACTGCAAAGTTCTTTAGTCTCAATTCAGCTGGGAATTCATCACCTTCAATTACAATCCCCACATCAATAAACGTTCCTCAACGTCTCATTCTCTTTCATTCTTGAGGACAAGAATGTTTTCAAGGGGAAGGGAATGTTATAAACCGAAAATTCGAGGCGTGGGTTTGAAATGGTTAAAATGGCAGGAATAGTAGTTGATGGTTAAAATTCTGTTAAAAGTCTGTTATGCCGTTGCTATGCATGTGAGCTGCTGCTGCTGCAATATTGTTACTGTTATTTTTTACTTGGCGCCAAAATTAGGATTTAAATGTTAGTTAGAAGATATTTTCTTGAGCCTTAGATATTTTGTAGTGTTGGTTAGGATTAGTTGTCTTGATTCAATGGTTCTAATCTTGTATAAATAAGCTCGCAGCTGTAATGTTCAAATTATGGAAAGAAATTGCAAACACTAATCTCATTTTGAGATCAATTCTCTTTCTCATCTAACTCTCTCTATTTCTCATCCCCTTCCCTTCTTATCTCATCTAAGTCTAATTCTCTATTCTTCATCTAATTTCCCTTCTTTCTCATCTCAAATTCTCAATCTATCCAATCTTTACTTAGTTTACGCTTGTGGTTCAATCCGGAGCATAATAATTTGTATCAGAGCCTCGTTTGGCTTCCAATCAAGTGCGTAATCAAAAAATAAATAAACAAAAAAGAGAAAATTCAGAAACTCAAAATTCAGTGTCAAAAGTGCTGATTAAATTCAAATTTTGGGTTAATTTCCGGTGGTTTCAAAGAACAAGTTGTGAACAACATTCAAGTTCTTGACTGCAGAATTAGATCAATATTTCAGCACTCCAGACCATCAGCTCGACTACAGATCGATCTGGATCAATTCAAGACTTGATTCATACATTAACCTCGAAGATTTCAGACAATTTCTGATCAAATTTGGTGCGGCAGTAAATTCGAAGCTTAAAGGAATCAGTTCAGCGTTGTTTAGATTAAAAAGATCAAATTCAGTGCTGAATTTTAGTTCGGTTTTAGCTGGTCACTGCAAGATCAAATTGATCTAATCAGATTGTGCTGTTTAAGAGTGAAATGTGGCAGATGATGTGCTGTATGCAGAAATCAAGGCATTGTTAGATCAGTTTAATCAATCTCAATTGGAAAGGGAACAAAGAATGGTTGATCGATTGCATAAATTGTTGCAAGAATAGGATCAGAGGTTTAATGAGAGATTTAGCCTGCAATTCCAACGTGTTGATGAGAATAATGAAGATCAATTAAATCAACAAAAACAAGGATTCGCGGAGATGGTAACTGATCGCGTGACGCAGCAAGCTGAAGTTAGGGACTCAAATTTCAGTGAAGATAGGGACCATCAGGTACAGCGACTTGCAGAATTGCAAATTCCAGTGGAGAAATCACAAGTTCGGCCGGAGAATATGAAAATCTAGTCACGTGGCAGTATAAGGAAGTGTTGGAACCTTCAAAAGTGCAAGATCAACTTCCCAAATTGAGTGTAGTAGCTTCAATTCAAGATCTTGTTGCTGATTTAAAACCTGCACAACTTAGATTGATACAAATGCAAGCAAGCGATACATTTCTGTTTGGAGAGTTGCACAACTCTATCGAAGAGCAAGAACAAATTAGTGAAGTGGAGGTTTATGCAGCAAAGAACTCTAGCAATAGGTCCCTTGATCAAAAAGAATTGGACAAGTTAGAGTTAGAGTTAGCTGTTCAGTTCAACAAAAAGGAGTTCAGCAATGCCTTGGACACACTAGAAGCTTGTATTGGTCAAATTAAGGGCAATGGATATTCTCAAAGAACAAGCTAATGTTAGGCCTCCCGAATATGTTGTGAAATGCAGAAAACAACAAGGAAACCAGACTAGAATTGGAGGTTTTGAGGAGGAATTGAAGTTCATGTGCTGTAATACAAACAATTCAATTAGCTGGGCTCTTGTAGGAGATCAAAACTTGATTGAAGTCCTTTGGAGTCTTGCTGGGACCATTGGAAGTTTTTCTTGGTTGAATAAGGTTCACAAACTTCGAGCCTTAAGTTCAATTGCTCTAGATTAAATGCCGAATTGGTGCACACGAAAGAGAATAGCTACTGCTGAGAATGGGAGACAAGTTCTGGATTCAAATCTTAGGATTTGTTGGGTAACCTTACTGCAGAATATTGTTTCGGATGGAACAAGTAGATGCAACAGCTCCATTAACAAAGAAAGGTCTCCAGATGCACCTCAAGATGTTAATGTGTTGGCTAATCCTCTAGTTCAACCCCAAACAGCTGGTGTTAGTCCTCAAGATCCAATTCCACTAGCTGAAATACACTGTCGGCACGCCGATCGGCAAGTTCGGGTTGATCCATTTCCTCTTTTGAATGGAGTTTTGATTAAGAGAGCCTCTATCATGAAGCTATGCTATTGGAAGGATATTTGCGAGTTGTTCACCAAGTTGTACTGCAGTAACAAGTGCTCATCAGCTGCAGTTCCCAGACCAACTACAAGTTACTGCAATGTTCTTTAGTCTCAATTCAGCTGGGAATTCATCACCTTCAATTACAATCCCCACATCAATAAACGTTCCTCAAAGTCTCATTCTCTTTCATTCTTGAGGACAAGAATGTTTTCAAGGCGAAGGGAATGTTATAAACCGAAAATTCAAGGCATGGGTTTGAAATGGTTAAAATTGCGGGAATGGTGATTGATGGTTAAAATTCTGTTAAAAGTCTGTTGTGCTGCTGCTATGCATGTGAGCTGCTGCTGCTGTAATATTGTTGTTGTTATTTTCTGCTTGGCGCCAAAATCAGGATTTAAATGTTAGTTAGAAGATATTTTCTTGAGCCTTAGATATTTTGTAGTGTTGGTTATGATTAGTTGTCTTGATTCAATGTCTCTAATCTTGTATAAATAAGCTCTCGGCTGTAATGTTCAAATCATGGAATGAAATTGCAAACACTAATCTCATTTTGAGATCAATTCCCTTTCTCATCTAATTCTCTCTATTTCTCATCCCCTTCCCTTCTTATCCCATCTAAGTCTAATTCTCTATTCCTCATCGAATTTCCCTTCTTTCTCATCTCAAATTCTCAATCTATCCAATCTTTACTTAGTTTACGCTTGTGGTTCAATCCCGAGTGTAACAATTGGTATCAGAGCCTCGTTTGGCTTCCAATCAAGTGTGCAATCAAAAAATAAATAAATAAAAAAGAGAAAATTCAGAAACTCAAAATTCAGTGCCGAAAGTGCTGATTAAATTCAGATTTTTGGTTAATTTCTGGTGGTTTCAAAGAACAAGTGGCAGTACGTAATTTGTGAACAACATTCAGGTTCTTGACTATAGAATTAGATCAATATTTCAGCACTCCAAACCATCAGTTCGACTACAGATTGATCTGGATCAATTCAAGACTTGATTCATACATTAACGTCAAAGATTTCAGACAATTTCTGATCAAATTTGGTGCTGCAGTAAATTCAAAGCTTAAAGGAATCAGTTCAGCGTTGTTCAAATTAATAGATCAAATTTAGTGCTGAATTTTAGCTCGGTTTTAGCTGGTCACTGCAAGATCAAATTAATCAAATCAGATAGTGCAGTTTACGAGTGAAATATGGCAGATGATGTGCTGTATGTAGAAATCAAGGCATTGTTAGATCAGTTTCATCAATCTCAGTTGGAAAGGGAACAAAGAATGGTTGATCGATTGCGTAAATTGTTGCAAGAACAGGATCAGAGGTTTAACGAGAGATTCAGCCTGCAATTCCAAAATGTTGATGAGAATAATGAAGATCAATTAAATCAACAAAAGCAAGGATTTGCGGAGAAGGTAACTGATCGCGTGACGAAGCAAGCTGAAGTTAGGAACTCAAATTTCAGTGAAGATAGGGACCATCCGGTACAGCCACTTGCAGAATTGCAAATTCCAGTGGAGATATCACAAGTTCGGCCGGAGAATATGCAAAATCTAGTCACGTGGCAGTATAAGGAAGTGTTGGAACCTTCAGTAGTACAAGATCAACTTCCCAAATTGAGTGTAGTAGCTTCAATTCAAGATCTTGTTGCTGATTTAAAACCTGCACAACTTAAATTGATACAAATACAAGCTTGCGATTCATTTTAGTTTGGAGAGTTGCACAACTCTATCAAAGAGCAAGAATAAATGAGTGAAGTGGAGGTTTATGCAGCAAAGAACACTAGCAATAGGTCCCTTGATCAAAAAGAATTGGACAAGTTAGCACTAGTGTTGGCTGTTCAGTTCAACAAAAAGGAGTTCAGCAATGCCTTGGACACACTAGAAGCTTGTATTGGTCAAATTAAGGGCAATGGATATCTTCTCAAAGTACAAGCTAATGTTAGGCCTCCCGAATATGTTGTGAAATGCAGAAAATGACAACGAAACCGGACCGGAATTGGAGGTTTTGAGGAGGAATTGAAGTTCATGTGCTGTAATCTGAACAATTCAATTAGCTGGGTTCTTGTAGGAGATCAAAACTTGATTGAAGTCCTTTGGAGTCTTGCTGGGACCATTGGAAGTTTTTCTTGGTTGAATAAGGTTCACAAACTTCGAGCCTTAAGTTCAATTGCTCTAGATTACATGCCGAATTGGTTCACACGAAAGAGAATAGCTACCGCTGAGAATGGGAGACAAGTTCTGGATTCAAATCTTAGGATTTGTTGGGTAATCTTGCTGCAGAATATTGTTTCGGATGGAACAAGTAGATGCAACAGCTCCATTGGCAAAGAAAGATCTCCAGATGCACCTCAAGTTGTTAATGTGTTGGCTAATCCTCAAATTCAACCCCAAAGAGCTGGTGTTAGTCCTCAAGATCCAATTCCTCTAGCTGAAATACATTGTCGGCATGCCAATCGGCAAGTTCGGGTTGATCCATTTCCTCTTTTGAATGAAGTTTTGATTAAGAGAGTCTCTATCATGAAGCTATGCTATTGGAAGGATATTTACGAGTTGTTCACCAAGTTGCATTGCTGTAACAGGTGCTCATCAGCTGCAGTTCCCAGTCCAACTACAAGTTACTGCAAAGTTCTTTAGTCTCAATTCAGTTGGGAATTCATCACCTTCAATTACAATCCCCACATCAATAAACGTTCCTCAAAGTCTCATTTTCTTTCATTCTCGAGGACTAGAATGTTTTCAAGGGGAAGGGAATGTTATAAACCAAATATTCGAGGCATGGGTTTGAAATGGTTAAAATGGCGGGAATAGTAGTTGATGGTAATAATTCTGTTAAAAGTCTGTTATGCTGCTGCTATGCGTGTGAGCTGCTGCTGCTGCAATATTATTGCTGTTATTTTCTGCTTGGCGCCAAAATTAGGATTTAAATGTTAGTTAGAAGACATTTTCTTGAGCCTTAGATATTTTGTAGTGTTGGTCATGATTAGTTGTCTTGATTCAATGTCTCTAATCTTGTATAAATAAGCTCTTGCCTGTAATGTTCAAATCATGGAATGAAATTGAAAACACTAATCTCATTTTGAGATCAATTCTCTTTCTCATCTAATTCTCTCTATTTCTCATCCCCTTCCCTTCTTATCTCATCTAAGTCTAATTCTCTATTCCTCATCGAATTTCCCTTCTTTCTCATCTCAAATTCTCAATCTATCTAATCTTTACTTAGTTTACGCCTGTGGTTCAATCCTGAGTGTAACAATTGGTATCAGAGCCTCGTTTGGCTTCCAATCAAGTGCGCAATCAAAAAATAAATAAATAAAAAAGTGAAAATTCAGAAACTCAAAATTCAGTGCCGAAAATGCTGATTAAATTCAGATTTTTGGTTAATTTGTATTGGTTTCAAAGAACAAGTGGCAGTACGTAAGTTGTGAACAACATTCAGGTTCTTGACTACAGAATTAGATCAATATTTCAGCACTCCAGACCATCAGCTCGACTACAGATTGATCTGGATCAATTCGAGACTTGATACATACATTCACCTCGAAGATTTCAGGCAATTTCTGCTCAAATTTGGTACTGCAGTAAATTCGAAGCTTAAAGGAATCAGTTCAGCGTTGTTCATATTAAAAAGATAAAATTTAGTGCTGAATTTTGGCTCGATTTTAGCTGGTCACTGCAAGATCAAATTTATCTAATTAGATTGTGCGGTTTACGAGTGAAATATGGCAGATGATGTGCTGTATGCAGAAATCAAGGCATTGTTAGATCAGTTTCATCAATCTCAGTTGGAAAGGGAACACAGAATGGTTGATCGATTGCGTAAATATTTGCAAGAACAGGATCAGAGGTTTAATGAGAGATTGAGCCTGCAATTCCAATGTGTTGATGAGAATAGTGAAGATCAATTGAATCAACAAAAACAAGGATTTGCGGAGAAGGTAACTGATCGCGTGACGCAGCAAGCTAAAGTTAGGGACTCAAATTTCAGTGAAGATAGGGACCATCAGGTACAGCCACTTGTAGAATTGCAAATTCCAGTGGAGAAATCACAAGTTCGGCCAGAGAATATGCAAAATCTAGTCACGTGGCAGTATAAGGAAGTGTTGGAACCTTCAATAGTGCAAGATCAACTTCCCAAATTGAGTGTAGTAGCTTCAATTCAAGAACTTGTTGCTGCTTTAAAACCTGCACAACTTAAATTGATACAAATGCAAGCTAGCGATTCATTTCAGTTTGGAGAGTTGCACAACTCTATCAAAGAGCAAGAACAAATGGGTGAAGTGGAGGTTTATGCAGCAAAGAACACTAGTAATAGGTCCCTTAATCAAAAAGAATTGGACAAGTTAGCATTGGAGTTAGCTGTTCTGTTCAACAAAAAGGAGTTCAGCAATGCCTTGGACACACTAGAAGCTTGTATTGGTCAAATTACGGGCAATGGATATCTTCTCAAACTACAGGCTAATGTTAGGCCTCTCGAATATGTTGTGAAATGCAGAAAACAACAAGGAAACCAGACTGGAATTGGAGGTTTTAAGGAGGAATTGAAGTTCATGTGCTGTAATCTGAACAATTCAATTAGCTGGGTTCTTGTAGGAGATCAAAACTTGATTGAAGTCCTTTGGAGTCTTGCTGGGACCATTGGAAGTTTTTCTTGGTTGAATAAGGTTCACAAACTTCGAGCCTTAAGTTCAATTGCTCTAGATTACATGCCGAGTTGGTGCACACGAAAGAGAATAGCTACTGCTGAGAATGGGAGACATGTTCTGGATTCAAATCTTAGGATTTGTTGGGTAACCTTACTGCAGAATATTGTTTCGGATAGAACAAGTAGATGCAACAGCTCCATTGACAAAGAAAGATCTCCAGATAGACCTCAAGTTGTTAATGTGTTGGCTAATCCTCAAGTTCAACCCCAAATAGCTGGTGTTAGTCCTCAAGATCCAATTCCACTAGCTGAAATACACTGTCGGCATGCCGATCAGCAAGTTCGGGTTGATCCATTTCCTCTTTTGAATGGTGTTTTGATTAAGAGAGTCTCTATCATGAAGCTATGCTATTGGAAGGATATTTGCGAGTTGTTCACCAAGTTGCACTGGAGTAACAAGTGCTCATCAGCTGCAGTTCCCAGTCCAGCTACAAGTTACTGCAAAGTTCTTTAGTCTCAATTTAGCTTGGAATTCATCACCTTCAATTACAATCCCCACATCAATAAACATTCTTCAAAGTCTCATTCCCTTTCATTCTTGAAGACAAGAATGTTTTCAAGGGGAAGGGAATGTTATAAACCGAAAATCCGAGGCATGGGTTTGAAATGGTTAAAATGGCGAGAATAGTAGTTGATGGTTAAAATTCTGTTAAAAGTCTGTTATGCTGCTGCTATGTGTGTGAGCTGCTGCTGCTGCAATATTGTTGCTGTTATTTTCTGCTTGGCGCCAAAATTAGGATTTAAATGTTAGTTAGAAGATATTTTCTTGAGCCTTAGATATTTTGTAGTGTTGGTTAGGATTAGTTGTCTTGATTCAATGTCTCTAATCTTGTATAAATAAGCTCTCAGCTGTAATGGTCAAATCATGGAATTAAATTGCAAACACTAATCTCAGTTTGAGATCAATTTTCTTTCTCATCTAACTCTCTCTATTTCTCATCCCCTTCCCTTCTTATCTCATCTAAGTCTAATTCTTTTTTCCTCATCTAATTTCCCTTCTTTCTCATCTCAAATTCTCAATCTATCCAATCTTTACTTAGTTTATGCTTGTGGTTCAATCCCGAGCATAACAGATAGATTAACACAATTTGTGTGGTCTTAAGTGAAAAACATAGATCTTGAAAACTATTTTCTTATTTAAATTCATGCAAGAGATTGATTAATTAATATGTAAAAGGTATCCCAAGTGCTGCTCGAGAGAGTATATTTAGTAAATTAGGGTTTTTGACCATCAATGCATAATAACTACTTGAATACCTATAATAGAAAGGTGCATTGATGCAACTAGGTGAAATCGGATGCCTTGGACTTATTTAAATAAAAAAACTTCCAAAAAAAAAACCTTGTTTAGTCCTTTTCATTTAATTTTTTACATATTCCAAATTTCGATTTTTGGTCTTTCAAATAGTGCTAAAGCTACCAATTTTGGTACTCATTCAATAAGCAATCCTAGCACTTGCTGCGGACCAGCTTCTCAGGTTGGGGGTTCCTGGAAACAGCCTCTCTTTAGGGTAGCCCCCTGAAGGGGAAAGGCTGAGTACATCTACCCCCCGCCCCCCCCCCCCCCCCCCCCCCCCCCCCCCCCCCCCCCCCCCCCCGACCTTGCTTATGCGGGAACCCTTAGAGGCACTGGGTTTGTTGTTGTTGTTGTTGTTGTTGTTGTTATATTCAACAAGCAACCCTCGTGGGAACGATACTCTACTCACTATGTATTACTTAATACCACTTAGTGCACTTGCTAAGCATACACCAAGGACATCAATGCTTCTTCAGCTGGCAGAATGTGCTGCTAGATACGAGGCAGTCCTTAAAGAAGAAAGCCTTGAAAAAAATAGTGTGTATGGGACCTATATACACGACCTGATAGAGAAGGAAGATGATCCTTCTTATGAAATTGACTTGGCTAAATATGCCAAGGGACCTCCCATGGTTTGCAATCCTTTAATCAAATAGGATGTCAAAGCTAGGAAGTCTTACTAGTCCCAAGGCTTGAGAAAATATTCGTTTGACCTTTTTGGAGTCAATGTAATATTCAATTGGCTTGAGGCAAATATTAAACTCAAAGTCAGGGGTAAACATGGAAAACCAGATCCCAACTCAAGTAAGGGGAAGGTACACTATAAGTGGCACGATTTATTGACTCATTCAACGAAGAACTACATAATCTTTAGAAATGTGGTTCAAGACGCCATAGAAGCAAGGGAATTGATTTTCCCATAAGAAGTATAGATGGGCGTCGATAAAGACCCATTTCCTAGTCGTCTTCTGGTTACCATTGTCAAAATTATTAACAAAAATGTGCCTTCTTGTGTCCAGACTAACCCTTTTTCCTTACATAGGAGGTAGATGGTTCTCAGTGATAATCACAAGGCAAGGGTGGCCAACCACCTTTTCGAACAGCTAGTCATTAAAGGAATACTCAGATTCCCAACACTAGTACGCACTTTGGATGAGAGGATATGCTGTGGCACATCACTGAGCTTCACCCTGCTAATAGGTGTGCCTTTTTCAAGAATTTGCTGATCAAGCTCGGTAATGATTCTACCATTACACTTACAGTAGTAGAGGAACTAGCTCTGGAGAAAAGCGATAATCTGGGATCTTCAAAAAATCTAACCAGTTGAGAGAAAGTTTGTCGATACTTGAAAAAAAAATGTCATATTCAGCTTGTGAGCAATGTTGTAGGAGAATACAAGCTGCAATGAGGAAACTCAGGCTCCTTCCCTGAATATATATCCCCTTCCAATCCTCTATTGGAGCTAAAGATGCCATTTCAGAAATCGCGAAGAACTGACCCAGTCAAGGAGTCTCCCTCAAAGACTCAGATCATTATGAGGATAGGACTCTCTGAAAGGAACCCAAAATACACTTTAGTAAACAGGGATACTAGCTCGGCACCATGACAGTCAGGGTACCCACCATCGGGCATCAGGTTTGGTAATGTTTGGGGGAGGAATCACCGCAATCAGGAGGTAGTTAGGCCTTCTAAACTTACTCAAACTCAAAAAAGAAGATAGCTGAAAAAAATTGGCTGCTCAACGGAGAATTGCACTTGAATCTTGCCTAACTAAGCTCTCTCAAGAAGAAGCTAGGGTCCATAAGTGCAAGCAAGCGGAGCATATGGATCTTGAAGACCCATTGATTGAGTTTAGGTCTTTTGCTGCAGGTAGAGGGCCAACTCATAAAAAACTTGAAAGATGGATTAGTCCCTCTTCTTTGGAAGGGCAAGAATCTTGGTGGGGATTCCTTGCCAAGGACTCACTAGCATTAAAATCAGCTGAGAAAGAGGAAGATTACTCCCCTCTGTTTGCTTTATTTTGTTTCAAAAATTGTTTGTGCAGTCACTGTAAATGTGAAAACAAAACAAACATGCAAAAGGGATTCACCGCAACTAAAGAGTGAGCCTAATTACGAACAGCACATATTTGGCCTCGACCACTCACCGTTTTCGAAGAAAAGGTTGTGGTATGTTGGTATATCTGAGTTCGGTTATACCATGAGTTCTGCTTATGCTTCAATTAAGAAGACTTTGTTAAGTATTTTTATAGATTTTACGTATTTTTATGACAAAAAATTAAAGGAAATGGACCTAACTCAAGTGGCAGTTACAGTGACGAAGCAAGGCCCACAGACACCTTTTTCGTACACTTAAAAGTTAGGAACCGGGGTGGAGACAAACCCAAGACCTCAACAGTCCACTTACAAGCCCGGGTCAATCTGGTTTTTAAGCCTGACACTCTTGACTTATAGTAACTCGAATGAGTTTAGGTCTGATAAGATTAGGGTGGAGTAAACTGTATTCAAGGTACTAGGTGAAGACCAATGCAATCAAGGGAGGAGCCTTAGCTGTCAAAGCCCTAATAAATGGCCCCAACTAAGTTCACCTGACTTATTAAGCAGTGATAGTGGTGTTAAGACCAACGTAATCAAGGGATAATTCCTTGGCCATCAAATCTCAACTTGTCAATTTGTGGGAACAGATTAAAACTAAAAAGACATACCTAAAACTCAAGAACTGCATTATTATGGAGGTAAGCACAACAAAGATGTACGTTACAGTATGCTTAACTAAGTTACGCTACTCCGAAGAGAAAAACCACAAGCGTGTTTTAAAAAACTTGAAGAAGTTTTTTCTTGAGTGTATGTGTGCTACTTTAGACTGATGCAGAGTCCTTTATTTATAGAAAAAGAAAATAACAGTCGCTCCTATTTTCATGGCAACTTCACCAACATCTGGCAACCAACATACCTTGAGTTTTGGAGGGAAATCCTCAATGTGCATATCGGAATTTTAGTAGATTCCCCTTTAGAAGCTCCACGTTCCCCGGAATTAAGCTTAAGGCCCAAGCAACTAAAATTGCGCTCCAAGTAACTTCCTCGAGCTTGGAAACTACCAATTTTGCAGCTTTCCTGGCAGCCTCTCGAGCTCAAGCTTATTTCACCCTTCACCAATCTCGAGCCTCGAGTGGCTGATAACCTTATCAAGGGTAATAATGTTTCTCAAGATCTGGGCTCACGACACTGCTATTGTAGTGCCCCTCGAGGATAATCTCACATGTCGACCACGTGGCACTTTACTCAAAAACGGCGTCATCCCAACTTTGTAAAAATTATGGTGTAAACAAATGTCCCCCTTTTAGCCATTGGTAAATTTAAATTTACAATGGGTAAAATCTAGCTGATTTGCCCCTTAACGGCTATAGGGAGTTCTCGAGAGAACACCTACATGGCTTGTTGTTCCTTCCAGCGTCTCTATAAGTACGGCGGTTAGGGTTTGAACTCTTCACTTTCTGCTCTATTCTCTCTGATATCTCAGCGCTCTTACTATCTTCGCTTTCATTCGCTGAAAATATAATCTTATTTACTCTCTATCCCCTTTGCTTTTTTACCATCTAACAATGGCACAACTCTCATATGCCATGGCTGTTCCTCCTCCTTCAGCGGATAGTCCTATTGAACAACTTGCTCGGGTTCTTCAATCTGATCTCTCAGTCGTCTCTAATGTGCTTCAGAGTTCAGTTGATCTCAACACCATCACGAAGGACCTTTCTTGGCTATATGAAGAAGATTCTTCATTGCCTTCTTATGCCCTGGAGCCAATCTTTGCCCTATCCCATGATGTAGCAAGTTTGGATGGATTATTCCCTGACACTGACAAATCTCCTCTTCTTTGTGCAGCATCTCCAAGCTATTCTTGGGGAGACAGACACATCTAGAGGGAACCGATGCCTTTCAAAGGATGGACTTTTCTCACCAAACAATACCCTGAATGGGTGAATGTCTTAATGGTGATCCATGGAGAGAAGTGGAAGCTGTTACAAACCAAGAATCTGAGGTTTGATTTAAATGGGCTTATTGGCGGGGAATTTCAGTTGAAGTTAAAATTCAGTTAAAAATCTGTTAAAAATGCTGCTGCTGTTTTGTTCTGCTACCGGGCTGCTACGTGTGGCTGTTATAATATTGATTAGAGTTGATTAGTTTAATAATGATGTATTAGCTTGGTAGGGTTGCTTTGTATTAGTCCTTGTACTTCATTTAGTACCTTCCTATGCTCAGTGTTGTAATAAATCTGCATATTAACATCCTGCAGCAGCAAGTAGCAGATCTGCAGCAGCAGGTGCTGTTAGTTGCTGTTTTTTAGGCGCCAAAATACATTTAAATGTTAGTTAGGTATTCTAGATGGTTCTAGATGATTCCTAGCTAAATTGGTTAGTAGTTCATGTAATTGGATTGCTATAAATAATGTAACCTGCTATAATGAATGGGGGAATCAAAGTATCAACAATTTATCTCAATTGAGATCAATATTCTTTCTCTCATCTAATTCTCTCTATTTCTCATCTAATTTCCCTTCTTCTCTCATCTAACTCTAAATTCTATTTTCTCATCTCAAATTCATATTCTTTCTCATCCCAAACTCTCAATTCTATCCAAATTATATTAGTTTACGTTCGAGGTTCAAGCCGAGCGTAATAGAAGCGCCTTCACATATGAAGCCATTAGGCCCTCCCCTATTGCACTCAGGTATGATTTTCCCATAGTGAAAGCTTTAACATGCCGTTGGAACACCTATTACAATGCCTTTGTCCTCCCTCAAAGATTTTTAAGCATAACTCTCCAGGACATGGCAGCTCTAACGGGTCATTTCTCTGGGGGAGAAGAGGTGCCCCCTTATTCTTTTATTTCTGCTGAGGCTGAAGCATTTTCCTGCTCCTTCTCTATCATGTACCTGCCTGGAGGCTATGAATCTTTTGTTAAGAAATTCATAATAGGAGATCATAGCTTTGGATAGGATTCTAAAGAAGAGGAGGTATGCTTCTACTTACTTTGGCTAAACAAGTTCTTCTTTGCAAACTCTTCTAACTCAGTCCTCAAGTTCTTGAAAACCATGGCCATTAACCTAGCCTTTAGTAGTGTCCCTTTATCCTTTGGACCATTGTTCTTAGCCTAAATGTATCGATGTTATAGGGACATCATAACCAAGAACTGTGGTTTTTCATGTAGGTGGTCCCTTGTGGCTAGTCCAATTATAAGCCCAATCCTATTTTCCTGAGTTATGCCCCAAAGGCCCCTACCCTCCCACAAGTGAGTGAGTTTCTAATTTTTGTGAGCGTTTTGCTCGCTGCGAAGCTCAGCTCCCTCTAGAATGGTCATTTGACCAATGCCTTGAGACTCTATTATTTCCTCAAGAGAGGCAGGAACCTTAACCCACTCCTTTCAAGGAAAGGAACCTTGGCCCTGAATGGTTTAGGAAATTGGACCTTCACAACGATGTCTTAGCAGACATTAATTCCCAAATTTGGCAAGCAATTATGTACCCTAGAGATTTGTTCGTCCATCACTAGGCGCATTCCGGTGTTGAGACGTATAGGCCTAGATTGTTTGCCTGGCACCTCTCCCTAGCCTAAGGACTAGGAACCTTTGGTGGGCTAAGAGCGTCTCTCTTTCCCTTGGCCATCTCTTAGAGCTTCATGCCCTAAATCAAGAGATCAAGTCTCTTTATGAGTATCCAATGGCTTGTAGATATATGTAATGATCCTAGATCAAAACTTGGATCAGAAACTTAAGATATAAGAGTAAGGGATGAGAAAGAAGTGAAAGAGATGAGAATTATAGAGAAAATTAGGGTTAAGAGAGAGAATAAGATCAATTTCACTTGAATGAATCCTCATTTACATGATTGAAGTTTATTTATACTCAAAATTCAGACGACAAGCCAAAACAAAGTAAAACTAGCTAAAAACCAATAACAAGCACTTGTCCCGCCAAAACACCCAACTGACTAACTACTTTTCCCGCTAAAACTGAATTTGGATTCGAATGAGAATTTATCAAAAATCAACTAAAAATACATAAAAATCCTTCACAGTCATGACAATACCCTCTCCTCAAAATCATTCTAGCCTCAAGAATGAAGAAGAAGGGAATTGACTGCGCAAAAACTTCAATTTCTGTCAGTTAGTTTGTGTTGGATCCAAATTGATCCACTGAATGAAGACTTCCTTCTCTACTATGCCTTGCTATTGTACCAAACGTGAATCTAGAATTGCTGCAGGAGCCTATACCAGAGTGCAATTGTTTGTTGCAGCAGGAGGCATCCTTAAACACTATTTCCCCTCTGCCCTGTGTTTCTTTAAAAGAGAGACATGAAAAACAGGATGCACAAAAGAATTAGCTGGAAGCTCTAATCAATAAGCTACATTGCCCACTTTCTCTTACACCTTATATAAGGACTAAAGAATCGAGCCCCTAACTTCACATTCTTGCGAACTGCAATAGAAGATAACCTGTAAGGTTGGACCTAGAGAGACACCAAGTCTCAACTATAAAAGAACTATTGGAATGTTTCTTATCAGCATAAAACTTCATTCTTGATTGAGCAAGTTGAAGATTGTCGTTTAATTTCTGAATCAGTTGTCTTCTGTGTGAAAGAAGATCATTAACCTCTGCCACATGAGATGTCAAATCTCGTAGCACTATAGGGGAAGGAGGATTGTACCCATATAAGGCCTTAAAAGGAGTGGTCCCAATAGTTGAATGAAAGTGAGTATTTTACCAGAATTCTACTAATGATGACCAACGAGATCGATGTTTAGGATAAGTGAAGTTCATGCTTCAAAGATACTATGCCACACACTGGCTCACCCTCTCTGTTTGCCCATCAGATTGGGGATGATTGGATGAACTAAGAACAAGCATAGAGCCCATCAACAAGAATAACTCCCTCCAGAACTGGCAAGTGAGCATTCTGTCCCAAAATCCATGCAATTTGTAGATGTTATTGAGGAATATCCTGGCCAACTTTTTAGCAGAGATGGGATGACTCAAGACAATGAAGTGGCTGAATTTAGTAAATCGATCCATAATGACCTAGATTACCTTCTTGCCTTCAGCCTTTGGTAAGCCCTCCATGAAGTCCATGCTTAGGTGTTACCAAGCCCTATTAAGGATTGGCAAGGGCTGTTTAAGACCTAGGTACTAGATATGTTTAGACTTAGGCCTCTGACTGGCATCACAACTTTGCACAAATTTCAACTCCTTTCTTAGCTCCAAACCAGTAAAAGTACTACTTCAGCCCCTTGTAAGTGCCCTCTATACCAGAGTGACCAACCCAAGCAAAAGAATGAAAAGCCTGAATGATCTGTCTTCTCAAATCAGTGAAGATTCGCACATATATCCCTTTAATTCTAACAATTCCATTTAAAACCATGACTTTAGCTTCTGTATTTGAAGAATTACTCACGCTATAGGCTGTAATGCAGTCTGTAGAAAATTTATCCCCTTCATATGACTTATAAATCTCCTCCATCCAATCAGGTAATACACAGGAAATGGCTAAACAAGAGGCGGATTCCCCTTCTTCTAACCTTCGAGAGAGAGCTTCAGCAACAATGTTCTCTTTCCCTTTGCGATACTCAATAGAATAACTAGGTCCAAAATCCTCATGAGTCCTTTCCTCTGCACTCTAGTGGCAATCTTCTATTCCACGAGGTATTTCAAGCTCTGGCGATCAATTCTGATAATAAAATGATGTCCTCCGAGGTAGTGCCTCCATTTTTGCACTGCTAGCAGGTTAGCCAAATATTCTTTCTCATAAATCGAGAGTTGTTAATTTCTTGGACTGAGACCTTGATTGAGGAAAGCTATTGGCCTGGCCTGTTGAGAAAGCATTGCTCCAATTCCCAAGCTACAAGCATCAGTCTCAAGTACAAAGGGCTTCCCAAAATCTGGCATAACTAGAACTGGCGCAGAGCACATAGCAAACTTGAGAACTTCAAATGCCTCTTGAGCCAAATTAGACCATAAGAATGCATCGTTCTTCAGAAGATTAGTCGAGGGCTTGGCCAACACTCCATACCCCGCAATAAACTTTCTATAATACCCTGAAAACCCCAGAAAACCCCTCACCTACTTGAGGTTTTTAGGAATAGACAACTTCTTCATTGCCTATATCTTGCTAGGATTTGTGGCTACAACATCTTTAAAGACTATTTGACCCAAGTACTCCACTTGAGTTTGAGCAAAAGAACACTTGGCATACAACTTAATCTTGCGCATAATCTGAAATACTTGCCTCAAATGCTGGATATGTTCTTCAATGGAAGGGCTATAAACCAATATATCATCGAAAAATACCAGCATAAATTTCCTCAAATGAGCATTGAACACGTGATTCATCAACACTTAAAAGGTTGCAAGAGCATTAGTCAAGCCAAAAGGAAGGACTACAAACTCATAATGCCCGTGATGTGTCCTGAAAGCAGTCTTATGAATTTCTTCCTTCAATACTCGAATCTGGTGATATCCCTGCCTCAAGTCCAACTTGGAGTAATACTCTGAACCATTCATTCATCTAGCAGGTCATCAATAACAGAAATAGGAAACTTATCCTTAATGTTGAGGGAGTTAAGATTCCTGTAATCCACACACATTCGTGATGAGCCATCATTCTTCTTAACAAGAATCACCAGAGAAGCAAATGGACTATGACTATGACGAATACAATTTGTCTATAATAGCTCTTCAACTTGTCTCTTAATATCACTCTTTGGTGAGCGAGGGTATTTATAAGGTCTTAAGTTCACAGGATTGGAGATAACCTTAAGAGGAATAGCATGATCCAGCATCCTCTTAGGAGGCAAGGTAGATGGTTGAGCAAAACACATCTTCAAACTCAAGCAGCAACTGTCCAATGTAAGGATCTGAAGTCTCAAGAGTTGCATCAGTACCGACAGTGATAGAGAACAATTGACCAATCCACTGGCACTTTCCCTTCCTAACCACCTTCTCCAAGTGTATCCCTTTCATCATTTGTAACTGCCCCTTCTCCATTATTCCTTGCAAAACCATCTTATGCCCTTCCCTTTCAAAAGATGCTGATAGCTGAGTGAAATCAAAGATTAAAGGACTGATGGTTTTCATCCAATCAACTCCAAGGAGCATGTCACAACCACCCAGCTTAAGAACTCCGAAATCATACTCAAACTCGTGCCCTTGCATTCTCCAACAAAATCCCTTACACTTTATCTGTGTGATCATAGAGTTCCCATCAGCCATTGTAACAGCTAATGAACTGGTTTTTATCATTTCATGCCCAACTTGCTTCATAAATTTGGGATTCGTGAAGTTATGTGTACTGCCGCTATCAATCAAGATCAACATATGTTTGTGTCCTATCTCTCCTTTGATTCTTATCGTGTTGTGAGAGCCATTACCAGTGAGAGCTCTAACAGAGATCTCCATTTCATCACTCTCATATTCTCCTATATCCTCCTAATTCGGCCTTTCAGAAACCTCCTCTATCTCCTAATCCTCAATGTCCTCCCCAGCCTCAGCTCCAGTAACGGCCATTAGCAACTTAGGATTACATTTATGTCCAAAGAAATACCTCTAATTGCACTTGAAGCACAACCTTTGATTCTTCTTCTCTTCCAAACTCAAACCAGAAGCTTTAGGACCACTCACAGCCGTAGCCTGTTGTTGAGAAGATGATTATGGAGCCTTGGTCATAGGTTCATCAATGCCAGCCAAGACCGTGGCCTCCATCAATTTAGCCTTTGAAAAGGCCTGAGTTAAGGTACTTGGATTCAGTGCCTTAACCATGTTCTTGATTCGTGGCTTAAGACCACTAAAGAAACTGGATACATAATAGGATTCATTAGCTCTAGGAGTAACTGTCAACAACCTAGCTCTTAAGTTCTTAAAACGAGTCATATAATTTCTCAGAGATGAAGTTTGAGTTAACTTGTTAAAATGATCAATCACTTCGCCAGGATCCCCTTCTCCATATCCCTCACATAATTCATTTACAAATTCATTCCATGTCATGCACGGATTGCTACGAATCAAACTATAATACCAGACTTCGTGATCTCCTTGGAGATAAACCGTAGCTAATTCAACTTTCTTAGTTTCATCAATATGATAGAATCGAAAATACCTTTCGCATCTCCTTATCCATGATTGAGGCTGTTTTCCATTTATTGTATCAATCTCCAAATGTGGCTGCCTGTATCCTCAAGTCCTTCCACCAATAGAACCATTTTCACTAGATCCAGCAAACTGATGTTGAGTCAGATCAAGGGCACGATCATGCTAACTAGCAGCAAATAACACTCCTACTCCCGGAGGTAGATTTTGTTTAGTGATCTGCTATTGCAATCCATGAAGTTTCGATTCAATTTGTTGAGAATGTCGATCTAACTTCTCAGCTAGCTACTGATCTTGTGATTTGCACCCACAGCAGCAGTATAAGTCGCATTTGCAGTAATATTTGCTCGAGAAGTTACTCCACCAGCAATTAGTACTCTTCTCTTGCATCTAGCCAGCTCCAATCAATCGATTAAGCATTCAATCGGCAGCAAACACAGAGCTCTGATACCAAATGTTATGATTCTAGATCAAACTTGGATTAGAAACTTCAAATATAAGAGTAAGGGATGAGAAAGAAGTAAAAGAGACGAGAATTAGAGAGAAAAATTGGGTTAAGAGAGAGAATAAGATCAATTTCATTTGAATGAATCCTCAATTACATGATTGAAGCTTATTCATACTAAAAATTTAGACGGCAAGCTAAAACAAAGTAAAACAATCTAAAAACCAACAACAAGCACTTTTCCTACCAAAACACCCAACCGGCTAACTACTTTACCCGCTAAAACTAAATTTTAATTTGAATGAGAATTTAACATCAAAAATCAACCAAAAATGCATAAAAATCCTTCATGGTCATGACAATATACCTTTTTAGTCATAACACGTTTTCAGCTTGGTATCAAGCCTGTTCGTTCTTCTTGGAGGCTCGAGGTGCCAACTAGTACTTTCTGTTTTTTCTCGAGCCCGCAGGTTCAAGCATCAAGAGAGGTCAGCCTTCAATCCCTAGGCTTACTCCATAAAAGACACAATCAGGTAGTTTCACCACTCTTTAAGTATGCTTCAATTTGCTAAAGGTGGTCATAAGCCCTAACCCTTGTAGCTTTCCGTGACTCCCAAAGGTGCCAAAACAAGTAGCTTCACTCAAATGCTTCTTAAGGAATCGCCCTAGTTGCTTCCTCATCAACCTCTAGAGTTGAAAACTTTAGAAAGAGAAAGAAGGATGGTGCTCTTCCAGCACTTCCTTCCATAACAGAAGGAGAAGAAGAAGAACAGGTACCCCTCTCTCTGCAGGTGAGAAAAAGGAGAACCTAACTCTCTACATCAAAGGTATTAGTCTTTTTCAATCTGCACTCTCACTTATCTTTTATTTAAGCAACTTCAAACTAGGCCACTACCAGCCACAAGAAGAGGCTGCTCCTTACATTATGGAAATTCTAGATTCTCCATCTCAAGAGGCTATCTCTGAGCCCCCTCAAGACACTGAGTCAATAAGTTCAAGTGCTAGTGACGTTGAAGATGTGGCTACCTCAGCAATGGAGCTAATCATTATTTTCCTCTTGAAGAGGAGACTTTTCTAGTCACTTTGTTTTAGGGCCTTATTCAAGCTCCATTCCTTCTTCTAGGAGAGCCAATCTCTATGGAGGAACCCCTTAAAGGTATAGACTTATTTGACCTTTACATTTTAGATGTCTTGAATCACTTTTGGTCTTAACATGCACGTGTCAATAATCAAGAACTTTCCTTGGGGAAGGCATAATGCCAACCGCAACTACATTGACTGTAGAAACTCCAGTGCTGGGAACCTCACCAGCAACTCCACTGGAAACCCACCTAGCATTAGCACCTTCTGTACCAAGAGTGAGGCCTCAAAGGTAAAGGAACTTCTTTTTGAACTTTGGCTGTTTTCCTAAAATCAAAGCCTTGACTAATCTGGTTGATCCTTTTCCAAATTACTCCTCCTAGGGCTACCCCCACATCAAGACTAAGGGAAGTGTCTTCCCTATTGGAGAAATTCGAGGCAAGCGAAAGACTGGCCTCTCAACAGCTAGACCAAGAGTGTCTCATGCATTAAAAGCTAAGGGAGATTATAACACTTCCCTATTCTAACCCTGACAGAGGGAGCTATATTTACAGAAGCCATATCCCTTTTCAGAGCCTTGCAGGAAGATCAAATGGTGGCCCTTACCATTTTTAAGGAGCTCAAAGTCCTTAAAAAGGTACTCCTAAAGATTCGACAAGTTCCAGCCCTCCTTCAGAGAAAGTGGCAGTGCCAAGATGCCATTAAGGCATTAGGGTGTTCAGCTGGCCTAAGAGGCATGCAACCCTTACTTGAAGAGCTTCAAGCAGCAAAAATAACTCAAGACCAACAAGCCCAAGGAATTAGGGGCTTAGAGAATGAGATTCATAGCTTGGAGGAAAGATTACAACACCTTAAAGAGGAGCTACTTTCCTTGAGAGAATAACACACCTCTCAAGGTTCAGTGGAAGGTGGCCTTGAAGCAGCCCTCACAGAAGCTCAAATGAAGAGTCACGTTGCTTAAAAAGAAGCTCTGTTCTTAGATCTCGAGCTGAATGATGCCAGAAACCAATTATCCTCAATTGAGGAGTCCTTAGTGAGGATTAGGACTAGAATCTTTGGATTTTGTCTTTGTATACAGACTTTGGCTTTCATAAGCTGTTTTATTATAATATTTGTAAGCCATGTAATCTCCCAACCTTAATGAAATACACATCACATTCATATAATACATCTCTAAGTTTGATGATTATATGGGTTTTATTTTATTTTACCTAGGAATCTTAAGATTGATCCTCCAAGCATTGATATTGAAACAGAGCCCACAACTCTGGAAATCTAAACTTAAGGACTTCCTTGTTAGAATTCCAGGTGGACGGCACATATTTCTTTAGGAACTTTCCATTGATGGCCCTTGGGTGAGTCCTTCCATCTAGGTCTTGGAGTAAATTAGCATTTCCTTCAGATACTTTAATGATTCTAAATAGGCAGTACTACATCATGGCCATATGTTAAATGAAAAGGACCCCTCCCAGTAGCATCTCTTTTAGAGGTTCGATAAGCCCATGGGCCATCTCCTAGTAATTCATGCCACCTTATGGGATTATCCTCAATCATCTTCTTAATGTTGGGTTTCAGAATCTTATTAGTTGTTTCTACTTGGCCATTAGCTTGAGCATAATGAGGTGTTGAGTACAAGATTTCTATATTAAACCTCTTGGTCAAGTCCTTGACTTCAGCTCCATTAAAGACTTTAGCTTGGTGCACTATTATAGTCTCTAGAACAACAAACCTTTACAGGATATATTCCTTAATAAAATTAATCACATCATGCTGATTGATGTTCCTATATGGTTTAGCCTCCACCAATTTGGTGATGTAATTAGTGGCCACAAAGATATAAGAGTGTTGTTTACTAGGTGGAGGGTTAATTTCTTCTATGATATCCATTGCCCAGCCTCTAAATGGACTAGGTTTGATAATGGCATGCATCTCAGTTGTAGGGACTTTGGATACACGGCCATGCCTTTGGCATGCTCGGCATCCGTTGGCATACTTTATACAATCTTCCATCATGGATGGCCAATAATAGCCATAACATCTGATGAGCTATTGCATTTTATTACCAGCTAAATGGGATCCACATATACCCCTATAAGCTCTACCATTACTGGCATTGCTTCATCTAAGTCAAGACACTTGAGAAGCACTCCACTAGCATCCCTTTTATATAATTCTCTAGACTCACCATCTAAGTGGAATCTGTGAGCTTTCATTTTCATCTCTCTGTCCTTAATGTAATTCTGAGGGTTATTGAAGTAATCCATCAAAGGCTTCCTCCAATCCTCTTATTGACTTAGGATAGTTTGATGTTCCTTCAGAGGGCTCAATACACTTGATCTCATGATCCAAAACCTTAGTCTTAATGACCATAGTCTCTTCACACCAAGTTCTAGGTAATTTATACCAAGATGCCAACTGAGCTAAATCTGGGGATGTGCTTTAACTGTACTTCATTGAATTTACTCAACAGCTTGTGTACAATTGACAGATATCAATTCGAGGTATTACTGATGCACTGGAACTCCCCATTTACTTGGCAAATAACCAATTGTGAATCTCCCTGGACAAGGACATTGAGGACTTGCATTCCCAGAAGATTTTGAAGGCCAATTATTAGATTTTCATATTCTACTAAGTTATTAGAGCATCTGCCTACCAAGGTGATAGCCAACTTAGTGATGATTCCCTTAATGGATTATATCACAATTCCGACTCCAGCACCAGAATTGGTCCTTGATCTGTTGAAGAATAGGTTACAAGGAACTAATTATACTACTAAAAGGTGTTCTGGCTCATTGCCTAAGCTAGTCTGGATATTTGCATGGTTAGATAAAAAGTTCACTTGGGCTTTCCCCTTTAGTAACTTTTGTGAAACATATACCAACTCAAATTGAAGTAGAGCTACACTCCACTTATATAACCTTCCTTTTAAAAATGGTCCATCTAGCATATATTTAAGGACATCCATTTGGACTAGCACCTATATGATAACGCCAAGAAATAATGTCTTAATTTTGTTGATGTATAGAACAAAGATAGAGATAGTTTTTCAATTGAGGAATACTTTATTTCACATTCATTTAGGCAACGACTAAGGTAGAACACATCCTGCTCAAAATCGTGCTCATTGTCCTGTACAAGCAAACAGTCAATAGATTCCTTTAAAGAAGAGACATAGATCTTCACAGGCTTGCCCTACTTTGGTGGAATTAGTATTAGCAGCCTAATCAAGTACTCCATGATGGCCTCAAATGTAGTTTGATGTGGCTCCTCCCGCTTGAAGTCCTTCTAAGACTTGAGCTTTAGCATCGGAGAGCCCTCATTCTAAGGAATGCACTCCTCAAGTCTTCTAAGTGTTTAACATAGGATTTCAATTTGACCACGATATATAGGCCTTCATGGCCTTGCCAATGAAGTCATAGAAAATTATGCTCATGGCTCTTTGGTAGGTGGCCCTAGCATTCCTCAAGTCGCAGGGCATAGCCATCCATTCAAACATCCCTATTGACCCAGGACATCTAAATGTTGTCTTGTGGGTATCCATTGCACCAATCATGACTTGATAGTACCCACATTGGCCATCCATGATGGACAAAACCTCATGCCTTCGGGCTGAGTCAATGGGCGCATCAACAATTGGCATAGGGTATTCGTCCTTTGCGGTTGCTGCATTCAGATCTCTAAAATCAATACAAGCCCCTTTTTTCATTTTTTTAATGACAGAGATGACATTAGCTAGCCACTAAACATACCTGGCAGTTTTGATGAATTTAACCTTCAGGAGTCTTTCAGTTTCTTTCTTGACCAAATCTATGACCTCATCCTTCTCTTGCGTTGAATGATGGGTTTTGAGCCTAACTTGATAGGAAGCCTATGCTTCACCACTTTTCTCTCTAGTCCAGGCATCCCATAATGATCCCAAGAAAAGCAATTCCTAAATTCAGGGAGCAAAGTCAAGTACTGCTCTTACTCCTGAGACAGCAAAGCACTCAAATAGGTTGGTCTTAGGTCCTTTTTTGAGCCCAAATTAATCTCAAAGAGGGGGTCTTGGACTTGAGCCCTTAGATCCTCCATTTTGGTTGATGCTGCTCTTAGATTAGGGAGCTCTAGTTCCTTGACTTGTGCTACATGGATTTGAAAATCGCGAAATTGTTGCTCAGCCGAGAGCTGATCCTCAATGCGCCAAGCCACAACCTTTCTAATGTTAAGGAAATGGCGTCTTGGGCCATGACTTGGTGGTCTTGGTGCCTCCTCATTTAGATTCTAGAGTGCCTTGGGGTCTTTGTCAAGAAGGGTCCCAATGTATCCCCAGAAGTCAGAATCTTCAGACTTTACACCCACTTAACCAACCTTAGCCTCGGTTAGTCAGTTGTCAAGGATGGCTATCGTGTCTTATTGTTGGGCTAATTGTGAAGTGGCCCTCTTGATGTCTAGTGGTCCCACATCATCTTCATAGAATTTTGCCTCAACATAGTTGGAGCAAGCCATGAAAGGCTTGTTATCTGCCAAAACAACATCATACTTGGCATGGTTCCAAAAGATCAACAATTGGTGAAGTGAGGATGGAATACAATAATTGGCATGGAGCCAATCCCTAGTAAGTTGAGCATTACAGCTCGAGGTAGTTTCCACCACAAAGAAAGTTGTTAGCTTCCTTAGGCTACCAATAGTTAAGTCAAACAGGATGACTCCTTCAGCTTTGGTGGTAGCTCTAAAAAAGCCACAGATCACCACATCTGAAGTAATTAAGTCTTCTGGAGACTTATCATTGACCCCCAGCATATATGAAAGTAGGACACTCTGCGCTATTATCTACCAAGACCTTGTTTATCAAAATGCCATCGAATTTGGCCTTGACATATAGGGACTTGATGTGTTTATTGGTGGTATTAGGTCCATTAAACATCATCTTCATTATGTCAAGTGGATCATCACGCAATTTGGATGTTGTAGTACAAACTGTAAAAGATAAAGGGTCAAGTGTACTTTTAGCGGCTGCTAATTTTGCCACGAGCTTGACTTAAGGCTCCTCATCTGATGCTATCACATCACCCTCATGACCTTCATGGGTATTGGCTGCCATGAATTCTAGGGAAGGAGTAGGGCAATTCTAATGTCCACCTTTTCAGGCAACGTCCCAAATTAAAATTGCATCTCTTGGTCTGCCTCCTTCTCAGTGTTATCAAGCATGGGTGTATCCTCTCTTTATTGTTGTGGAACACTGTCAACTGGCATGTCCAATTCTTAAGCTTGTTTGCTATGATCAACCTCTAAAATTCGAGACTCCTCCATAGGTTAGGGGGGAATCTTCTTTATGGAAGTCATTTTCAATGTCAGACCATGTTGGGTTGATGCAATCCAATGGTTTCACTAAGTTCATGCGGAGAGGGGAGTACTCCTCCTCATCCGTAGTTGATTGCCAAACTAGGGAATCCTTGGTAAGGTGATCCCACCAAAATTCTTGCCATTCCGAAGATGAGAGACTAGCCCACCTTTCGAGTAGGAGGCTTAGACCCAATCACTGGATCCTCGAGATTCGAATGCTCGACCTTTTTACCATTGTGAACTTTGACTTCTTCTTCTTGAGAAAGCCTCGTTAGGTAGGAATCAAGAGTGATTCTTCGTTGGGCTGCCCTCTTGTGTAGCTGCCTTCTCTTCTTAGTTCGAGTTAAGTTGGATGGACTAGCTACCTCCTAATTAAGGTGATTTCTCCTCCATACATTACTGAACTAGATGCCTGATGGCTGATAACCTGACTACCGTGGTGTCTGATTGGTGTCCATGTCCAATAATGTGTACTTCGGGTTTCTCTTAGGGTGCCCTGTCCTCATAATAGTCTAAGTGCTCAAGGGAGAATCCTCGGCTGGATCACTTCTTCGAGGTTTCTTATATGGCACTTTTAGCTCCAATAGAGGATCAGTACAGGAAGTATGTTGAGGAAGCAACCTGAGTTCTTTCATTATAGCTTGTATTTTCCCACAACATTACTGTCATGCCGCGTATGACATTGTTTTCAAGGTGCAAGATATCTTGTCCCGACTAGTAAGACTTTAGGATGACCCCCGACTACCACTGATTTCCATATCCAATTCCTCTGTCACGGTCAGTGTGATAGCAGAGTTATTACAAAGCTTGATCAGCAAGTTCATGGAAATGATGCACCTCCTAGTAGGATGAATTTCAGTGATGTTCCAACAGCATATCCCATCATCAAAAGTACGCACCGGTCTTAGGAATGCTAGTATTCCTTTAATGACCAACCGTTTAATAAGATGATTAGCCACCCCGAGCCTTTTGATTGTCATTGAGCACCATTCTCTTCCTGTACAAAGAAAAAGGGTTAGCCTAGACATAAAAGGGCTTTTTTTTGTCAATAGTTTCAATAACGTTGATCTAAAGCAGACTACAGAAAGGGTCTTATCGGTGCCTATTTGTCCTTATCTTGGGAAGATTAATTCTTTAGCCTCTATTGCATCTTGAACCACGTTTCTAAAGAGCATGCAGTTGTTCGTTAAGTGAGTTAAAGAATCGTGCCACATACAATATACGTTCCCCTTATTCGAGTTGGGATCCGATTTTCTGTGTTTACCCCTAATTTTAAGTTTATTATTTGCCTCAAGCCAATCGAATATTACATCGGCTCTAGAAAGGTCGAATGAACGCTTCCTCAAGTCCTGGGACAGGTGAGACTTCATGGCTTTAATATCCTTCTCGATCAAAGGATTAAAAACCACAAGAAGTCCTTTGACATACTCAGCTACATCGATTTCGTATGGAGGATCTTCCTTCTCTTCAATTAAGTCGTGCACGTATGTCTTATACATGCTATTTTTCCTAATGCTTTCTTCTTTCAAGACTGCCTCATATCTAGCTGCACATTTTGCTAGTTGAAGATCGTAAAATCAGAGCCCTCGAATTTCTTCCTAAATTCAATGTCCAAGCAGTTCAGAGCTAGCCTGGCATATTTGAGCTCAAGAAGAGCTACGGTGCATTTCAACAGGGCTCGCTTGAATCAGTTAATGTATTCTTCCAGTGACTGACCTAACTTTTGTCTCATTCAAGTCAAGTTTGACATGGAAGTTCCTAACACCATTCTATGGAATTAGGCCTAAAATTGTATGGCCGTGTCGTCTTAATAATAAATAAAATTAGGTGGGAGGCCGTTATACCACTGGAAAGTGGTCCTAGTTAAAGAACAGGGGAACAACCTTAATTTGAGATATTGGTTATCTGCTGCTTTCTTACACTGTCGATTGTATATCGCCAGGTGCTTGAGAGCTGAAACAGTCTCTTCCCCTAAGAAGAGGGTAAACACGAGGATATTGTATCCTCAAGGAAAAGAGAAATACCTATCATTGTTGTGAAAATAAGGTTTAGTATACAAGAGCCTATTGACCCTTAAGAGACTCAGCTCATACATTTGCTCAATGAGGGTGGCCAAATGATCCTGGAGGGGAAGGTTAGGCACATGGTTATATGCCTGTCATTGCCCCCCAAGCTGGTAGGGATCTTGAGGGGGGTTTGCGGGATGCCCCTGAGCAGCCATCACAATCGGGTGTGGGAACGGTTGTTGCACCTCAAACCCTAGATAAACTTCTTGATCATAATGGCAATGCACTTGGTTGGCCATGAAGTGTGTTCTTGCAAGACCTGGGTTACATGGCGTGCCTGGAGGCACGCCGGGGGGTACCAACTAGTTGTTGGTTTATCCTTGTCTGATCAATGCTCAAATCATGATCTTGAGAACGTGGGTTATTAATTTGCCCCCCAATATGGCAAGCATGAAGAGGTTCAGGATGAGAAGCCTGGCTCCCTACAATAGGGACCTTACCTTACACTCCTATCTCAAGGTCTTAAGTGGGACCAAGGTAACATATGCGACTTGAGGAGGGTCAGAATGGTTGTACCTCCCTGCCTTGAGGACAGGTATCAATGGTGCAGTAGGATTGAGGTCCCTCATGGTCAAAGAAAAACTTTGATTGGAAGGGTTGTGACTCTATGAGGCACGCTTTCGGTTTTGTGGCTGGACTCCAAGCATATGACACATGGGTTATCCACAGTTGGGTTTCCTAATCTCTTAGGGACTGTATAGTCAACCTGGGTGCTTGGTAACCACAAGCTCGAAGGGGTCGCACGGGGGTAACCAGCTGGCAGTGATGGAAGGCATACAGGCCTTAGTTGCCTGATATCCTACCTAACGGCTTAGACCAAGCCATTGTGAGTCTCAGCTTGTCTAACCAAAATAGGCTCGACTTCAACTACTGTCTACCTAGCCACTTCCCTAGCAATAGGAGTAGCAGTGGAGGATAAGATCAAATTCATTTCTACCAAGACTCTATCAGTCTGTTTGTGTAGCCCTTCGCTCAAAGAGGTTCCAACGTTATTACTCACGGCTCTCATAATGGCTGAGTTTTCACGCTGGACCACAAGATTACGATCTATTTCAACATGTTGTCTCTCAAAGGCATCTCTCATTGTTTGTTGGACTCTCCAGTCCATAATCTCTAAACGACACTTGAGCATAACCGTGACACCCTTGCGAGAATGGCCAGCGAGCCAAATGCGTTCAACTTCTGGGATCTCACCATTGAGGCCAATACATTCATCGTATGTGACGTCATCATCGTCACCACTTTCGCTGTCGTGGCTGTTACTCATTTCATCCCATCAAAGCATGGGGCTTTGTTCTAGAGGACGCTCAAGTGGAGACCCAATAAGCGCTAAGCCTTCCGATTCCTCGAGCTCGAGAGCACTAGACCTCCTGGTTCTGACCATCGGTGAATGGCCAACAATTACTTCTTGGTAATCCATGATAGGTTACAGACAAGTAAATCATGTTTCAAGCCTCCCACTGTGGTGGCCGAAAAAGGCATGTTTGCTCTATTTTGTTTCAAGCAATGTGTATGTGGTTGCCGTAAATGTGAAAACAAAACAAGTGCAAAAGGGACTCACTACGACTAGGGAATGTGGCTAATTATGAACTGCATGTCATTGATCTCAAACACTCACCGTTTTCGGAGAAAATGTTGTGTTATGTTGGTGTATCTGACTTCGGTTATACCATGAGTTCTGCATATGCTTCAATTAAGAAGACTATGTTAAACCTTTTTATGGCTTTTTTATATATTTTTTATGATAGAAAATTAAAGGATATGGATCTAATTTAGGTGGAAGTTGAAATGACAGAGCAAAGCTCGCAGACACCTTTCCTTGTACACTTAAAAGTTAAGAACTGGAGTGGAGACAAACCCAAGAACTCAGCAGTCTACTTACAAGCCGAATTTAATAAGGTTTTTAAGCCTGGCACCGTTGACTTATAATAACTCAAATAAGTTTAGGTCTAACATGAATAAGGTGGAGCAAACTCTATTCAAGTCACTGGATTAGGACCAATGTAATTAAGAGACAAGCCTTGGTTATCAAAGCCCGATGTGTTTTTTTATGTCTATCAAAATTTTAATATAAAACCCTATTTGCTATGTTATGATTCCCATAGATGGGGCTTGTGAAAGATTGTAATTAGAATAAGGTGTGATGTAATTAGTAGCATAAGCCTTTTGATAAGTCATGCAATGAGTCAGGTACTGCTTAGTGCTTAGTAGCTAGAGTCGGTTGAATCTATGGTCCAAGTGCATTGTATCCTTAGATATTTTAGACTTAGCCATCTTAAGTGATTAGTAGTTTAAGTATGTAATGTCTCTCTTAAAGAGATCATAACTTTGATAATCAAAATATCTCTTTTGAGATCAATTCTCTCTCTCATCTAACTTTTCTCTCTATTTTCTCATTTCAATTCAATTCTCTTCTCATCTAAACTCTCTTAATTCTATCCTTCCCTAGGTTATGATTTGAGATTAGTCTTGATCATAAAAATTGGTATCAAAGCTAGACTTAAGAGGAATTACATGATCTAGACTTAGTCTTCGGAGGTAGTGCTTTGGGCTGTTCAAATAAGTTTTGAAATTCCTCAATTAAAGATCTTATCTCAGGTTGAGAATTACTATCCACTTCAGTAGTTGATATCGCAAACAATTGTCCTACCCACTAAAAAGCACACTTTCTAAATCCCTTTTCCAACTTATTACCTTTCATTAGTTGCAACTGAGCTTGATCTGCCATGCCTTGCAAGGTAAATTTGGATCCATGTATCTCAAATGATACTATCAGCTTAGCAAAGTTGAAGAGCACTGGAATGAAAGATCTCATCTAATCAGCTCCAAGGACCATATCACATCCTCCTAAGGGTAAGATTCTGAAGTCAGACTCAAATTTGCAATGTTGCATAAACCAATGAAACCCCTAGCACTTGTTCTAAGTTAGGACTGAATTACCATCAACAACAGTCACTGTCAACGGATGTGTCTTGATCACTTCATGCCCCACTTTCTTTACCACATTTTAATCAATGAAGCTATAGGTGCTTCCAATGTCGATCGAAACAATGATTGATCTCGTTCCTTCCTTCCCTTTGATTTTTGTTGTTTTATGAGCTCCAGTTCCAGTCAATGCCTTCATGGAGATTCCAACCTCATCCTCAACAAGTTCCTCTTGTAACTCCTGATCTGAACTATTCCTCTCAGAATCAGACTCTTCATAATTAGATTCTTCACTTACAGATTGCTCTTTAGCACTCTTTCCCCTAGCTGCCATGAGGAACACTGGGTTGCATTTATGCCCAAGCTGATGAGGTCGATTACATTTGAAACAAAGCCTTTAAGCTTTCTTCTCCTTTGATCGAGAGCCTGAAGATTTAACAGATCCCTTCTTTTGCTTGGAACCACTTCCGCGGTACTTTGGTCCATCATTTAAAGCAAGAACCATTGCGTCAAAGAGCTTAGCCTTAGCATAAGCCTTAGACAATGTCTTAGGATCAACTACTTTCACAAGATTCTTAATTTTAGGCTTTAAGCCACTTATGAAACTCTTGACATAATAGGACTCAGTGGCTTGAGGATATGTAGCTATCATGCTTGCTCTACGGTTCTCAAACCTTGTTATATACTCCTTCACAGATGTTTCTTGTATCACTTTGTTGAAATTATCAACAATGTCACTAGAGTTATCAACAATATCACTAGAGTCTTCATCACTCTATCTCTCACACAATTCTCTCACATAGTTTAGATTAGGAGTTACAAGAGAAACTTGTTGAGGATGAGGTTGGAATCTCCATGAAGGCATTAACTAGAAATGGAGCTCGTAACATAATAAGAATCAAAGGGAAGGCAGGAATGAGATCAATCATTATTTTGATTGACAATGGAAGCACCCATAGCTTCATTGATCCAAAAGTGGTCAAGAAAGTGGGGCATGAAGTGATCAAGACACATCCATTGGCAGTGACTATTGCTGATGGTAATTCAGTCCTAACTCAGAACAAGTGCTAGGACTTTCACTGGTTTATGCATGATCGCAAATTTGAGTATGGCTTTAGAATCTTACCCTTGGGAGGATGTGATATGGTCCTTGGAGTTGATTGGATGAGATCTTTTAATCCAGTTCTCTTCGACTTTTGTAAGATGTTAGTATCATTTGAGATACATGGATCCAAAGTTACCTTGCAAGGCATGGTAGATCAAGCTCAGTTGCAACTGATGAAGGGCAGTAAGTTGGAAAAAGGATTCAGAAAGTGTTCTTTTCAGTGGGTAGGACAATTATTTGCAAAATCACCTACTGAAGTGGATAGTAATTCTCAACCTGAGATGAGAGCTTTGATTGAGGAATTTGGAGACTTATTCGAATAGCCCAAAGCATTACCTCCTAAGAGAAGTCTGGATCATGCAATTCCTCTTAAGTCTAGCTCTGATACCAATTGTTATGATCGAGACTAATCTTAAATCATAACCTAGGGAAAGATAGAATTAAGAGGAAAGTGATCGAAGATGGCGTGATTGGGATCAGAAGTTGGATCAGCATTACCAACAATTGCATCCGCAGATAGATGGCCTACAAGAATAGATTGATAATCAACTTCCTCAAAATGAAGTAAATCCTTAAGTGGAAGTGATATGTAGGGACATTCATCAAGTCCCAAAGGAAGCATCTCATCTTTCAAACCCAGTTCTGAGTTCGTGTATAGAGGTAGATACTAATCTACAATGGGACACAGTAAGAAAGGATTCCACTTTATGTTTTGATGCAAGTGGGAAGGTGAAGACATTTGCTCGAGTTGAAACAACACCTTCACAAAATCAGCAAGTGGAATGGCATCAGATTTGTTCTGTAGTAGTAAAGTATGCTTCGGTGCAGCATTCTCAAGAGCAATCACGAGGTTTTGATAGAAGAGCTCAAACCAAGTGTACTTAAGAGGTTAATTCTGCAATAAATTAGGCAGGGGTGAGACCCTTTGAACCTGGAAAGGATGGATAAAATGTGTACGGGAATGGTGGACATCAAATGCAGCAACACATTGAAGGGAATTCAATTGATAGTGCAAGATTCAGTTTGGAATGGGAAGCTGCAGTTAGAAATCAAACAGCTTTTACTGCAAAACCATTGAATTTAGTTGGGAAACCTCTTGAATTGCTGTGGTATCATCAAATACAACACCAAGTGTGTTACCTAATTGTCCTGGACACACAATTATATCACTTCAATCAAGAAGTATGCGAGATCAGGATGCATTGCATGGTTTTTCGAGTGGAGATGTGACTAATCAAAGTATAAGCTCTTATGACAGACCTCCTCTTGATCCGAATGGAGGGAATCTTGAACTTGAACTAGCTAAAGTTCATTGTCAATTGGGTGCTTTGCAAGACCAGGACCTGACACAAAGGAAGTCATTGAAGGAACATGTGATCCAAGTTGTTAAAATGCATTCCGGAGTTCAGCAGTAGGGAACTCTTGCTCTTGGACAACTAGCTGATCTGATAGGAGTGTAGAAGCTGGGTAGAGTGCAGCAACTGAACTTTGTGCAGACAAAATTCAGGGGTGTTGGTGTTCATACTATTTTGAATGATGTTAGAAGACCCCCTGAAGTGTTTTAGGGAGAGAAATCAATCATTCAATCAAGCTCTAAGCTAAGGTTTTGTGTTAATCGAGCCAAGAGCAAGGAGTATGCACCCGAGATACATTCTAATGTGCGTCCTCCTGAAGTTGGATTGCATAGTTCTTGTCCAATGTAAGCAGGCCAAGAGGTTCAGTTGGAAGGTTGTTACGCTCGGGCTTGAACCTCGAACGTAAACTAATATAATTTTGGATAGTTTGAGAATTTGAGATGAGAAAGAAGGGAAATTAGATGAGAAATAGAGAATTTAGAGTTAAGATGAGAAGATTAGGGAAGGCGATGAGAAAATAGAGTTTTATCTCAACTTGAGATTGATATTTCAGATTTGTATTGAATGAATTGAACAATACAACCAGCTCTTATTTATAACAATCTAAGCAAGCCTAATGCAATGAACCTAGACAACACTTGGAACAATCTAGAATATAGACTAACTAACTTATATTTGAATCTATTATTATTGGCCCCAATTAACAGCAAGCACAGCAGCAGGGTAGCCACGGCAGCAGCAGCAAAACACCAGCGGCCTTAACAGTTTTTACCGCCAAATGACTTTCCTGCCCAATTGCAAATTTAAACTCAAGTCTTGGAATTTGGGTTTGTAACATTCCCTTCCCCTTGAAAACATTCTTGTCCTCAAGAATGAAAGAGAACGACTCATGGAACACACTAGTTGGATGCATTGCCCTTCCGAAACTGAAGTTTTTTAGACTTGTACAACTTCATAGTGAGGTCGTGCAATTCCTTCCTTTGAGCTATTGAATCCACTTCATCCTCGCTGCCATTGTCATGATCGGACCCCTCATTTTCAGCGTCATCTTCATCACTTTTGAATTCCCCTTCGACTTCAACCCCTCTTGCCATCATGAGAAGCTTAGGGTTACACCTATGACCGGGTACATAAGGTTGATGGCATTTAAAACAGTGGTTTCGGGACACCTTCTCAATGTTTCGGGGGTCTTTATGCTCATCCCATTTCTTGTGGTCGAATCCTTTGTGAGGATGTTGGAAGTTTTCTTCCTGATGCTTGGGATGATCGAGAAATGTTTCCCGATGCTTGGGCCGATCAAGAAATGTTAAGTCGGAAGCCTCAATCAATTTCGCTTTGGCAAATGCTTGTGACAAGGAAGTAGGTTCAAGGGCCTTCACCGAGTTCTTGATTTTAGGTTTTAATCCACTGATGATGCTCGAGACATAAAAGGACTCGGGGGCTCGAGGTGCAATTGTAATCATACTGGCTCAGAGATTTTCGAATTTCGTCATATAGTCCTTCACGGTAGTGACTTGAGTTAATTTGTTGAAGCTTTCCACAACATCACCCACTTCTTCATCACCATAGTGCTCGCATATCTTGGACACGAACTTATCCCAAGTAAGAGCGGGATTGCTCCTTAACAGGCTGTAAAACCACACTTCATGATCCCCTTGGAGATAAACTGCGGCCAAATCCACTTTTTGATCATCGGGAATGGAGTAGAAATGGAAATATTGCTCGCATCTTCTTATCCACGAGTGAGGTTGCTTCCCATCAAAATTTTCAAGTTGAACTCGAGGTTGTCGGAAGCTATTGTGTCTATTCCCATAGGTGCCTTAATTGCTTAAGTTTGGAGCTAATTCAGCTGCATTCCATCCCATTTGAGGCTATTGAATCGATCTTGCACCCGGAACACAAAATTCAGCATTCGATCCAACTGGCAAAAACTGATTTGGATCGAAGTACACTGTTTCTGCATGTCTGATTTTGTTCGGTACCTCAGCAGCATCCATAGGTCGATAGGGTGGATCGGGAGGGTGATCTTTTGGCCCAAAAATCATACTTTCATCTCAGCTTTGCCTCGAATCTTCCACTTGCTCTTGACGGCCATCAATGTTCATGAAATTCCTCCAATTCTTAGCTCGGTTAGTAGCTGCTGATACTTGCGATCTTACAAATTCTGCAGCCACTTCAGTCTGTTGTCGAGGTCTGTCTTCACTTGACTGCTGCACCGGTTGGCTTGCATTTGTATTAACCACTTGAGGATCAACTTGTGGCCAAGCTGAGTGAACTTCAGCGCCTGGCTCTTGTGATTGCAGCAGCCCAGGTAATCTAATTACATGACTTGCAGGCAACAAAGGAGCAGATTTAGAAGTAACAGTTTGTTTATCAATTTGGTTGTGCAACTCCTTAATCTTCTCTTCCAAACTCAATGCTTGTTGGTTCATTTGGTTTGAGATTCTTTCCTCCAACACTTGCACTTGTTGCTTCACTTGTTCATTGATTGTTTCTTCCACATTTTGCAGTTTTTGAGGCCCAAAGTTTCCATTGAACATCTGTGTTTGTTCAGCCATTGATTTCTCCACTTGCTTATTCACTTCCTCTTGCAAGTGTACCATCTCTTCTTCAATGTGTTGTAACCGTGCATCTTTATCCATCATCATCTTCAAAATTTGCTGAATATTATCATTCTGCCACTTAATCTCGAGGCTTTGCTGCTCAAACTTCATATCTTGCTGATCAAACCTTGCATTTTGCTGATCAAGCTTGTCATTCAACTGGTCGAACTTGTCATTCAGCTCCCGGTGGTGGTCCATTGATGTGTTTGCATCTGAATCGGTCACAGCATCAAGGATCATGTCCCTTGTGGTTACTTCTGCATAAGATGGACTTGCTCCAGCCTTGTTGGCTCCGGATCTTGTAGTCACGCCTCCAGCCATGTCCCAAGTGTTTCTGAATTTTGCAAGTTCTGATCTGATCTAATTGATCTGGAACTGTGAGCAATGCCGAACAAATTTTTGTACCGAAATATGTACTTGATCAACACAATTCAGTACCAGTTTTAATCTTCAATTTTCAACCGTAAGCACAAGATTATGTTGAACTGAATTAGTTGAAATTCTGCAACACAAAATTCAGATCTTCAATTAATTGAGCTGAACTGTGTTTTTGATCAATTCGATCAAAATTCTGCAGAACAAAATCACAATATTCACTGCAATTTTCCTTATCTAATTTCCCGATCAATAACAGCAAACCTGAGTTGTTTTTTTGTTTTTTTTTAATTTTTGATTGCGCACCCGATCGGAAGCCGAACGAGACTCTGATACCAATTGTTACGCTCAGGCTTGAACCTCGAACGTAAACTAATATAATTTTGGATAGTTTGAGAATTTGAGATGAGAAAGAAGGGAAATTAGATGAGAAATAGAGAATTTAGAGTTAACATGAGAAGAGAAGGGAAGGGGACGAGAAAATAGAGTTTTATCTCAACTTGAGATCGATATTTCAGATTTGTATTGAATGAATTGAACAATACAACCAGCTCTTGTTTATAACAATCTAAGCAAGACTAATGCAATGAACCTAGACAACACTTGGAACAATCTAGAATATAGAATAACTAACTAATATTTGAATCTATTATTATTGGCGTCAATTAACAGCAAGCGCAGAAGCAGGGTAGCCACGGCAGCAGCAGCAAAACACCAGCAGCCTTAACAGATTTTACCGCCAAATGACTTTCACGCCCAATTGCAAATTTAAACTCAAGTCTTGGAATTTCGGTTTTTAACAAAGGTCTGCAAAGAGATCAAGCTTAATTGAAAGGAAATGTTACAAAGTTGGAAGCAACTGTGAAGCCCCTGAGCATTTTGTGGAAAAGCAGCACGTTCCAGCTATTCAAGCTAAGCAGTTCAACCAAGACCATTCGAGTAGATCTGTAGTTGTTCATCACACATCCAAGATTGTTAAGATGCTTCAGTTATATCATGGGTCTAATATGGTGAACATAGAATCTAAATATGTGCTTACTTGTAGAGGAGCAAAGTGAGAAATCTCAAGTAATGAAAGGCATCATTCTGCAGTTTTACATTTGAAAGCAGGGACCTAGAGGAAGTTTATATAGGGTCCAAAGAGGTTTGTTTCTTGTGGGCAGCTAAAGCTTGTAAGCAAAGTCAAGTGTTGATGCCAAAGATAGCAATTAAGTCTTGGATTGAGTATAGGAACGAAAGGAGTGTAGCAACTGTTGAGAAATTAAGTCAATGTCTAACTTCGAATCTTTGGGTCTGTTGTGTAAGCATTGTTGCAGCTGGTTACACTAAATGGAAGAGTCAGAAGCAGCAGCTTCCATGTTTTCATAATGCTTTAGTTAAATCAAAATCAACTCCAACAGAAATCAGTATATGTTTTAGCAGAGAAGTCAAGAGCTGATCAGACCTTGATCTGGAGATGTTTACAGCTGTTTTAACTGTCCATTGGGTTCGTGGGCTAGATTATTTTGCATTTATACTTAAGCTCATTGCCAAGGATCAAAGTTGACTTATGATGGATTGTGCCAGAGCTTTGCGTAAGAAGGCTGGATCTCCCACGTCATCCATGTTCAAAATTGACACGCAATTAACAGATTTCAAAGAAGGTATTGTGAGTTCATGGAATAGCTCATTTCTCTCGATGGTAGTAGCATTTTTGGATGCTAATGAGGCATGGGAAAGTACAAGCTTGGCCCTTGGAAGTCTTAGAAATTTGAGAACAATTGAAAGCTTCTTTCTGAACTTGACAAGAGTAGGATTTTACACGGTTAACAGCTTCAGCGGGAATGTTGGTGTTGGTGTTTGGCTGATTTGGTTTGGTTTAGGCAAACCTCTTGAAGAACACATTACATCCAAACTCAAACATCATGGGCAGCAACAAGAAACATACTCAAATTTGCAGCATTGACAGCAGTACTCAGCAAGATATAACAAGTTTCAGCTGCAAAATTAGCATTTAGATATTCTCTTCAGCTACAGATTTTAGTACTCATTGCTTCAGATGTTCTCTTCAGCTGCTGATTGCAGCAAGAAGTTCATCACCATCAACTGCTACTTCTACAACAATAAGTGTTCTTCAAAGTCTCAACTCTTTCTTAAGATTCTTGACAACAAGAATCTCTTAAGGGGGGGAGTATTATTATGATTCCCATAGATGGGGCTTGTGAAAGATTGTAATTAGAATAAGGTGTGATATCATTTGTAGCATAAGCCTTTTGATAAGTTATGTAATGAGTGAGGTAGTGCTTAGTAGCTAGAGTCAGTTGAATCTTTGGTCCAAGTGCATTGTATCCACAAATATTTTAGACTTAGCCATCTTAAGTGATTAGTAGTATAAGTATGTAATGTCTCTCTTGAAGAGCTCATAACTTTGATAATCAAAATATCTCTTTTGAGTTCAATTCTCTCTCATCTAACGTTTCTCTCTATTTTCTCATTTCAATTCAATTCTCTTCTCATCTAAGCTCTCTTAATTCTATCCTTCCAAGGTTATGATTTGAGATTAGTCTCAATCATGACATGCTAAACACATCTAAATTGAAGTCTAGGGTGAGAGAATATCAAACTATAAGGACTAAGAGTGCATGAATTATTCTATGACCTAAATTGATTTAAGAAAAATTGTGGGATTTTGTGGTATTTTATCTAAAGAAACGAAAATTAAACTAAGTATTTTACTTCTAAAGGAGAAAAGTGTTTTCAATTGGAACCTACGATTTTGAATCCATCATTAGCCAATTATTCTAGCGTTAACTCTTAACTTAGGGTTATTGATTGTCACACGAGTAGTAGTTTAGGCTACAAGCTTTAACCTAATAAAATGATGTTGTTAGTTTCGCGCATTGACCATATCCGGCTAAAGCATAAGGAAAATAGGCTCTACTTGACATATTGTGATGTATCATGTATTGACCCTATCTAACTAAAGTATAGGGAAGATAGGCTTTAATTAACAACTCAGTGAACACTATTACTTAATTAATTAGTCCTAAGGCTATAAGCACAAAGAATTAACTCATAAATACTAACATCAACGATCAAAAGTTACAAACTCAATAATCATCTCAATTGAATAAACGATAAAAACATAGTACTTTAAAGTATTTATCTCAATCAAACAATTCATGTAAACAATCAATTAACCCAAATTAAAAGTAATAAAAAATTAAAAAGGCTAAGACTTCATCTAGTCCTAAAGAGCAAATTTGCTCTCAATCAAGGATGAACTGGTGAAGGAGAAGATACACGCACTCATGTCGATCTTCACGCTAACTTCATTGTTGTTCCAATTTAACAAAAATTGAAAGAAAAAAGAAAAATAAATTGAGAGGAGAGAGAAAATTGGTGAGAGAGAGAGCCAGTGCTGTGGTGCTAGTACTAAAAACAGAGAATGAACCCCAAAAATAGAGAGCTTCTCTAATTTAACTCCTTGAAAACAGAGTCCCATCCAAACTCTACAACTGAGCCCTAAATGCTGCTGGACCATACTAGAGGTATGACAATGGGCTGAGCATAGGTGGGCCAAGCTTGAGATGCGAGGATAGAGGCAATGCGAGGCTGGACTGAGGAAGACATAGGCCTTGGTAGTGCCGCACAAGTGGTGATCTACTAGACTCAGGTGGGCTGTTAGTGCTTAATGAAACCCTACTGCAGCTAGGCTTAGATGCGGGCCTGAGGTTGATGCTAAAACAAGGGCATGGTGTCGGTAGATGGGCTGGAATTGGGCTTGAGTTGATGAGGATCAAGCGTGGCTTGCATTGTGACTTATGATCCTGAGCCCGATTAGCTTGATTTAATTGTTTATGCATTGAGTTTCTCTTATTTGCACCAAATTTGACAATTTTCGAGATTTTAATCTTCGAACCTATAACCATTAAAATTATCAAAGTGAGTATAATATAATAGTTAATCAGGTGCAAAATATTTAAAATAGCAGTTAAAAGATCCGTAAATATGAGACGCATCAACACCCCTACATCTAACCTTTGCTAGTCCTCGAGCAAAGCATATGATAAACACAATGACTCAAGTAACCAACTATCCCAACCTTCACCAAGTTTTTCGAGATTAACACATGCATTATAATTCAAGACAAGATTCAGTCGTCTAGATCATTCTTTAATTCCATGAATTCAGATGATTAAACTTCAAAACTCATCAGAGAATCTCATTAACCCTATATCAACTAATAGAAACTACTCAAGCAATTTAAGCACACATGTGAACGTGAATGGGATCTCATGCCATGGAATCTCCTCAAATTCTCGCATCCAACCAAATATACCAGGGTTTTTTTACACATACACTATCAAATCACCTAAACATATGCCCGTACATTGAGAATTTTAAGTGGCCTATGAGTGACCACTTTACAATATTTGACCTCGACATGGCACAAAAGAAGAACTTTATCATGAATACACATTAATTTTCACTTTCTTCTTTTTCTGTTGCTTTTTTTTTTTCTTTTTTTCTTTGGAAGAAACTTTTTTCCCTCTTTTCATTTTTTTATTTTTCATTTTTATTTTCTTTTTTTCCATTTTCTCTTTCTTTTCTGTCCAATTTTTGGACTTTTGCATAACAAGTACCTCAATATTACAATAAAAAACATTGATCAACAAGTACTTTACAAAACATCAAGAGGCAAGGATTAGGATAAGCCAATAGGGCAAGTTTGCAAAACTTAAGACATATAAGATTGTGCTTGTAGAATCATTTAATTTCATGGAATCAAGAGAACAAAATAAACAGTTAATCTACCATCATCCTAACATAAGCGTCGATCAAGTTAAAACTTGGCTAAATGGTTATAATGCACGCTCAAAAAGCACAAAAGATGTTCAAAATTTTAAAAATTTGACCAAATATACCAACATGCAAATGAGCCCTCACACCCACACCTAAATTATGTATTGTCCTCAATACGACAATGTTAATCATTAAAGCACAAGAAATAGTTGAGGTGGAGCGATACAACCTAACAAGGCAGTGTGAACAAGTATGCATGACTCGTTCAACATGGGACAAGAACCTGAAAAGAGAAAAATAAGGCTCCAAACAACAAATTAGTTCAAAACCAAAACTAAAACAAGAAATAATAGACCTAGGCGGCCTCCTAGTAGCGCTAAGTTTTATACCTTCAGCTAGGCGTAGTGGGTCCAGCGACGATCAAGTATCAATCATGGGGTCAACCAAAGAGACAAATTCAGTAAGCTGTCGATCAACAATGCCATCCAACTCAACTACAAGTTTGAGCCTTTGACCATTTACAGTGAAAGCACGCCATTTTTTGGGTGGTATATCTCAATGGCACCCGAGTGGTACACCGGCTTAACCACAAAAGGACCACCCCACATAGACCTCAATTTACACGAAACGAGATGCAATTTAGAATTAAAAAGCCAAACTTTTTGATTAGGAATAAATGTTTTCCTCAAAATATATTTATCATGAAAAGCTTTGGTTCTAGCTTTATAAATCGTTGCATTTCCATAAGCTTCATTTCTCAACTCCTCAAGTTTACTCAACTGAAGCTTTCGGTTAGAACTGGCTTGGTCTAAATCAAAATTCAAAGCCCTAGTGGCCTAATAAGCACAGTGTTCTTACTCAACCAGTAAATGACATGCCTTACCAAAGACCAACCTATAGGGTGACATGCTAAGTGGGGTCTTGTAGGCGGTGCTGTATGCCCAAAGAACATCATTCAACCTAAGTGACTAGTCTTTCCTATCAGGACGAACCATTTTCTCAAGTATAGACTTAATCTCACGATTTGAAAGCTCTACTTGACCACTAGTTTGGGGGTGATATGGGGCAGCAATCTTATGATGCACCGAATACTTCCTAAGATGTGCCTCAAATGACCTGTGAATAAAGTGATGACCACCATCACTAATGAGTGCTGTAGGGGTACCAAAATGGTTAAAGATGTGGACTTTGATGAATTTCATGACCACCTTGTGGTCATTGGTCCACGTAGGTATAGCCTCAATCCACTTAGACACATAGTTAACCCCTACGGGTATGTAAACAAACACAAAGGATGGGGGAAATGGTCCCATAAAGTCAAAACCCCAAACATCAAATATTTCCACAATCAAAATAGGGTTCAAAGGAATCATATCTCAATGTGTCAATGCGCCTATGAGCTGACAACACTCACATGCAAGACAAAACTCATGAGCATCCTTAAACAAAGTAGGCTAATAAAAACAGCATAGTAGGACTTTTGCAATAGTCCTACAACCTCCAAAGTGTCCTCCACATGCATATGAGTGACAAAAAGAAAAAATGCTATGATACTCACACTCCGGAACGCACCTACGAATTACCTAATTAGCACAATGTTTAAACAAGTCAGGGTCATCCCAATAAAAGTGATTCATCTTGGAATAAAACCTATCTTTTTCTTGCTTGGACCAAGTAGATGGAATCGTACTTGTGGGGTGAAAGTTAACAATATTTGTAAACCAAGGGCCATGTGAATGGGAGACAACAAAAAAGTTGCTCATCAGGAAAAATGTTATGCAATGAAATAGATAGATCATTATGCTCTAAAAAATCCTAAAGCGTTAGTCAGCTACCACATTCTCTGCACCTTTCTTATCTCTTGTCTAAATCTTAAACTCTTGAAGTAGAAGAATCCATCTAATGAGCCAAGGTTTTACTTCTTTCTTTGAGAGTAAATATTTCAGTTCAGCATGGTCAGAATAGATTATGACTTTTTACCTCAAAAGATAGGAACGAAACTTGTCAAGAGAAAACACAACAGCTAGCAACTCCTTTTCAGTGGTGGTTTTATGGCGTTGGGCATCATTAAGAGTTGTACTAGCATAGTAAATAACATGATTCACTTTGTTCACTCTTTGACTTAGTACAAAACCTGTAGCAATATCAAAAGCATCACACATAATTTCAAAAGGGAGAGAGTAATCAGGAAGTTGTATTATAAGGGCAGAAACAAGTAATGATCTAAGCTTTTGGAATCCTTCTAAGCAAGACTCATCAAACTCAAATGGTATTTTCTTAACTAGCAAGCTAGTAAATGGTCTAGCTAACTTCCCAAAGTCCTTAATGAATCTCCTATGGAAACCTACATGACCTTGAAAGGATCTAACTTGCTTCACATTTGAGGGAGGGGGTAAGCTAGCAATCTGATCTACGGTAGCCTTATCAACTTTAATACCTTTCTTGGACACCCTATGACCTAATATAATTCCCTCTTGAACTATAAAGTGACTCTTCTCCCAACTCAAAACAAGATTGGTCTCTTTACATCTTTTCAGCACAAGCCTCAAATTCTGCAAACATTCATCAAACAAAGGTCTAAAAACAAGGAAATCATCCATGAAAACCTCAAGAAATCTATCTACCATGCAAAAAAGATAGATATCATGGATCTCTAGAATATAGCGGGTGCATTATATAAACCAAATGCCATCCTACGATAGGCAAATGTTCCAAAGGGGCATGTAAAAGTTGTTTTCTCCTGATCCTCTGGGTAGAATGCTACCTAGTTTTATCCTGAATATCCATCAAGAAAATAGTAAAAGCTCTGACCTACTAACCTCTCTAAAATCTAGTCAAGGAATGGTAGAAGAAAATGGTCCTTCCTAGTGGCAGAGTGTTATGATTCAAGGAAAATCTTGATCATAATCTAGGGATAATAGAGTATAAGATGAGAAGAGAAGGGAAATTATGATGAGAATTAGAGAGAATTTAGATGAGAGAGAGAAAAGATATCAATATCGTTCAACAATTCCTCTTACAAGAGAGTCATCTGTTACTTATACTAACCTCAAGCTAAAGATGGCTAAGCTAGATACATTCCATAAAGACTACTAGTGTTAATCAACATCACCCTCCTAGCTGCCCTTCTTGACTTACAACTAACACTTTGACTAACTTTACTTATACAAGATGCTCAAGAGGCTAATTAAGCTAGATTTTAACAAACCATGGACTTTTACTAGATTATTACAACCCCCATAAACCTCTATTTTGTATAATCATGACAATACTCCCCCTTTAACGATTCTTGTCCTCAAGAATTTGAGTAGAGAAGTTGTAGCTTCAAATCAATTGATGTTGAAGTTGTAGCTTGAAGTGCTTGAAGTTGGTCATTAACTTTGTATTTATATTGCAACCGCTAATTCTCAATGTCCTCAAATATCCCTTCCACTAAAGTTCACTTACTCAAAATTGAGTCTTGCATCGCTTCTGCAGCACTTCTTTTACAGGAATTGGTGAAACAGATCTTATAAATCTTCTCCCATTTGAGAGGTTTCACTATGAAGGCCTTAGAGTTCTTGATAAGCTATGAAGTCTCTTGGAGTGCTTGATTCTGTAATGCTTTACTAAATTAGCAGCAATAACTAAACCAGTTAGCTCTTTCCTAACCTGCTTGGATGTCCTAATAATCCAATTTATGGATTGTGGCCTTTCTAATGCCCCAAACACAAGCTTCATCTCATGTGTTGGATTAGAGCCTTGCCTTTCAAAGACTCTTTCATCTGATATAGGGAGCAACACACCAAGAGGCTTGCCGCTGTCAAGCCAAAATAACCAAACTTTGGATGCATTCAACTTAGCAGCTTGCCTTCTCATGCTCACAAACAACCAATACTCATGGAAATCACCTTGAAAATCAGTTTTAGTCACACATTGCTGCACATCTGAACCCACTGCCGTGCTCTCCTTGCTTAGCTCAGGTGGTCTATCATTTGTCTTCAAAGAGAAATAAGCACCAGCACCACACAATTGAGCCTTCCATTTGGTCTGACTTTACATAATTCCCAGCTAAACTTGCATATTTGGTTGCACGGTTAAAGTCTCAGCCTGATCCTTTGCTAAATTTAATTAAACTACAGTTCGAACAAGATGATTTCCTGCTGATGTGGCAGTAAGAACAAGCTGGTTTCTTGCTAATTTGGCATCATTACTAATATAATACTTCCTACTCTTTGCCAACTTGATTGCCCTTTTGATCTATGAACAAGCCCCAAGTCTAATCTATTAACCACATCACCATCTTAGGCTGCCTCAAGTTCATGTTCTTGAGCATGTAAAGCTTGTCAAGAACCACTTTATTTGACTTGAGAAGAAGGAAATCTGGAGGTCTCCCCTTGTAGACCAAGATTGGCTTCATCAATGCTCTTAATCTCTTGCTTGCATGGCATTTCTTGCGACTAAGTCTAATTACCATCTTGATCTCAATGTTAGGCTGTAGGATCAGCTTCAAATGCAACATTATAAAGCCTGAACTTCTATTTCCACTTGCACATCTTTTGCTGCAACATTCAATGGTTCTTTCGCTTGCAATGGCACACTTTCGTTTTGAATTGTGGCTATAACTGTAGAGTTGAGCTTTTGAAATTCAACCAAAACAAGTTTGTTCTGAGTCTCAAAGCCTGATGTGATGTTAATTTCTTGATTTACAGCTATGGCTCCTAGTTCTCAACTAAATCCAGCACTATCAATTGGGTTTTGTTCCAATTTTGTTGAAGGTTTTGCTGTATTTGCTGGACACTTTCCCAAGGGATATTTAGTTCCACTTTTCCTGAATCAAAAGGTCTCAATTATGGCTGATTTGTCCCTCTATTAACCATTTGAATGTTGTGAACTTGAGCTTCCAAATCAACTAACTGAATTTGCAACTTGGGCTGCTGAATTGATATGAACTTCACTGATGGAGTTTTCATCTGTTTTGGTTCCCCTAGAGAAGATGCTTTCTCCTTAACCTGATGATGCTGATCTTGCCTCCTTAAAGGCTCAATCACTTCCTTGAACTGAGTTTTCATATCAACCTTTGATTCCATCACCACAAATTGTACCCAAGGATATTCAAGTATTGCAGGCTGAGGTATTACTTGATCAAACTTATCTTGATTTTGCAAGTCTTATGGCTGAATTGGTATTAATTCCACTGCCATTTCATTCTTCTTCCTTAGATTTTCATTTCCAAACCTTTCACAATTCTCAATCCAAGAATGAGGTCGTTGTTCATTAAAGAGCTCGACTTTCTCCTCAAACAGTCTTATTTTCACACAATTGTGCACCACTATTCCAAGATCATGAGGTCTCAATTGGACCTGATTTGTAACTGCAAAGACCTTGGTGCTATATCATTTACTTATAGCAATGAAGGATCAAGCACATGTTGTACTGCTGCTACATCAACCTCTGCTGCTACCTCAACCGCATCTTGAATTTCTAAATCATGTTGCTGCCATACCAATTCTACTTAATCCAATGAGTACAATGTTGCATCATCCATCTGCTGTGCTGCTACAGCTTCCAAATTCAAGCTAATTCTAGCACAATCAGTCACATTTTACTCAAATTCTGGCTCCATTCTATGCTACAAGTGTTGATTCACCCCCTAAGTAACATTAAGTTCCTCCTTAGCTTGATAATAAGTAGATCCTACTACCTCAAGCTCATCCTACCACCTCAAGCTCACCTTCCCTCTCATTACACACCTTGAAGTAGTTAATGTCTAAAACATAACATCCATCATATATGTTTCTCCCGTGTAATGAATTGAAGGCTAAGTTGGCACTCCTTCTCGTATAATAGCTAATGTGAGCCATAACCTCAATAATGGAAGATGGGACTTTTAAGAGGACCATAAGCCCAAAATACTTGATAAAGAATTTCCTCATCTATATGATAAAGGGGCTTCAAGACTTTGATAAAAAGTCTAGCATCATTGGAAAATTTGTCTTGAACCGAAGTTGGATCGAGCCAACGCGGCATTGCATATTGTAACATTTTAACATCACCTTCTGTGTGCAGTACATGAAGTGCACTTCTGAACTTTAAAATCAAATTCGAACCTTGAGCTCTGGCCAAAGCACCAAAGCTTCATAGAATTATCCTGAATATGTATGCAATTGCAGCCAATTAGAAGAGGATCTTGAATATGTCAGCTAGCTAATGCAAGATCACTAGATTTAAATGTAAATGCAGTCACTTAGCTCAACAAATTCAGTAATGAAGCTTAATTCAGAGCTAATTAATCAAGTACAATTTCAGGTAACTAATCCAATGAGATCAAGTGCAATTTAGCATCAGTTCAGGCCAAGAACAAGTATTGAGGCTTGACTTTATGTAATTTTAGCAACTCTAACTGATTCAATAGCTTGATTCAAGATTAATTTTAGTAGGCTTAATATGTAATCAGCTAGATTGAATCTAATTCCAGCTTGCTCAATGATTTAAGTTCACAAGATCACAAGAATCAGCTACAGCACACAATAAAAGCAAGTTATTGAATTGAAATCTGAATCAAACGTAACTTAAACAATCAGAACTTGATATGAATGCAGCATTGTCTCAAGAATTTGGATAACTAACATGATATCTTAATCCAACGCAAGCTGAACAGCAAATCCTAGGGAAAACGCAACACGAACTGGAAGTCAAAATAGTTTACACACAATTTGTTGATCAGCACAACCTGATCAAGAATTGATATCAATTGACTTGATTTAATGCTTTGCAATCAAATTGAACTTAATCAACTCAATCAGAAGCAAAATCACAAGCTCTGATACCAATTGTTATGATTCAAGACAAATCTTAATCATGACCTAGGGACAATAGAGTATAATATTAGAAGAGAAGAGAAATTGAGATGAGAATTAGAGAGAATTTAATGATAGACATAAAAGATATCAATATCATTCGACAATCCCTCTTACAAAAGAGTCATCTACTACTTATACTAACCTCCAGCTAAAGATGGCAAAGCTAGATACATTGCACAAAGACTACTAGTGTTAACCGACATCACCCGCCTAGTCGCCCTTCTTGACTCACAACTAACACTTTAACTAACTTGACTTATACAAGATGCTAAATAGGCTAATTAAGCCAGATTATTACAAACCATAGACTTTTACTAGATTATTACAACCCGAGGACTTATTAGTACTTAGCTCCATAAGCCTCTATTTTGTAGAATCATGACACAGAGTTAAGCTTCCCATAGTTAATACAAACTCTCCATCCCGTGGTCTCTCTAGTAGGAACTAACTCTCCATCACTACTCCTAATCACAATAATGTCTGACTTCTTTACGACTACCTGAACAGGGGTAACCCACCTACTATCAAAAATTTGGTAAATGATACCTACATCAAGCAATTTCACAATCTCTTTCTTTACCACTTCTTTCATGCTAAGGTTCAACCTCTTTCGCATCTCTCTAGTGGGTCTAGCATTCTCATCAAGAAAAATCCAACGCATGCAAATGGAAGGGTCTATACCCTTTAAATCGGCCACAAGCCACCCAATGGCACTCTTATGATCACTAAGCACTATCATCAATGCATCCTCTTGTTCCCTAGACAACTGAGAAGAGATAATCGGTTATGATCCAGGCTTGATAAGGATTTAGGGGGTTTCGGTTTCTATTATATCGCTGTTGTTGGTGCTGCTGTTGGTACTAGTAGTTTTAGAATAAGGCATTAAGTCATTTGTTGAAAGGTTGCATTTTGCTGCATTGTTTTAGCTGCTAGTAGTTTTCGGTTGGTTAGGGTTTGGCGCCAAAAGGCTGAGTACTTTTTAGTGGATATTTTAGTTGCTTTAGATATTTTCCTTAAAGAGTCGGTTAGAAGTTGTTTGGTCTAGGTTCCTTGTTGTTAGTTGCCTATAAGTAGTTATTGTTCAAGTGTAATAAGATCATGCAATCAATATACAAACAAATTTCTCTTTGAGATGAACATTCTCTCTCTCATCTAACTCTCTCTACTTTCTCATCTATATTTCTTTAACTTCTCATCTAATTCACTTCTTTCTCATCTCATACTCTCATCTATCCTTAATTTACTTAGCTTATGCTTTGTGATTCAATCATGAACATAACAATTGGTATCAGAGCCTCGTTTGGGTTCCAATCGAGCTCATAATCAAGAAATAAATTCAAAATCCGGTTGTTGTGCTGCGCAAGAGTCTAGATGCTTTGCAATTGATTTAGTTGAATCAAAATCAGCTAAATTGAGTTGCATTGTGTCAAGGTTGTAGTGCTGGCTGCAATTGATCAACAAAAATAGATTTTACTACTGAATTTTAGTTCATTCCAACCAACCGAAGTGCAAGAACAATTACATGAACAATTGGATCTCAATCAACTCAAATTTAGTAGCTCAGGTACTGTTTTATTGATGATTCTGTTGAAGATTCTAAAATGTACTGTGGATTGGTATGTGCTGTCATTAAGTTGTGTGATTAGATTGAGGTTCAACAAGGAAAGTCGAGTTACAAGTTGTGATGTTAGTGATTTGAACTTCACATAGAAGGTGTTCGATTAGTTGTGTTTAGCTAAGTTTTTAGCTGAACTAAAACAGATCCAAATTGTGAAGTTATTGAGCTGGCCAGACATGAGAAACACAATTCATCATGGCTGGTGGAGTAACTACAAGATCTGGTGCAGGAGCTGAACATTCAGCCACTCTTATTAATCCTAACAACTCTTATGCTGCTGTAGTTAGAGCAAGTGCAGCAAAGGAAGCATAGTTTGTTGCTAATGAACAGCTGAATTCGAAAATGGATGCAATGTTTGAACGATTTAGACAAGAGAGTGATCAACAAAGGATTGAAATGTTTAATCAACTTAGGCAAATTCAGCTGGAAAGTGATCAAAAGAGGGAAGAAAGAATTCTTCAGTTGCTGAGGCAGGTTCAGTTTGAAAGTAATCAAACAATTGAAGGTAGAATAACTCAGCAATTGCAGTAAATCGAAGAGAGGATTGTTGGTTTGCAAGATCAGGTTAATAGGTAGTCAGGTGTTGGAATTTTTTTGCCTGTAAGTCAGCAAAGGCAACCTCCGGATGGGATACAACCTCAAGTTCCGGATGCTGCTGCTGAATCTTAAGAAAGACCTCCAGTGGCTAATGTGTCTGCTAGGCCTGAAGTCCACCTCTAACCTGCTAATGTTAGGCCTCAAAATCGCACTTCAGAAGCTGATTTAACTGCCAGACCTCATGAGCATCCACTTGAGTATGTGCAAATTCGATTTACCAGTAGGGACCTTGGACAGAATGGACACTCTCAAGATCACTTAGTGCAATTTAGATCAAACACAAGGGATGCAGGATAGTTTGATCATCCACCTGATCAAATACAAACTCAATCTGCTTGCTTGTTTGGGGAACATCTAGTTTTTCCACTAGACCAGGCTCAGGAGCATTTTCCTAGACAGAATGTTTCTAAAAATGGTCCCACACGAGGCAGTGATGTTACAAGTGGTAGTAGAGGCAATGGATTTAGACAACCAAGAGTTCAAATTGAAAATTTTGATGGAAAGCAGCCACATTCTTGGGTAAAAAGATGTGAGCGTTACTTCCACTTTTATTCCATTCCCGATGAGCAAAAGATGGAATTGGCTGTGGTTTATCTTTAAGGAGATCATGAAGTTTGGCTCTATAGTCTATTGAAGAGTAATTCTATGCTTACTTGGGCTAAATTTATGGTTGAGCTTTGTGAACGATTTGGTGATGAAGATTCAAGTGACATAGTTGATAGCTTCAACAAGATGACTTAAGTTACAACTGTGAAGGAGTACATGACAAGGTTTGAAAACCTTAGAGCAAGTACGATAACTATTTATCCTCAAGCCCATGAGTCATTTTATGTTTTAAGCTTCATCAGTGGATTAAAGCCTAAAATTAAGAATCAAGTGAAGGCAATTGATCCTGCCTCCTTAACGAAAGCTTATGCAAAGGCTAAGTTGTTTAAGGCCACAGTTCTAACCTCCAATGATGGGCCAAAGCACAAACAAGAAAGTTCCCAACAACATCAAAAGGAGGTAGATGAATCCAAAGTGAACCGCACCTTTGAGAAGAATACCTTTGAGAAGAGGCCACAAAGGCTCTATTTTAAGTGTCATCAGCCTTATGAAATTGGCCATAAATGTAATCCTAAATTCCTCGTGACATTTAGAAGAGTTAACATTGAAAGGAAATCTGATAGTGATGAGGCCAATATTGAAGATGAAGGTTTTGATCAAGAACTCTTTATTGAAGATGAAGTGGAGATTTCCTTGAAGGCTTTGATAGGGCAAGGAGTTCATAACACTATCAGGATCAAAGGAAAAGCAAGCATGAGATCTATTGTCATCTTGATTGACAGTGGAAGCACTCACAGTTTTATTGATCCTAAAATGGTGAAGAAAGTGGGACATAAGGTGATTAAGACTCATCCCTTAGCAGTGACCATGGCTAATGGAAACTCTATCCTTACTCAGAGAAAATTCCGAGCTTTTCAGTAGTCTACGTAGGAGCATCAGTTCACATACAATTTCAGAGTCCTTCCCTTGGGTGGATGTGATATGGTGCTTGGAGTTGATTGGATGCGTTCGTTCAATCTGGTGTCCTTTAATTATGTTAAGCAAACTGTGTCCTTTGAAAGCCAGGGATCTAGAGTTACATTGCGAGGCATGGACGATCACTACCTGGCATTCTTGAGGACAAGAATGTTCTCAAGGGGAAGGGAATGTTATGATCCAGGCTTGATAAGGATCTAAGGGGTTTTGGTAGCTGTTATATTGCTATTGTTAGTGCTGTTGTTGCTGCTAGTAGTTTTAGAATAAGGCATTAAGTCATTTGTTGAAAGGTTGCGCTTTGCTGCATTGTTTTAGCTACTAGTAGTTTTCGATTGGTTAGTGTTTGGCGCCAAAAGGCTTATTACTTGTTAGTAGATATTTTAGTTGCTCTAGGTATTTTCCTTAGAGAGTCGGTTAGTAGTTGTTTAGTCAAGGTTCCTTGTTGTTAGTTGCCTATAAGTAGTTGTTGTTCAAGTGTAATAAGATCATGCAATCAATATGCAAACAAATTTCTCTTTGGGATGAACATTCTCTCTCTCATCTAACTCTCTCTACTTTCTCATCTATATTTCTCCAACTTCTCATCTAAATTCACTTCTTTCTCATCTCATACTCTCATCTATTCTCAATTTACTTAGCTTATGCTTTGTGATTTAATCACAAACATAACATAATCACAGGTCAAGTCTCGTCAGGTCCTAAGAAAGCATACTTAAGAGTAGATGGCAATGACTTAAGTTCAAGTTTGGGTGCTGAAACTATGGAAGGTAAAATAGGGGAATCAGAAAGCGTAGGTAAGGGTTCTACTATTGACAACCAATGACAAGTCTCTAAGGCAGCACACAGCTCAAGCAAATCATTCATCTCCCTAATATGTTTCTCAACCTCGAAATCATCAAAACAGTCATATACCAGTGCTCGCTCAAGGGAATCATCAACTAGGGTCAAGGGGAGTGTCTGGTCTACCAGGTCATCAATAACATCTACACAGAAACATTCCGATTCATCCTCACTAGTGGTGACAATGAAGCCTTAAAAATGTTCAACCTAATAGTCATGTTTGCAAAACTAACATCCATTACCCCAAATCAACAGTTGATGGTAGCATTGGCCGTTGCTAAGAAAGGCCAACCTAGAATGGCAGGGATATGGTTTTTTGGATGACTAAAAGATTCCATATCAAGCATAAGAAAATCAACAGGAAACAGGGCTTTGTCTACCTTCACTAGCACATTAACAAGCTCACCACGAGGGACCCTAGTAAATCTATCTGCTAGTTGCAAGGTCACTGTGGTAGGTTGTAAATCTCCAAATCTTAACTTCATATAAACTAAGGAACAAGGTTAACACTCACTCCTAAGTCCAGTCAAGCCCTATCAATCAGGTAGTCTCCAAGTGAACAAGAGATGGTGGGGAAACCAAGGTCTTTGTACTTAATTGGAATGTCACTCTTCAGAATGGAACTCACTTGCTAGGCTAAAAACATTTTCTTAGGAAGATGTGCTCTAGATCGCCTCTTTTGGTTCAGAAGGTCCTTAATAAACTTCACATAGGCTGGGATCCGTTTGATCACATCAAGAAGGGGAATGTTAATCTTTGCTTGCTTAAAAGTCTCCAAAATATCTTCCCACTTCTTATCCTTCACATTTGGATGTGGTGCAACTAAAGCTTAGGGAAGGGAACACTAGGTACATATGAGGAAGGAAGATCAGAGATCTTAGGAGCGAAAGAAGGGTGCCTGACCTCATCGGTCTCCTTCTCTCTTTCATTGCTCTTCTCTTCTCCCTCGTGACTTATGTGTACTTCACTCTCAGCACTCACCCAATTGTCAACCTCCTTCCCACTTCTTAAAACTATAATGGACTTTGCTAGTTCTTGATGGGGAGAATAGTTGTCTTGCTTTACATAGTCCCTAGGTTTCTCTACAGCTTAGCTAGGGAGTCTTCCCTTATCTCTCCAACTCAAAGTGTTAGCTAGTTAACCTATTTGGGTTTCTAGCTTTGAGATCGATTGTGTATGGGAGTGGAGTTGGGAATTAGCTTCTAAACTTTTCAGCACACTCAAGGCCTTCTCTTGGAAATTCGAATTGGAGCTCAAATTAGAAGGTTGAGAGTTGTCATACCAGATGGTTGAGGTCATTGATTTGGTTGTTGTGGATGGTTTCTCCAGCCCGGATTGTATGTGTTCAAGTACGGATCGTTCCTTGAGAATCCTTGGGCTGCATTAACCTATTCCTCCGACCACTCAACAAAAGGTAAAGCAGAGGGGCAATCAAGTGTAGAATGAGAGACACTAAAACCTGAAGAACAAGCATTATGCATGTTTTGAACATTAGACACATTAGGCATAGTAGAAGGAGTCAATGTCATCTTAAATAAGGAAGTAAGTTGTTCCACAGAAGAGATAAAAGAGTCTACTTTCTTATATAAGATAGAAGTGTGAGCAATTTCATGCACTCCTCCTCTATTTAACCTAGCAACATTTAAACGTGCATGTGTGGTAGATTGTTGTGAATTCTCATTCAAGTGTTCGAAAAGTTCCCATGCCTCATCCTCATTCTTTTGAAGGAATTGACCACCACAAAAGGCATCAACAGTTTGTTGACCCTTCTCATTTAACCTATAATAAAACTTTTGGACCAATTGCCATTTAAGGATAACATGATGTGGACAAGGGCGTAAAAGTTCCCTGAACCAATCCAAACTCTTATGAAACTCTTCACTCGGAAGTTGGGCAAATGTGTTAATGGCTCTCCTAGCAGTGTTGGTCTTACTAATGGGATAGAATTTCTTAAGAAATTCTTGTTGCACTTGAGTCCAAGTACTAATCATCCCACTAGGGAAGGTGCCTAACCAATACTTAGCCTTATCCTTCAAAGAGAAAGGAAAAATACGAAGAAAGATGGCGTCATCACTGACATTAGGGATCCTCAAGGTTGAGCAAACCTCCATGAAACTCTCCAAATTATTACATGGGTTCTCACTACCTAAACCATGGAATGAAGGAAGCATCTATATGGTATGTAGCTTAAGCTCGAACTAATGGGCTATAGGTGGCAACCTAATGCATGAAGGTGAGGTGTACATGGTGGAAGTAAAATACTCCATAAGTGGACATGATTGTTGTTTGTTAGCCATTGCGGTTTGTGTTCAGTGTTGGGCTCTAAAGTCTCTTAAGATCCATTCAATCTCAGGGTCGAATATGGTAAGGTTAAGAGACAAAGAGTGACGACCGTGCATGGGCAAACAACCACAAGAAGCAAGTAAAACTAAAAATTAAAACTAGCAAACAAAATAGAACACACACTTAGAAAGAAAAAAAAATAATAAACTATCTTAAAATCTAACGAAAATCACAAGACAATCGATGCTTAGAAAATAAAAAAAATTTTTCTTAAGAAAAGAAACAATAATAATTAAAAATTCTAAGTTAAAAATTACAGAAAATCACAAAAAATAATTTGTTCATACTGTGTATGGAATTCCTATAGCGTATGCTTCGGAAAAGGTTGCGGAAGAAGAATTTTTCCTTCCAACCTAAGTTTAAGAAGTTGGGTATTGCTCACCTTACTTTTGCGGGATGACCTGTTACTATTCTCTAGAGGATATAGGAAGTCCTTACAGTCTATTTAGGAAATCGTGACTCTCTTCGTGGAGGTGTCAGGGTTAGAACCAAATGCACTTAAGTTTGGGATATGTTTTGCTGGGGTTCTTTGGGTTCAATGAAGATGTATTCTTCAAGACCTTGGCTTTGAGGAGCTCTCTCTTCCACTGTGTTATCTTGGATCCTAATTGCTGGGACTCGACTGTTAGTTGGTCAATATGGTCTTTTGATTCAAAAAATCCGAGATAAAATCCATGGTTCGAACTCGCGGGTGTTATCTACAGTGGGGTGCTTAGAGCTTCTCAAATCAGTTGTGGGGTGCATTTTGGATTATTGGTGTAATTTGTTCCTCTTCCCTCTCTTGGTCATTAAACAGATTCAATCCATATGTTTGCACTTTGGTTGATTTTACCCCGGGGGGGGGGAGGCTTGTGGAGGTCGTAGTTTGGCTTCCGTTTCTTAGAAGGCTATTTGCCTCCCAAAGGAAGAAGGTGGGCTTAGACTTATGCAAGTCGATTCTTGGAATATGGCTTATTATATTAAACTCTTATGGGATATACATCATAAGAGAGATTTGCTCTGTGTAAAATGGATGCATGGATTTCATATGAAAAAGGAGTGTATCTGGTCAATTAAGAGTCGGGTCCATCACTCCACCTTTTGGAAGTCACCACTGAAATGTAAAGATTGCTGGATTTATATCTATGGAGATAGTGAGAGAGCTCTTTGTGCTTTGTAAAGATGTGTTGCGGGGGGGAAGGTGCGTGTGGGCTTAGTCTATGAGCAACTTTGTGTTCGTGGCAGAGTGTTGCATTAGCGACACTTGGTGTGGGGGGTAGCGGTACTGAGACACATCTTCTATCTGTGCAAAGCATTATTAGGTAGGCTTTACACTGAGGATCGCCTCCATAGAATTGGTTGGTCCTTCTTGAGCCGATGTGTCTTATGTAAGCATGACAATGAGTCTATTGATCATTTGTTTTTTTATTGCTTTTTCATTTTCTATTTGGAAGTGTGTCGCAGCTTAATTCCAGATGGCTCCGAGGAGAGAGCTTTTCCAAGTCATGGAGCGGTTTGGGTCCCTAGTTCGCAACTAACAACTGTGTAGTATTGCAAAAAAAAATTGCTATTACTGTTATTATTTATAATATTTGGCTTGAGAGGAATAGAAGAATCTTTCTACTTAGCAAGTGTCGAGAAGGTGAGTTGTGTAGGTCTATAGTTTATCAAGTTTGGAGTAAATTTAATTTTTGAATAGGGATTAAGTATTAGGTGTGGGTTTTGATGTTCTCCGGAGGGGTTTCTTTATTTGATCTTTTTGATGTTATGTAATTGTTTTTCAGTTTGAGTAATATATCAGCTCTTGCTGTTTGGAATAAAGAAACACACAAAAATAAAATTACGAACGTTGCCTAGTCCCCGGCAACGGCGCCAAAATCTTGTTGTGCTTTTCTACGTCTATCGAAATTTTAATATAAAACCCGATTTGCTAAACACATCTAAATAGGGCGAGAGGGTGTTGAACCATAAGGACTAAGAGTGCGGGAATTTATTCTATGACCTAAATTGATTTAAGGATATTTTATGTTATTTAATCTATAGAAACGAAAATTAAACTAAGTATTCTACTTCTAAAGGTGAAAAGTGTATTCAATTGGAACCTAGGGTTTTGAATCCATAATTAGCCAATTATTCTTGCATTAACTATTAAATTGGGGTTATTGTTTGTCACACGGGTAGTGGTTTGGGCTACAGGCTTCAACTTACGAAAATGATGTTGTTAGTATTGCATATTGACCCTATCTAACTAAAGAATAAGGAAAATAAGCTCTACCTGATGTATTGTTAATTATAACGTATTGACTCTATCTAACTAAAGCATAGGGAAGATAGGCTTTAATTGACAATTCAGTGAATACTGTTGCTTGATTAATTAATCCTAAGATTACAAGTACAAAGAATTAATTTATAAATATCAACATCAACGATCAAAGGTTACAAACTCAATAATCATCTCAATTGAATAAACGATAAAAACATAATACTTTAAAATATTTTTCTCAATCAAACAATTCATGTAAACAATCAAATTAACCCAAATTAAAATTAATACAAAAGTAAAAAGGCTAAGACTTCATCTAACCTTAGACAGCAAGTTAGCTCTCCATCAAGGATGAACCGGTGAAGGAGGAGATGCACGAACTCATGTCGACCTTCACACTAATTTCGCTCTTGTTCCAATTTAAGGGGAAAAAAAAGAAAAAATAAAAAGAAATTAAGCGAAGAGAGAAATGTTTTCTTCTCTCAACCCTAATTCTCTCTACTTCTCATCTATAGTCTCTAATTCTCATCTTGAATTCTCTAATTCTCTTCCCATTTTTACTCTAATTATTCACCTATCATATGTTATGATACAAGAGTAATCTTGAATCATAACAGTGCATGTGGACCCTACTCCATCACTGTAATTGCCACATGTGTTGGGTCCATATTCCTTTATTTTCTATCAATAAAAATACAAAAATCCACAAAAGTATAAAAGTTTTCTTAATTTAAGTGTAAGCAAAACTCACGGTATTGCCGAAGTCGAATACACCAATATATCCTGACCTTTTCTTAGAAAACGGTGAGTGAGTGAGGTCAAAGACGTGCATTTCGTCTTTAGGCTCACCCCCTAGTTGTAGAAGATCCCCTATTGCACGTTTGTTTTGTTTTCACACATATACGGCAATCACATACAACAATTGAAACAAAATAGAGCAAACGTGCCTTTTGGCGACCACAATCAGAGGCTTGCAACGAGACTTCATTGTCTTTAGCCCTTCATGGAGTACCAAAACGTAATTTCGGCCATTTTCCAATGGTCAAAACAAGGAGGTCTTGTGACCTCAAGCACGAGTAACAAAAAGGTTTAGCCCTCATTGGCTCCCCCCCTGAGCACACTCTTGAGCAAAGACCCTTGTTTCGAAGGGATGAACTAAGTCGTAGCCATGCTAGCAAAAGTGGTGATGATGACATCCCAGAGGATAAACGTATTGGGCTTGATGGCCATTCTCGCAAAATTTTTATGGCTATGCTCAAACGTCATCCAAAATAGTGGACGAACAAGTCCAACAGGCTATGAGAGGAACTTTCGAGAGGCAACGTGCTGAAGTAGAGCGCAGTCTAGTGGCTCAACATGAAAATTCCACAGCCATGAGAGCCGTAATAAACGAAGTTGGAACCTTTATAAATGAAAGGCCACAAAAAGAGACTGATAAAGTCTTGGTGGAGATGAACTCGACCTTGTCTTTTACTACTACCCTTATTGCTAAGGATGTGGCGAGACAGATGGTGGTGGAAGTTAATCCCATCTTGGTCGGACAAATCCAGGCTCAGAGTGGCTTGGTTCATGCCATTAGGGAGGATATTAGGCAATTAAGGCCTATTCCCTCACCATTAGTACCGGTTATCCTCATGAGGCTCCCTTGAGCTCATAGTTACTAGTTCTTCATATTAACCATACGGTCCCTGGGAGGACGGAAAATCCCTCTATGGCTACTTCAATTGTTATACACTGAGACCCAGCCATAGAAACGATAAAGTGCCTTTAGGAGATGTAACTCCTCTAAACCAGACTATCTCTCTAGCTTAAAGAGATCTTAGTCCTATTGTGCCATCGTTCCCTGCTCCCTAGACAGGTGGGCAAAGCCATACATACCCTCCTCAAGCAGCAGAGGTAATCCCAAGGCCCATTCAAGGCCTGGAACAAGGAGCACAAGGTCAGATTCCCCACTTAGGGGGCCAAGTTGCTCAACCCAGACCTGCTCATGCTTACTACACTGGGGGGCAAAGTGGGCAAAATAATAACCCCCTCCCTCAAGACCACGATTTGAGGGTTGATCAAGTAAGGACGAACCAATAGCCTACTGGCATTGGTATGCTCTCAGGCATGCCACATAACCTAGGACCTACTAGGGCATATTTCATGACCAATCAAGTGCATGCCCATTATGGTCGTGGGATCTACACAAGGTTCGGAGGCAACCGATGTTCCCACCCCTGATTGCGACGGATGCTTAGGGGTATCCTATGGATCCCACTCAAGATCCTCAGGCACTTGGGGGACAGTGGCAGGGGCTTCATCATGTGCCTAACCTTCCCCTCCTGAACTGATTGGCTGCTCTCATCAGATAGATTTATGGGCCCAGCCTCCCAAGGGTCAATAGATCCTTATATAGTATACCTTACCCTGACTATGTAGACAAGGATTACGCTTTTCCTCGAGGATACAAGGTCCCCAAGTTTACCCTTTCCGTAAGGGAAGGGACAATTTCTGCTCTCGAACACATGGCGTGATTTAGTTGCCAATGCAAGGAAGCAACAGACAACCTATATCTAAAGCTAAGGTTGTTCCCTAGTTCATTGACTGGAACCACTTTCCAGTGGTATATCAGTATTCCTCCTAATTCCATCTATTATTGGGACGATACAGCAGATAGTTCTAGCCACAACTCTTAAGAAAAAAGTTAGGAACTTCCATGTCAGACTTGGCTTGAATAAGACGAAAGCCAGGATAGTTGATGAAAGAATACATTAACTGGTTCAAACGAGCCAGGCTAAAGTGCACCGTTGCACTTCCTAAATTTGAGTATGCCAAGTTAGCGCTTAATGGCTTGGATATCGAATTCAAGAAGAAGTTTGAAGGCTCTAACTTTACAATTCTTCTTCAGCTGCAAGAATGTGCCGCTAGATATGAAGCAGTCCTAAAGGAAGAAAGCCTCAAGAAAAATAGCATGTATGGGACTTATGTACACGACTTGATAGAGGAGGAAGACGAACCATCTTATGAGATTGACATAGCTTAATACGTCAAAGGCCCTCCTATGATTTGTAATCCTTTAATAAAGAAGGATGTCAAAGCTAGGAAGTCTTATCAGTCCCAAGATTTGAGGAAATAATTGTTTGATCTTTCTAGAGCTGATACAAGATTCAACTAGCTCAAGAGAATAATAAACTCAAGATCAAGGATAAGCATAGAAAACTAGACCCAAATACAAGGGGAAGGTATACTTTGAATGGCATGATTTGTTGTCTCACTCAATGAAGGACTATGTAATCTTTAAAAACGTAGTTCATGATACCATAGAAGTGAGGGAGTTAATTTTCCTATAAGAAGGACAAATGGGTGTCGATAAAGACCCTTTCCCTAGTCCTGCTCAAGTTCACATTGCAAACCCTTATCGCCCGCATAACGGCCAAACTAATGGCTACTTTTAATGTAGGATGGACACAAACAGAGGAGAATCGGTTGTCACCAACATGTTGTTTGGAAGGTTGCTCAAGTCTGGAATCTTGAGGTTCCCCCGAACCGCCCTGAAATTATTAGAGGATCATTATAGGTGGCATATTTCAGCTGAGCATCCTACTCATGATTGCATAACATTCAGAAGGTTCATAAAAAAAACAATTAGAGGAAGGCATTATACTCCTTTCTAGAGAAGAAGAAGTGGCCATGACAAATCCCACTGATGACCACTAACAGACAGTCTTTGCCTCTAAGAAACAGGCATCGAGCAGCTCCTATGTCTCACTTATGACCTTTGTGGAGGCTGTGGGCAAAAGCTAGTATTCGAGATCAGAAAGCGAAACTTTTTTCTATTGGAAAGAAGGAGGCCCTCTGTGAAAATCTCATCATTAGGATATTAGCCAAGGTCTATGTCGAAAACCCAGATTGTCATGAGGAAAGTTCAACCTAAGAGGAATCTCAAATATACGTTATTCAATGTGGACACCAGCTCGACACCATAACAAGCAGGGTAACAGCCTTCAGGCATCAGGTTCAGTAATTTGGGGAGGAGGAATAACCTCAGCAAAGAGGTAGTTGGACCATCCAACCTTACACGAATCTAGAAAAAAAGACAGCTACTGAAAAAGGCAACACAAAGGAGAATGTCACTCCAATCCTTTCTAACCAACCTTTCTCAGGCAGAAGCTTGTTAGGAACAGTGTTCTGAAATCCAAATTTATTCTGGATATATTATTTTAATTAATAAATAAAATTGAAGTTCCTGTCGTTTCCCAGTTAAATTCGTGTATGTGAGCATTTATACTGCATGTGATTTTCTTTCGAGAGGCATCCATGAGATGGGTGTAGTCCTCAGACTACAATTTACATGTTTGTTCTAAGTCGTTTATAAGACTAAGCCACAGATAAACTTGGAACAAATGATATGGATTGTTGTTTGAAAGACTCGTAGTCGAAGACAAGTCTGAACCACTTGTATGTTAAGACTATAACGTGACACTTTAGATGGCTTGTCTTGGTCATGTGGATGGAGATCCAAAAGTGTTAGTTTAGTGTGTATGACACACTGAGTTGGACCATGTGGGTTACTTATTTCTAGACTACTATCGAAGATGAGTGATTCACATTGTACTGTTTGAACGACGACTCTAAATCCTGAGGGTATTCTGGACTTATGCATGGAATGTTAGTTACTTTGGTGTACTATAAGTAAGGTCTAAAACGAATGACTGAAATCCCACGTACACTGGGTAGCGGCGTGATGTGCGACAAGGATCAAGTTATTCAATAGGGAATCTATAGTCTTTTATAAGATACAGATGTCCCCTTAGTTGATTCGCAAATGTTTGAATAGTTTGGAAACTTTGGGCAAAGTATTCCAAGTGTTTGACATTTGGAATTTATACTGTGAATATGTTCAAGTATAAATGAATTATTCAGTGAAGGGCGAGTCGGTAACTAATGGAGAAGCTGTGAGTAGGATAATCGTATTGGTTATATTTATCCTTTGTCATGGACATCTCGTGGAGGGGTTGTTGTCATCAATACAGTATATTAGGGAGATATCGAATAAATAATTTAAGTCGGGAGTGCAGTGAGATTTATTTAGTGGAATTAAGTCTCATTAAATGGTAATTAAATTAATATCATGAGATGATTTAATTTAACCCGTTTGGAGCTAGATTTAAATTGTTCCCGGGGTCCCTACTCAAGCCTCTGTATTTTATTGCCATTATAAAAATATTAAAGAATTTATGAGATGATTAAAATTTGAAAATTATAAAATAAAATAATTTTTAAAAATTTAAATTCATAAGATGAATTTTTACATGTGAGGAACAAAGCAAAAAAAAAAAAAAAAAAAAGCCCCTTTTTAAAGGCCTGCAAAGTGTGATCCGCGTATATCGGATCCGAGCGCTCTGGGTTGCCCAGCAGGGCTATCCGCGTTAACACGAGGAGACGAATCATGTGCCGACACGTGGCACGCGGTGACTGGATGAGGATGCAGGTCTCACTGTTACAAAATGCGACGTTTTATGCTGGTTTTGAATTATAACGCTGCGTTTTGAACTTAAACCTGGAATTTAATTTGCGCGTCCCACATCGAAATTTTTTGTTTTTCACTCCGGAATATTTCTATAAATAGAGGGGCTTATTCTGAGGTTTGGCATTCGAGTTTAAAACAATTCTTTACAGTTTCTGAAATTATTTCGGAGATTCAGATTAATATTTTTTAGAGCCCACCCTCCGGGCAGTTCGAGGTTATTGCGTAGAAGGTCTCGGGGTTTCAGTTTTGAAGAATATTATTCTTTCTTGTTTTTATTTTTATTTGGAGCGATTTCAGGTATGATTTTTCTTTCCTTCTTCTTTTAGTTTCACTTTTTTATATATTTACAGTATTAGTTATTATACCTGTTTAAGTTTATGTATTATTATGAATGTATTAGAGTAAAAGGCCTGTAGATCTAACTTAAGAATTTAGATCTCATGATTTAAATTATGAATTTAAGTCAGTAGATTTAAAATTAGGAATTTTAAATTAACCCTAGGTTTAGAGTTATGAATTTTAAACCTGTTCTGCTACGTAATCTTTAGGGAGAATTTATGAAATTCATCCCAACAACCGGTATTAAGGCAAAAGGTTTATAGAGATAAACCTATTCCCGGGAACTCTTGCGGGTGAGGTGTCACGAAGCGTGACTCTCCGACCGGGGGCTTAGGTAAAGAGAAGAGTCTCCTACTCTAGGTGCTCTAATAGGTGCCTATTGTTGTGACCATAGTTGAGAACTGTGAACCCAATAGTCGGCATCAGAGTTTATTTTTCAACAAAATTTTTATGCTTTTCCCAACAATTGGTATCAGAATCAGCCTCTGATTACATTCATAATATACATAACTAAGTATAATAAAATTGAAATAAATAGATTTATGATTTAATAAAATAGTGATTTTATTAAAAAGGAAAGTAAGTTTAATGTGACGATTTGATTTAAATTGTTTAAATCAATAAAGAATTAACATTTAATTCAGATTATTGTTTGTATTTGTGATTTAAATTGTTTGAATCATTAAAGTAGCTAATTGTTAATTAGATTGCTTTAAAGTATTAATTTAAATTATTTAAATCGGTTAAAAGATTTAATAGTTAACTAGGTTGTTTATAGTAACGATTTAAATTGTTTAAATCGTTAATTCGGAGCAAACCATAAAATTGCGATTGTGTTGTTCGTATAATAAGATTATACGTTCTCACTCATGATTTACGAAATCAGATAGAATTGATCTAATAAGATTAGATTTAAATATTTTTTATATATATTAGATAAAATTGATCTAATAAGATTAGATTTAAATTTTTTTATATATATTAGATAAAGTTGATCTAATGGGATTAGATTTAATTATTTTATACAAAATCGGATAAAATTGATTTAATGAGATTAAATTCAATTTGTTTTAAAATTAAATATTTTAATTTTGAAAATTTAAAAATATTTAAAAATATATATATATTTGACACGTTTTGTCAGTGTCAGGCTGACGCTGATGTCAGCACTTACGTCAGCTATAGTAAAAAAAATTTTAATTTTTATTTTGGGATTTAAAAACGTCAATACTGATTTACATAATGATTAAGTTAATTATTTTATTAATTAGTTTCTTTTTTAGAATGAGATTCTAAATTAAATTATGAGATAATTTAAGTTGTAAATCAGTGTATTTTAAATAAAAGTTATTGGAAATTATTTTAGAATAAGATTCTAATATAGACTATAAGATAGGCTAAGTTAACTTTATTTTTTAAAATAAAAGTTAAATTTTATTAATTAAATTTTAGAATAAGATTCTAAACTAGACTTTTGGATAGTCTAAGCTTGTTTAATTTTAGTATAGGATTCTAAAATAGACTATGGGATAGTCTAAACACAAATCGCTACTGGTTTTAAATAAAATTATTTTAATTTTATTTTGGAATTAGATTATGAAAAGTAGATTATGTGATAATCTAAATCAAATATTGTTATTATTTTAATTAAAATTAATTAATTAATTTTATTGGTTGGTTTTAGAATGAGATTTCTAATGCGAGATTATGAGATAATCCATGCTTGAAAACAATAGTATTTTTGAATAAATAAATTAATTAATTTTGGTTGATTTTTGAATGAGATTCTAAAGGGGATTATGAGACAATCCAGGTTGTAAATGCAAGTTAATTAAAAATCACTAGTTATAAAAAATTAAGTGGGAGCAAGTTTTCAATTTTTGTAACCTCACGGTCTCCATTACCGGTCTAACAGCATAGTTGATCGATAGACCTCCCTGCGGAGGATGTCGGTTTGCAGATTACAGGGTTAGACTTCTTTAGGATAAACCAAAGTGCAAAGAAGCGATGCGACCACGCTGCCGTGGAGTATTTCGTGTATTTGTATGGAGGTTTAGGTAATGGTTTACACTTGACTAGCGTGATGCATTAGCCTCCCCGAGGAGCTCTGTTGTGTCATGTTAGAGGCTAAGGTAAAGTGGTGAGTTAATCATGTTTAGTAAGAGTTACAAGAAAAACAGGTTAATTGAGAATAGTTCTCACCTGAACTAGCTTCGTGCGACCCCGCTGTCGGGGAGTAAGGAGTGGTGTTTGGGTCATCATTGTATACATGATAGTACAGTTTGGTGCATATCTGACTTATTGTGTATACTAAATTGAAAGAATATATATATCACTGCATTATACATGACTCATATAAGAAAGTTACACGATTGTTTGCATTTACAGTAATATTTTATATCGATACGGCTAGGGAACTTCACTTGATTGCGAATACATAATGTACTCACTGAACCAAATTACTTTGCCTTGAAAATAAAGTTAGACTTAGTTATTACTCACAAGGGACCTAGTAGAAAAAAAGAAAAGGGCAAGGTTGTTATTGTATCAACCAAGTCCATAAGGAACTCAATAAAAGAAAAGGGTTTCTTTTGCAAGAAAACTAGGCCACTGGAAAAGAAACTACACTAAGTATATAGCTACTCTTCCCACAAAGACTGCTCAGCCATATGGTGAAGGTATATTGATATCTCACTTGGTTGAGTCATGCGCAGTTGAGAGTCCACCAGTTTCCTGGTAGGTGGACTCAGGTTCAACTGACCATATCTGTAATATGTTACAGGAGCTCAAGCTAGCCTAAAGTCTACACAACAAGTGTTGTACTTGATGGTCAGGGACAGTACAATAATAGTGGTCTTAAGTGTAGGAGATGTTAGCTTAGACTTTAGTGGTAGAGTTTTGTTTTAAAAGATTGTTTATTTGTAGCTATTCTGCACAGGAATTTGATTTCTATATATCGTTTTATGAATAATTGTTATTTAGTTGATTTTGATAATGAAAATTTTACTATGAGAAATAAGTTGTTTATTTACACATATACTTGAATAAATTGTTTATTCATGATATTTCCTTATCAAAACTATGGTAATTGTTTAAATGAATTTAACGTAAGTTCACTTGTTCAATCTTCTAAAAGAAAACACCTTAAATGTGATATTGCCTACACATGGCACCAACGTCTAGGTCACACTAATTCGAACAAAATCCAAAGACTGGTGAAAAATAGACTGATAGAGGCTTTGGACTTGAGGTCATTACCAGTCTATAAATCCTGCATAGAAAGAAAGATGACCAAGTATGTCTTTAAGAGTAAAGGCAACAAGGTTGGTGGCTTGCTTGAGCTGGTTCACATAGATGTATGAGGACCAATATGAGTTCAGGCAAGAGGTGGGTACGAGTACTTTTTCACATTTAGTGATGATTACTCAAGATATGTATATGTTTACTTAATTAGACATTAGTCGGACTCTTTTGAAAAGTTCAAAGAGTACAAAGCTGAAGTTGAAAAGCAATTAGGTAAACAAGTTAAATCACTACAATTAGATCGAGGTGGTGAATATTTTTCGGGTGAGTTTTTAAATTTTCAAACTGCAAAATGAGATGAGATCTCAGCCTTTTGCTCCAGTTAGACTGTAGCAAAATGGTGTTACAAATAAAAGGAACAAGCACGTTTTGTTTTCTACAGTTTTGATTTAAAAGTCTTTTGTAAGTATACTGCAAAATACTTAGAGAAGGATTTTGCAAGTAAGCTACAAAATCAAGAAAATGACAATAATTCTGAACAGCTATACACAGCATAAGTAATAGTGGGAGCAATAGATGCTCCTACTAATAGGAACAAGAACGTTCCAGGTACACGAAAGCTTAGGTGTAGTGGGAGGATTGTCAGGACACATGACAGGTTCATAGCGGGAGCCTTAGTGGTTGACCGTGGCATTGAATCTGATCCTTTTACCCACAATGAAGCAATAAAAGGTTCTAGTTTTTTGCAATCGGTTGCACAAATCATGCGTGTACAACTGACATTAAGGGAAAGTAGTGACTTTCTTGGTATAGTATGTCAACTATATATTACTCATTGAGAATGATGTAGGGGTGTCATTAGCTGTAAAGACTTGGTTGTCATAATAGCTTAATATAAAAGACATAGGAGAAGCCAGCTCTACTTTTAGGATTAAGCTTCTGCAAGGTCGTAAAAGTAGGATGTTGGGTCTTTCTTTAGCCACGTATATTGACAAAATGTTGTCAAGCTATAGCATAGAGTCCCTATCTCTTTTGAGTAGTGTTCGAGGACACCTCAATAGGAGGAGCAATTGAGGAATATTCCATATGCTTTGGCGGTGGGAGCCTCAGGTATGCCATGTTGTGCGTGAGACTTGATGCTACCATGCTATGAGATAGTATGCAGGTGTTAGTCTAATTTGGGTCCAATGGACCAAGTGGCAGTGAAATGTTTTCTCTAGTTCTTGAGAAGAACTAGGGATCCTATGCTGATCTTTCAAGGTGATGAGCTGGTTCCAGTTGGTTATACTGATTTAAGACTTCCAGTCAGATTAATATGATAGACGTTCGACGTCTAAGTATGTCTTTACCCACGGAGTGGGAGCCATTAGTGAGGGGAATGTCAAGCAGTATTGTATTGATGATTTCACAATAGAGTAATTGTGCTCACTAAGGGTTAGGCTCAGTAGATTTTTGGTTCAAACTCAAAAAGGGTGAGTATGGACTTTGTCATAAATTGGATTTAGGACAAGTGGGAGATTGTTAGGAACAGTGTCCTGAAATCCAAATTTATTCTGGATATATTATTTTAATTAATAAATAAAATTGAATTTACAGTCGTTTCCTAGTTAAATTCGTGTATGTGAGCATTTATACTGCATGTGATTTTCTTTCGAGAGGCATCCATGAGATGGGTGTAGTCCTCAGACTACAATTTACATGTTTGTTCTAGTGGTTTATGAGACTAAGCCACAGATAGACTTGGAACAAATGATATGGATTGTTGTTTGAAAGACTCGTAGTCGAAGACAAGTCTGGACCACTTGTATGTTAAGATTATAACGTGACACTTTAGATGGCTTGTCTTGGTCATGTGGATGGAGATCCAAAAGTGTTAGGTTAGTGTGTATGACACACTGAGTTGGACCATGTGGATTACTTATTTCTAGACTACTATCGGAGATGAGGGATTCACATTGTACTGTTTGAACGATGACTCTAAATCCTGAGGGTATTCTGGACTTGTGCATGGAATGTTAGTTAATTTGGTGTACTATAAGTAAGGCCTAAAACGAATGACTGAAATCCCACGTACACTGGGTAGCGGCGTGATGTGCGACAAGGATCAAGTTATTCAATAGGGAATCTATAGTCTTTTATAAGATACAGATGTCCCCTTAGTTGATTCGCAAATGTTTGAATAGTTTGGAAACTTTGGGCAAAGTATTCCAAGTGTTTGACATTTGGAATTTATACTGTGAATATGTTCAAGTATAAATGAATTATTCAGTGAAGGGCGAGTCGGTAACTAATGGAGAAGCTGTGAGAAGGATAATCGTATTGGTTATATTTATCCTTTGTCATGGACATCTCGTGGAGGGGTTGTTGTCATCAATACAGTATATTAGGGAGATATCGAATAAATAATTTAAGTCTAGAGTGCAGTGAGATTTATTTAGTGGAATTAAGTCTCATTAAATGGTAATTAAATTAATATCATGAGATGATTTAATTTAACCCGTTTGGAGCTAGATTTAAATTGTCCCCGGGGTCCCTACGCAAGCCTCTGTATTTTATTGCCATTATAAAAATATTAAAGAATTTATGAGATGAATAAAATTTGAAAATTATAAAATAAAATAATTTTTAAAAATTAAAATTCAAAAGATAAATTTTTACATGTGAGGAACAAAGCAAAAAAAAAAAAAAAACCCATTTTAAAGGCCTGTAAAGTGCGATCCGGGTATATCAGATCCGACCAACCAGCGCGCTACACGTGTCGCACGCTGGAATGCCCAGCAGGGCTATCCGCGTTAACACGAGGAGACAAATCATGTGTCGACACGTGGCACGCGGTGACTGGATGAGGATGCGAGTCTCACTATTACAAAATGCGGCGTTTTATGCTGGTTTTGAATTAAACGCTGCGTTTTGAACTTAAAACTGGAATTTAATTTGCGCGTCCCACATCGAATTTTTTTGCTTTTCGCTCCGGAATATTTCTATACATAGAGGGGCTTATTCTGAGGTTTGGCATTCGAGTTTAAAACAATTCTTTAGAATTTCTGAATTTGTTTCGGAGATTCAGATTAATATTTTTCGGAGTCCATCCTCCGGGCAGTTCGAGGTTATTGCGTAGAAGGTCTCGGGGTCTCGGTTTTAAAGAATATTATTCTTTCTGGTTTTTCTTTTTATTTGGAGCAATTTCAGGTATGATTTTTCTTTCCTTCTTCTTTTAGTTTCGCTTTTTTATTTATTTACAGTATTAGTTATTATACCTGTTTAAGTTTATGTATTGTTATGAATGTATTAGAGTAAAAGGCCTGTAGATCTAAATTAAGAATTTAGATCTGATGATTTAAATTATGAATTTAAGTCAGTAGATTTAAAATTAGGAATTTTAAATCAACCCTAGGTTTAGAGTTATAAATTCTAAACATGTTCCGCCGCGTAATTAATAGGGAGAATTTATGAAATTCATCCCAACAACCGGTATTAGAGCAAAAGGTTTATAGAGATAAACCTATTCCCGCGAACCCTCACACGTGAGGTGTCACGAAGCGTGACTCTCCGACCAGGGGCTTAGGTAAAGAGAAGAGTCTCCTACTCTAAGTGCTCTAATAGGTGCCTATTGTTGTGATCATAGTTGAGAACTGTGAAACCAATAGTCGGCATCAGAGTTTATTTTTCAACAAAATTTTTATGCTCTTTCCAACAAAGCTAAGGTCCATAACGGTAAGTAAGAAGAGCACACAGATCTTGATTTTCCAGCTATTGAGTTTAGGACCGTCAATGCAAGCATGTGGCCAGCTCGCAAAAAGTTGGAAAGATGGGCTAGTCATTCATCATCAGAAGAGCAAGAATCTTGGTGGGACCACCTCGCCAAGGGCTCCCCAGTTCGAAAAAACAACAAAGATGACGAGGATTATTCCCACTCAATGTCAACCTAGTGGAACCATTGGATTGTGTCAACCCAACGTGGTGACATTCAGAATGATTTCAATTAAGGAGATTTCCCTGAGCCAATGGAGGATTCTCGAACTTTAGAGGTTGAACCAAAAAACCAACCTCAAGAGCAAGACATGCAGTCTAGTAGCAAACCTCTACAACTTGAGCAGGACTCACCCATGGTAAACAACCCTAAGAAGGAGTTAGAACAAGGGATCCAGATTCAATTTAGGACGCTGCCTGAGAAGGTCAAAGTCAAAACTTCCTTGCTTTTTCCTCAGGAGTTCTTGGCAACTAATGACACGTAGGGTCTCAGTGGTGATGTGATAGCATCAGATTTGGAGCCTCAAGTAGAGCTCGTGGCAGAAGTAGCAGCGACTAAAGATACACTCAACCCCTTGTCTTTTAAAATTAATGATACAACACCCAAATTGCCTAATGACAGCCGAACATAACAAGGATGATGTTTGATGGACCTAACAGCGATAATAAGCACATCAAGCCCTTATATATCAAAGCTAATTTTGACGGCATTTTGGTAAATAGGGTCCCGGTGGATAATGGCTTGGCCATTAACGTGCTGCCTTCATATATGTTGAGGGTCATTATAAAGTCTAGAGAGGACTTGATAACTTCAGAGGTGACCATTCACGGCCTCTCAGGGGCCACCACCAAGTCTGAAGGAGTCATCTCGATTGACTTGACTATTGGTGACTTAAGCAAGTTGATAGCTTTCTTTGTAGTGGAAACTACCCTAAGCTATAGCGCTTTGCTTGGTAGGGATTGGCTACATGCCAATTATTGCATTCCATCTTAATTACACCAATCATTCATCTTCGAGAACCATGACAAATACGAAGTTGTTATGGAAAATGACAGGTCATTCATGGCTTGCTCCAACTATATTGAGGAAAAATTCTATGAAGATGGTGTAGGACCTTTGGATGTCAAAAGGGCCACTTCGCAGCATGCCCAATAGCCGGAAACCATAGCCATCCTTAATATCCCACTAATAGAAGCTGAGTTAGTCAAGTGGAGCTCGAGTCTGAAGACTCTAACTTCTGGGGATGCATAAGTGCCTTTTTTCAAGAAGGGGACTACCAGAACACTTTAGAATTTCCATTCAAAGGCACCGAGACCTCCTAATAATGGCCCAAGAGGCCATTTCCTCCACATTAGCTAAGCTCATGGCCTGGCATGTTGAGGATCAGCTGTGGACTGAGCAGCCATTTCATGGTTTCTAAGTTCACGCAACACGGGAGAAGGAGTTGGAGCTCTCTAACCTAAGAGCAACACCAGCCAAAATGGAGGATCTAAGGGCTGAAGTCCAGGATCCCCTCTTAGATTTTATCTTGGGTTCCCCCAAGACCCGTGTATCTAAGCACCCTGCTTTCTGAAGAGCAGAGAAAGCAATACTTGACTTTGCTTTGTGAATTCAATGATTGCTTCGCTTGGGACCATCACAAGATGCTTGGCCTAGATAGAAAAATGGTTGAGCACAGGCTTCCTACTAAGCCAGGCTCAAAGCCTATCATTCAAGGCCAAAGAAGGGTGTCCCAAAAAGTAATTGATTTGGTCAAAAAGGAGATCGAGAGGCTTCTAAAGGCCAAATTTATCAAAACTGCCAGGTATGTCGAGTGGCTGGCTAATATTGTTCCTGTCATTAAGAAGAACGGAAAAATTAGGGTCTGCTTTGATTTTAGAAATCTGAAAGCAGCCAGCCTAAAGGACGAGTATCCAATGCCTATTGTTGACGTACTCATTAACTCAACCTCAAGGCATGAGGTTTTGTCTTTTATGGATGGCTCTTGTGGGTAAGTAATAATAGCTTCAGAGGACACCCACAAAACAACATTTAGATGTCCTGGGTCAATAGGGATATTTCAATGGGTGGCCATGCCCTTTGGTTTAAAGAATCCCGGCATCACCTATCAAAGAGCCATGAACATGGCCTTTGATAACCTCATTGGCAAGACCATGGAAATCTACATTGACAGCATTGGGGTCAAATCAACATCCCAGGTTCAACACCTCGATGACTTGAGGTGAGCGTTTCTCATAATGAGATCCCATAACTTTAAGATGAATCCATTAAAATGCGCTTTTGGCATACGGGCTGGAAACTTTCTAGGCTTTCTGGTACACCAAAGGGGCATTGACGTGTACATTTACAAAACAAAGGCCATTCAGATGGCCAAACCACCTTTGAATAAAAAGGAGCTTCAATGTTTCTTGAGACAGTTTAACTTCCTAAGACATTTTATTTCAATTGTCATAGACAAATGAAAGTCTTCTCTCCATTATTGAAGCTCAAAACAGATTAGGATTTTGAGTGGGAGGAACCACATCAAGCAGCATTCGAGGCCATCAAAGGATACTTGATTAGGCCACCTGTACTCATTCCACCGAAGCAAGGCAAGCCTTTGAAGTTTTATGTCTCAGCTTCGGAGGAATCTATTGGTTGTTTGCTTGTACAAAACAATGAGCGGGAGTTTGAATAAGCTGTGTTCTTCCTTATCTGTTGTTTGAATGAATGTGAAATAAAGTACTCTTCTATTGAAAAGCTGTGCTATTGCCAAGTGGTGAAGAACCGAAAGGATGGGAGGCAGAAAATATTAAAGGATCAGCATTTCAGAAAAGGGGAACAAAGATCACAAGTGCATTGAGAAATCAGCAAGGGAGAAAAAGGAAAAAGTGAAAACTTCAAGCCCTAAATGTCATATTCAAAGACGTGGGAAGGAAGGAGCGAAGGACGAGTTCTCTCAAGAGGTCCCTATAGCCATTAAGGGTCACATCAGCCTTATTTTACCCTTTGTAAACTTGAATTTACCAAGGGAGGCATTTGTTTACACCCTAGTTTTGTTAAGGCTGGGACGGCGCCATTTTAGATAGAATGCCACATAGACATCATGTGAGGTAATCCTCAAGGATGATCTGACCTTCGGATATTCTGATGATGGCGTCTTAAGCTCAGTACTTGAAGCATCTATGGCCTTGCTAAAGCTAACAGCCACTTGAGACTTGAGTTGGCTAGAGGGGTGATATGATCTCGAGCTCGAGCTCGATGGGCTACCAAGAAAGCTGCAAGAATGGTGGTTTTCAGGCTCGAGGTAATTACTTGGAGTGCAATTTCTGCTGCTTGGGCCTCAAGCATAATTCAAGAAGACGTGGAGCTTCTAGAAGGAATCTTTACCAAAATTTACATAACTATAAATAAAGGACTCTCCGTCGGTCCAAAGTAATACACACACTCACACAAAACTTCGACTAGTTTTTCATCCATTTTTATAGCATCCTTGTGCTTTTTCCCTAGGAGTAGCGTAACTTAGATTAACTGCTATACTTACTTCCATTTGTAATGCAGTCTTTGGTTTCAAGTATGACCCTCCAGTTTTAATCTGTTCCCCAAATCTAACAAGTTAAGAATTGAGGCTTTAGTTTATGGCTTTGATGGCTAAGGCCTAGTCCCTTGATTGCGTTGGTCTTAACACTACGGTCATTTCTTAATATGTCAGGTGAACTTAGGTTAGCGTCATTGATTATGGATTTGACAGCCAAGGCTTTGTCCCTTGATTGTGTTGGTCCAAGTCCAATGTCTTGAATACTATTCACTCTTCCTTAATCTTGTCAGACATAAACTCATTCGAGGTATTATAAGTCAAGAGTGCCAGGCTTAAAAACCTGATTGACTCAAGCTTGTAAGTCGACTGCTGAGCTCTTTGGATTGTCTCCATTCAAATTCCTGACTTTTAAGTGTACGAGGAAAGGTGGCTATGGGCTCTACTCTGTCACTATAACTGCCACTTGAGTTAGATCCATATCCCTCTATTTTTGTTAATAAAAATACAAAAATCCAAAAAAATATAAAAGTCTTCTTAATTGAAGTGTAAGCAGAACTCACAGTATAACCAAAGTCAAATACACCAGTATATCACGACCATTTCTTCGAAAACAGTGAGTGAGTGAGGTCAAAGACGTGTGGTTTGTCTTGAGGCTCAAGCCTAGTCGTGGAAGAGCCCCTATTGCGCTTTTGTTTTGTTTTCACACATTTGCGGCGGCCACATACAACAATTGGAACAAAATAGAGTAAACAACTATGCCTTGCTAAGTTATGCTACTCCTAAGAAAGAAAGCACAAGTATGCTGTAAAAAACTTGATGAATTTTTGTCTTAAGTGTATGTGTACTCCTTCTGTCTAATGCAGAGTCCTTTATTTAATGAAAAAGAAAATAATGGCTGCACCTATTTTCATGGCAACTTCACCCACGTTTGGTCACTAAGCTCTTCTTTTATGCGCGTTTATTCTTCACAAACATGTCTTGAGTTTTGGAGGGGAATCCTTGATGCCCACATCCGGAATTTTAGTAGAAGTCCCCTCTAGAAGCTCCATGTTCCCTTGAATTAAGCGTAAGGCCCAAGCAACTGAAATTGCACTCTAATTAGCTTCCTTGACCTTGGAAACTAGCATCCTTGCAGGTTTCCTTGAAGCCCCTTGAGCTCGAGCTTATTTCCCCCTTCAGCTATTTTAAGCCTCGAGTGGCTAATACCCTTGTCAAAGGGTAATAATGTTTCTCAGGAATTTGGCTCGAGATGTCACTATTGTAGTACCCAAAGGCCTAACCCCCCCCCCCCCCCCCCCTCCCCCCGAGGATAATCTCACGTGACTACCACGTGGCACTTTACTTAAAAACAACATCGTCTCAGCCCTGTTAAAATTAGGATGTAACCACCCTCTCAGCATAAACTTGGTGGAACCCCTAGATCATGTCAATCCAACTTGATCTGACATTGAAAACGATTTCCATGAAAAATATTTTCCCTAGCGAATGGAGGAATCTCAAACCTCAGAGGTTGATCTCAAGAACCAACGTCGATAGTAGGACATGCTAACTAAAGGTAGTCCTCAACAGCAAGATTAGTATACTACCATGGTTGACAACCCTGAGAAGTGAGTAGACTAAGGAATCCATATACAATTTGGAATACTGCCTGGAAAAGCTTGACGTCAGAACTGCCCTACTTCTTCCCTTAGAATTCAAGGCAACTAATGCTCAAGAAGGTCTCATGGGCGATGTAATAGCATCGGATGAGGAGCCACAAATGGAGCTCGTAGCAGAAGTCGAAGCCACTAAAGGTACACTCGATCCCTTATCTTTTAAAGTTAATGCTAGAACAACTAAATTGCCTAATGATCTATCTAACGTAATGAAGATAATGTTTGATTAACTTAATACCACCGATAAACACATCAAGCCCCTATATATCAAGGCCAAATTCAATGGCATTTTGATAAATAGTGTAATAGTGGATAATGGCGCGGACACCAACGTATTGCCTTTATATAGTTGGGGGTCATTGGTAAGTCTTAGATGTGGCGATTTATGGCTTCTTAGGAGCTACCACCAAATCTAAAGGGGTCATCCCGATTAACTTAATAGTTGGTAGCTTAAGCAAGCTAACAACTTCCTTTTTTGTGGATAATACCTCGAGCTACAATGCTTTTCTTGGCAGAGATTGGCTGCATGCCAATTATTGTATTCCATCTTCACTGCACCGGTTACTAATCTTCTGGAACCATGACAAGTATGAGGTCGTTATGGAAGATAATAGGCCATTCATGGCTTGCTCCAACTATTTTGAGGCAAAATTCTATGAAGATGGCATGGGACCCCTAGACGTCAAGAGTACCACTCCACGGCGTGCCCAAGAATAACACATGATAGCCATCTTCGACAACCCACTAACAAAAGCTGATGTTGGTCAAGTGGAGGTTGAGTTCTAGGATTCTAACTTCTAGGCGTTAGGGACAGTATCCTAAAATTCAAATTTATTCTGGATGTATTATTTTAATTAATAAATAAAATTGAAGTCTAAGTCATTTCCTAGTTAAAATTGTGTAAGCAAGCATTTATACTATATGTGATTTTCTTTTAGGAAACATCCATGAGATGGGTGTAGTCCTCAGACTACAATTTACATGTTTGTTCTAAGTGGTTTATGAGATTAAGCCCCAATAGACTTGGAACAAATGGTATAAATTGTTGTTTGAAAGGCTCGTAGTTGAAGACAAGTTTGGACTACTTGTATTCTAAGACTATAATGTGACACTTTAGATGACTTATTTTGATCATGTGGATGGAGATCCGAAAGTGTTGGGTTGGTGTGTTTAATAAGATTTACACACTGAGTTGGACCATATGCGTTACTTATTTCTAAACTACTATCGGAGACACCTGATTCATCTTTTACTATTTGAACAACGACTCTAAATCCTGAAGGTATTCTGGACTTGTGCACGAAGCGTTAGTTACTTTGGTGTACTATAAGTAAGGTTTAAATGTTACTAATTAATTTCCTTTTAAATTGAGATTCTAAATTAGATTATAAGATAATCTAAGTTGTGAATCAGTATTATTTTAAATAAAAGTTATTTTAGAATAAGATTCTAAAATAGACTATGAGATAGTCTAAATCGTTATTGTTTTAAAATAAAAGTTAACTTTATTAAGCTTTTGTCATTTTAGAATAAGATTCTAAACAGGACTATTTGATAGTCTAAGCTTATTTAATTTTAGAATGAGATTCTAAATAAGACTATAGGATAGTCTAAGTTCTAAGACGTTACTAGTTTTAAATGAAATTAATTTTTATTAACTAATTTAATTTTAGAATTAGATTCTAAAAATAGATTATGGATAATCTTAATTTGTGGTACTGTTTTAATAAAAATTAATTTCTATTAATTGATTTAGTTTTAGAATGGGATTCTAAAAGTAGATTATTAGATAATCTAAATAATATTATGGTACTTTTTCTAATTAAAATTAATTAATTAATTTTATTGAATAAATTTAGAATGAGATTTGAAAGTTAGATTATGAGATAATCTATATTGTAAAACAATAATATTTTAAATAAATTAATTAGTTAATTATGATTAACTTTTAGAATGAAATTCTAAAGGGGATTATGAGATAATCCTAGTTGTAAATGCAAGTTAATTAAAACCCACTAGCTTTAAAAATCAAGTGGGAGCGAGGGTTCAATTTTTGTAACCTCTTGGTCTCCATTACCAGTGTAGCAGTACACTAGATCGATAAACCTCCCTGCGGAGGATGTCAGTTTACAGATTATAGGGTTAGACTTTTATTGGGATAAACCAAAGTGCAAAAAAGCGATGCGACCATGCTACCATGGAGTATTACGTGTATTTGTATGGAGGTTTAGGTAATGGTTTGCACTTGACTAGCATGATGCATTAGCCACCTCGCGGAGCTCTGTTGTGTTATGGTAGAGACTAAGGTAAAGTGGTGAGTTAATCATGTTTAGTAAGAGTTACAAGAAAACATGTTAATTGAGAATAGTTCTCACCCAAACTAGCTTCGTATGACCTTACTGCCAGGGAGTAAGGAGTGGTGTGTTTGGGTCATCATTGTATGCATGATAGTATAGTTTTGTGGATACTTGACTTATTATGTATGCTAAAATGAAAGAATACATATCACTGCATTATAAATGACTCTTACAAGATAGTTACACATTTATTTGCATTTACAGTTTTTGAAATGGCTGCACCTAGTGCACTTCACACAATTCTGAAAGATAAAGCCTTAACTGGATGGAATTACTTCACCTTGAAAATGAACCTAGACATAGTACTAATACAAGAGGGTCATAAGTTTGTTCTCATTAAAGCTCGACCTACGGTGCCCGCTAATAATTCTATAGCTACTATTAAAGAGCATTATGAACACTGGAATAAGGCTAATGAGTTAGCCAAATACTGCATTTTGGCCCCAGTGACTAATGTACTCAAGCATCAGATACTTGAGATGGAAACAGTAGCTGAGATGATCAAACATTTAAAGGAAATGTTTGGTGGTCAAGGTAGGGCAGCTAGGCAAGAGTTGATGAGGAAGCTCTTGAACATGACGATGTCGAAAGGGTCGCCAATTCAAGAGCACGTCATGAAAATGATGGCATGCTTGTCTAAGTTGGTGATTCTAGGTGCTAAGATTGATAGTCAGCCTTAGCAGGACATCATCCTCAGCTCTCTGTCCAGCTCTTTTACTCAGTTTAGGTTCAACTATGTAATGAATTATAAGGATTATTCATTGCCTAAGATGATGAACGAGCTACAGGTAGCAGAGGGTGTTATGCGAGCTAAGGGGAGTGTCAACTTGACCTAGGTATCAAGGGCTAGTGGGAGCAAGCTCATCAAGGGACTGACTGGAAAGAAAGGCAAAAGCAAGGTTGCTAGGGTAGCGACTAATCCTAACAAATGGCCAGGAAAAGGAAAGTTTTTTGTGGAAAGATGGGCCACTGGAAGAGAAACTGCGCAAAGTACATGGCTACTCTTTCTGCAAAGACTACTAAGCCATCTAGGGAAGGTATGTTGATATCTCACTGATTTGAGTCTCGTGTAGTTGAGAGTCTACTAGATTCCTGGTGTGTGGTCTCAGGTTCAACTGACCATGCCTGTAATATGTTACAAGGGCTCACGCCAACCAAGAGACTACATGATGGGAGCTGTACCTAACAATTGAAGGCGGTATAAGAGTAGCAGTCTTAGTAGTAGAAAGCAATAGCTTAGATTTTAGTGTTAGAGTTTGATTTTTGCTTCTTAAAAATTCTTATTGATTTGTACCTGCATTGGACAGAAATTTGATTTATGGGGTTTATTTAAAGGATAACTGTTATTTAGTTGATTTTGATCGTGAACTTTTTATTACGAGAAATAAATTGTTTATTTACTAAGTAACTTGTGTTTATGGTTTATTCATGTTGTTTTTTGATCAAAATTTATTTTGTATATGAACAATGTAAAATACTTAGAGAAGGATTTTACAAGTAAACTATAAAAGCAAAAACAAAATAATATTATAAGAATTAAAAGAAAAAGACACTAATTCTGAACAGTTAGACACAACTCAAGACATAGTAGATGCATTGGATGCACCTACTGATAGGAATGAGAATGTTCCGGGTACACAAGAGCTTAGGCGTGGTGGGAGGACTGTCAGAACACCTGACAGGTCCATAGCAGGAGCCTTAGTGGTTGACTATGACATTGAATCTGATCCTTTTAGCCACAATGAAGCAATTAAGTCTTATAGTTTTGAGCAATTGGTTGAACGAACCATGCATGTATAAACGACATTAAGAGAAAGTAGTGACTTTCTTGGTATTGTATATCAACAATATACTACTCATTAGGAACGATGTGGGGGTGTCATTGGCTGTAAAGACTTGGTTTTCGTGATAGCTCAATATGAAGGATATAGGAGAAGCCAGCTCTACCCTTAAGATTAAGCTTCTGTGAGGTCGTTAGAGTAAGATGTTGGGTCTTCGCTAGCAACTTATATTGACAAAATGTTGTCAAGGTATTGCATGGAGGACTCTGAGAAAGGTTTTTTTTACCTTCTAGGCATTGAGTCCCTTTTTCTCTTTAAAGCAGTGTTCTATGGCACCTCAAGAGGAAGAACAGTTGAGGAATATTCCATATGCTTTGGCAGTGGGAGCCTCATGTGTGCCATGTTGTGCACAAGACCATATGTTTGCTATGTTGTGGTATAGTAAGCAGGGGTCAGTCTAACTCGGGTCCAATGCACTAGGTGGCAATGAAACATTTTCTCTAGTACTTAAGAAGGACTAGAGATTATATACTGATCTTTCAAAGTAACGAGCTGGTTCCAGTTGGGCATATTGTTTTAAGACTTCCAGTCAAATATATATGCCAGACATTCGACGCCCGGGCATGACTTTACCCTTGGAGTAGGAGCCATTAGTGGGAGGAAAGTCAAGCAGTATTATATTACTGACTTCACAATAGAGTAATTGAGCTCACAAAGGGTTAGGCTCTGTAGACCTTTGGTTCAAACTTAAAAGGGGTGAGCATGGACTTTGTCATCGGTAAAATATTATAGAATTCATGAGATGAATTAATTTATTCATGAGATGAGTAAATTTAATTTTGCTAAACCTTATTCATGAGATGAATAAAGTTGAAAATAATAAAACAAAGCAATTTTGAAAATTAAAATTAGTAAGATGAATGTTTACATGTGGGAAACAAAAAAAAAAGAGGAAATCGTAGCACAGGAGCACGCAAACGGACAAACCAGTGCACGACACGTCCTTCCTGGCGATCCGCATGCGCATGGGCTGGCCAATCACAACCCGCCACATGGCACCCAATACAAAGGGAAAAGACGCGTATTTTGTACGTCAGTGAAACGCAGCGTTTTGTTTGGCTTTTACATCTAAACGGCGCATTTTGTTTAATTTTTCTGGGTTTAACAAGCGAATACCGTATCGAAATTTTGGTTATTTTTCGCTCAGATAACCTACTATAAATAGGGGTACCTATTCAAGAGGTTTGGCATTCAATTGAAATTGAATTTTTGGGTTTCTGGAAATTGTTTCGAGACCTAATTGAAGAGAAAAATTTCCGTTTAAATTTTTCTTTCCTCAGTTTAATATTTTTTGGAACCCACCCTCCGGGCAGCTCGAGGTTATTACGTCGAAGATCACAGGATCTTGATTTTTAATATTATTATAATTTTTCTAGTTTTCTTTATTTCGAGCAAATCCAAGTATGTTTTCTTTTCTTCACTTTTAGTTTTCACTTTTCTATTCATTTATGGTATTCGTTATTATGCCTGCTTAAGTTTATGTATGGTTATGAATGTATTAGAGTAAAAGGCCTGTAGAGCTAAATTAAGAATTTAGATCTGTAGATTTAAATTATGAATTTAAATATGTATATTTAAAATTAGGAATTTTAAATCAACCCTAGGTTTAGAATTATGAATTCTAAACCCGTTTTGCTGCGTAAACTTTATAAAATTAGGGAGAATTTTTTTCAATTCGTCCCAACAACTGGTATTAGGGCATAGGACAAAGGGTTTATAGAGATAAACATTTTCCAGGGAACTCTTGCAAGTAAGGTGTCACGAAGAGTGACTCTCTGATAAGGGGCTTAGGTAGAGAGAAGAGTCTCCTACTTTAAATGCTCTAATAGGTATCGCTTGTTGTGACCACAGTTGAAAAATCGTGAACCCAACAATCGGTATCAAAGCTTATTTTTTCAACAAAAGTTACACTTTTTCCCAACACTGGGGACATATGAAGGCCCTTTTTTTATTAAGGGGACTTCTAGAGCACTCCAGAATCCCAATGCAGAGGCACCAAGACCTCCCAGTAATGGCCCAAGAGGCCATTTCCTTAGCATTAGTGAAGCTCATGGCTGGGCATACTGAGGATCAGCTCTGAACTGAATAGCCATTTCATGGTTTTTAAGTCCATGCAGCACAAGAAAAGGAGTTGGAGCTCTCTAATTTAAGAGTAGCACCAGCCAAATGGAGGATCTGAGGGCGGAAGTCCCAGACCCCCTCCTTGAGGTGAATTCAGATTCAAAAGAAGACCCAAGGCCTACATATCTGAGCACTCTGCTTTTCGAGGAGCAGAGAGAGCTGTACTTGACTTTGCTAAGGATTGCTTCGCGTAGGACCGACATAAAATGCCTGGTCTAGACAAATAAGTGGTTTAGCATAGGCTTCCTTCCGAGCCAAGCTTAAAGCCCATCATTTAGGGCCAAATAAGCATGTCCCAAGAAGTCATTGGCTTAGTTAAGGAAGAAATTGAAAGACTTCTAAAAGCAAAATTCATCAAAAGTGCCAAGTATGTTAAATGGTCAGCTAATATTGTCCCTATCATCAATAAGAATGGCAAAATCAGGGTATGTATTAATTTTAAAGATCTAAATGCAGCTACCCCAAAGGATGAGTACCCAATGCCTATTGTTGATGTGCTCATTGACTCAGCCTTGAGGCATCAGGTTTTGTCCTTCATGGATGGCTACTACGGCAATTACAAAGTTATTATAGCTTCGGAGGATAACAACAAGACCGCATTTAGATGTCCTAGGTTAACAGGGACGTTTGAATGGGTGGCCATGCCTTTTGGTTTTAAGAATGCTGGCACCACCTATCAAAGAGCCATGAACATGATTTTTCATGACCTCATTGGAAAGACCATGGATGTCTATATAGATGACATTGTTGTCAAATCAAAATCCCACGTTAAACACTTGGATAACTTAAGGGGTGTGTTTCTTAGGAATAGAGCCTACAACTTAAAGATGAATCCACTAAAATGCACTTTTAGCGTACGAGCTGGAAACTTTCTAGGCTTTCTGGTACATCGAAGGAGCATTGAGGTGGATGTCAATAAGACCAAAGCCATCTAGGTGGCCACGTTGCCTTCAAATAAAAAGGAGCTTCAATGCTTCTTGGGGCAGGTTAATTTCTTAAGGCGTTTCATCCCAAATGTCGCAGGAAATACCAAAGTCTTCTTTCCATTGTTGAGACTCAAGTATGAGAAGGACTTAAGGTGGGAGGAGCCGCATCAGGCTACGTTCGAGGCCATCAAAGAATACATGACTAGGCCATGAGTACTTAGTCCAGCAAAGCAGGGCAAGCCTTTAAAGATTTATGTCTCTACTTCTGAGGAATCTATTAGTTGTTTACTTATAAAGGACAATGAGCAAGGTTTTGAACAAGCTGTGTTCTACCTTAACCATTGTTTAAATGAGTGTGAAATAAAATATTTTTCAATTGAAAAATTGTGTCTATCTTTGTTCTGTGCATCTACAAAATTCTGACATTATTTCTTAGCGTTCACTATACACGTGGTTGCCCAAACAGATGTCCTTAAGTATATGCTAGATAAACCATTTTTGAGAGGAAGATTGAACAAGCAGAGCTTAGCTCTGCTTTAATTTGAGTTGGTTTATGTCTCATAAAAGTCAGTAAAGGGGCAAGCCCTAGCAGACTTCGTTGCAAACCACCAAAACATTCAAATTGGCTAAGATAATAAGCCAAAATGACTCCTAACAGTGGAACTAGTATCTTAGAAATTGTTCTTTGATGGATCAAGGACCAACTTTAGTGCTGGACTAGGAAATGTCATAGAATGCCCATGTCACGATCAAGGCTGATTTTGATCAATTTATTCTATTTTTGGGTTGTATGCTTCGAATAAAGGCTTTAATTCTTGCAAATAGTTTGAATGTGTTTTAGCGAGAAGGGTGTTTAGTGGTAGTTGATGTTTTAGCTAGTTTTGGCGGCTTAAGCTAATTAAGTCAGTTGCTTTAGTTAGTCCAAGTGCTTTCTATCTTGATTTAGCTAACATTAGTATAAATAGCTAGATTCTTCGTGTAATAAGATTTATTGAATGATAAAGATCTAATTCATCTTTCTCAACCCTAATTCTCTCTACTTCTCACCTCTATTCTCTCTAATTCTCACCTTAATCCCATTTCTTACTCATCTCTTATTCTCTTTCTTAGGTTATGATTCAAGATTGATCTTGAATCATAACAATTGGTGTCAGAGCTTGAGAAATTGCTACTGATCTAGTTGAATTGCATTCAATTTAATTGCAATAGCATTAGGTCAAGCTTAATTAGTTCAAGCTCATCTGATCAGATTGCATTTAATCAAATTCTTAGAGCTTGCAGTTAGTGTATCTAATTGTTCTGTAATGGCTGATGGAGCGAATACCATAGCTAATGCTGCTGCTAATGCTAAAGATAATCAAGCTGATCTGTTTGAGCAATTAAGACGATAGACGCAAAAGATGCTGACAGCAATGCAGCAATCTCAAAAACAAACTCTAAATCGGAAGTTAGAGCAGCAATCTCAACAATTACAACAGCAAATCAATGGATTGCAAGAGCAGTTTAATAGGCAAAGTCTACCCGCGGGGGCTGGAGTTTTATCAGCTACTAGTCAGCACGCTAGGCCACCAGATCTTTCACTGCTTCAAGTGTCTGGTGATAGTAGAGATGGAATGATTGTGGCAAAAAATAATGGATTTAGGCTGCCTCAGGTGGAAATTGAGCTGTTTAATGGAATACAACCTCAGTCATGGATTAAAAGATACGAAAGATACTTTTGCTTCTATCACATAGCTGAGGCAAAGAAGGTGGAGTTAGCTGCAGTGTGTCTTCATGAAGATTAGGAGGTGTGGTTCTACAGTTTGATTCACAGCAAACCTTCAATCACTTGTTCTGAATTTGTGGATAAATTATATGAGATATATAGAGATGAAGATCTTGGTGATGTGGTGGACAATTTAACAAGGTGTCAAACATCAGTTAAAGACTACATGACACAATTTGAGAACTCAAAAGCTAGAATGATGGCAGTAAATTCGGGAACCAATGAAGCTTATTAAGTTTCATGCTTTATCAATGCACTAAAACAAAAAATCAAGAATCTTATTGAAGCATTAAACCTTCCACATTGTCTTAGGCTTACTTCAAGGTAAGGCTGTTTGAGAACACAGTTTTGGCTGCACCAGAGGGGCAACGTTTCAAGAGTGGACAAGCTGTAGCTCCTTTGCAAACAGTTGCTCCAGTAAACAATAAGCCTTTGAGTTTAGAGGAGAAAAAGGCTTAGAATTTGTGCTTTAAGTGCAATCAGAAATATTTCTTTGGTCACAAGTGCAACCCGAAGTTTCTCATGGCTGTCACTCAAGCTGATACTGAAGAAGAATTAGAGGATCCAGAGGGTGAAGCAAGTCCTAGTGCTCAAGGGCAGGAGTTGGCTGTGGAGTCTGATGATGATGAGATGGAAATTTCTATTAAGGCCTTGACTAGGAGTGGCTCACACAATACAATCAGGATCAAGGGAGAAGTTGGTCACAAGCCTCTATTAATCTTAATTGATAGTGGTAACATGTATAGCTTTGTGGATCCAAAGATTGCAAGAACAATGGGGCATGAGATGATCAAGACTAGCCCTTTGGTAGTAATAGTTGCTAAAATTCCATATTGATGCAGACAAAATACAAGCAGTCAGTTAGCTGATGCAGAGACATAGTTTTGTGTATGATTTCAAAGTTCTGAGGCTGGGCGGATGCGACATGGTTCTTAGAATGGATTGGATGAAAACAATTAGTCCCATTGTGTTTGATTTTGCTCGGTTATCAGTTACTTTTGAAAGAAATGGCCAAAGTATTAAATTGCAGGGAATTATAGAGTAAGGGCAGTTGCAGATGATGAAGAGCAAACAACTAGAAAGAGTGATCAAGAAAGGGGCCTATCAATGGATTGGCCAGCTATTTTCCATTGAAACAAAGCCTATGGGAACTCAGGTGAATTCGAATCCCTTAATTGACAAACTCATTCAAGACGAAAAAGACATTTTTGAGCAACCAACTATCCTTCCTCCCAAGAGATTGCTAGACCATGCTATTCCTTTGAAATCAGACTCAAATCCAGTAAACCTCTTACTTTACAAGTATCCTCATTCTCAAAAAAGTGACATTAAGAGGCAAGTAGAGGAGCTTTTGAAGACAAATTTCATTAGACATAACCACAATCCTTTTGCCTCACCTAAAATATTGGTTAAGAAGAAGGATGGGACCTCTTGAATGTGTATTGATTACAAGCAACTTAATTCTCTCACAGTCAAAGACAAATTCCCAATTACCATCACTGATGATCTTTTAGATGAATTACATGGTTCTCATTACTTCTCCAAGTTGGACCTAAGGTAGGGTTATTATCATATTCGAGTATTAGATCAGGACATTCACAAGACTGCATTTAGAACCCACCATGGTCATTATGAATTTGTGGTTATGCCCTTTGGATCAATGCTCTAGCCACTTTTCAAGCTTTAATGAATGCAATATTCAAGCCCTTCTTGAGGAAGTTCATTCTTGTGTTCTTTGATGACATTTTGGTGTATAGTCCTACCTTGGATTCTCATGTGGTGCATCTGGGGCAAGTGTTTAAGACTATGAGACAGCATAAGCTGTATGCTAAACTTTCTAAGTGTTCTTTTGCTCGATCTCAAGTTGAATATTTGGGCTATATCATATCAAGTGAGGTAGTGGCCACTGATTTATCAAAGAATTAAGCAATGAAGGACTGGCCAACACCTATTTCACTCAAACAACTGAGGGATTTCTTGGGTTTGACTAGTTATTACTAAAAGTTTGTCTCTGAATATGTATGGTAGCTAAGCCATTAACAGACCTTCTCAAGAAAGATGCATTTGTGTGGATTGAAGCAGCACAAGAAGCATTCAAGCACCTAAAGTCAGCTATGTGTTCAGCTCCTGTGTTAGCAATGCCTGATTTCAACGTGCCATTCATCTTAGAAACTGATGCTAGTAGCAAGGGGGTAGGAGCAGTTCTCTCTAAATGTGGTAGACTTGTGGCTTATCTTAGCCACACTCTAAGTCCAAGGAATTTGAGCTTGTCCATTTATGAGAAGGAATATCTCGCAATCTTGTTGGTAGTTCAGAAATGGAGACACTACCTTGAAGGACATCACGTCATCATCAAAACTGATCATCAGAGCCTCAAGTACTTACTTGAGCAGAAGATCAGTACTAGAGTGCAGCGCAAGGGGCTCATGAAGATGTAAGGATTGGATTACTCGATTAAATACAGAAGCGAAAGGGAGAATCTTATAGCTGATGCACCGTCTAGGAGACAAGAAAAGGGGAATTCTACAGCTTCTCATGCCATTTTGTTAGCTTTGCCATCTGGGATGGAGGAAGTGTAGAAATCATATGAAGGAGACTACTTTGCTCAGGACTGTATTACAGCCTTTAGTGTTAAGCATTTAGCAATTGAAGGTTCTTGTGTGACTGTCAGCAATGGTGTTATAAGAGTCAAGGGAAAGGTTTACATTAGGTCTGAAATAGATCTCAGAAGGCAAGTTATTCTAGCTTTCCATGCTTCAGCATAAGAAGGACATTCTAGAATTGAAGCCACTTATCAGAGGTTGAGGCAATACTTTCATTGGACATGCATGAAAAAGAATGTGGTGGAATGTGTGCAAGTATGTGAGGTGTGTCAACAAACAAAGAGTGATCATGTGCCTTACCAAGGGCTACTTCAGCCCTTGCCTATTCTGGAGAGGGCTTGGCAACACATCAGCATGGACTTCATAAAAGGCTTGCCTAAATCTGAGAGAAAGGAGATCATTTGGGTTGTGGTGGATTGTTTCACCAAGTTTGGACACTTTATTGCCCTCAATCATCCAATTTTAGCTGAAAGACTTGCAAAATTATTCTTTGACCACATCTATAAGCTTCATGGACTTTTTCAATCCATCATTTCTGATCTAGTGGACTGTTTACAGCAATTTCTGGAGTGAATTGTTCCTATTGCTTGGTTCCACTCTCGCTTTGAGCTCATCCTACCATCCTTAAACGGATGGTCAGACAAAAAGGGTTAATCAATGTGTTGAATAATATTTAAGGGGCATGACATTTTCCCATCCCAAGCAGTGGCACAGGTGGCTATCATTGGACGACTATTGGTACAACAAACACGCTTATTCAGCTTTGGGAATAACTCCTTTCAAAGCACTCTATGGTTACGATCCACCTTCACCAATGGGACTTCAAGGAGCTATATCTACAGTAAAAGAAGTTAATGAATTACTAGAGCAAAGGAGACAGTTAGTACAATAGGTTAAGGACAACTTGCAATTAGCTCAATAAAGGATGAAGTTTTTTGCTGATAGGAAAAGAATTGACAAGACTTTTGCTGTTGGTGACCAGGTTTACTTGAAGTTGCAACCATACAGGTAGTCTTCTGTAGTAGTTCGCAAGAATGTCAAGCTTTGTGTGGATACTTTGGTCCTTACAATGCGTTGGAGAGGCTAGGAACTATGGCTTACAGGTTAGAATTACCTCCAGATTCATGTGGGCATCCAGTATTTCACATGTCTCTCCCCGAAGAAGCATGTAGCAGATGGCATGACAAGTTCTGCAGTACCACTAGCAGCTTCTAACAATGGAATGCTCTTGCAAGAACCTATAGCTATTTTGGGCTCTCGTACTATGAAGCAACAGGATAGAAGCAAAGAGGAAGTGCTCATTCAGTAAGCAAACCTGGAGCATAAGAATGCTACATGGGAGGAATTGAACTTTATCAAGACCTAATTTCCTTCATTTCATTCTTGAGGGCAAGAATGTTCTTAAGGGATAGGTATTGTCAGGATCAAGGCCAATTTTGATCAATTTAGTCTGTTTTTGGATTGTATACTTCGAACAAAGGCTTTAATTCTTGTAAATAGTTTGAATGTGTCTTGGTGGATAGGGTGGTTAGCGGTAGTTAATGTGCTAGCTGGTTTTTGATGCAATTCTTTACTAGCAAGTGCACTAGTCACTTCAAGTAATACAGAGTGAGTAGAATATCGTTCCCAAGAGGATTGCTGAGTGAGTACTAAAATTAATAGCTTTAATACTATTTGAAAAATCGAAAAATTAGGGATTTTGATATGAAATAAAGTAAAATTAAATAAAATAAAAATAAAAGTTAAAGCTAGAGTGGAATGAGCCGATTTAAGTTATTTTTTTTTTATCAGTTAATAAAGTCTAAGGCATCCGATTTCAACTTAATTGCATCAATATGCCTTTTCTATTCTTGATATTCAAGTTATTACTGTGTGTTGATGGTTGAAAATCCTAATTTACTAAACATTCTCTCTCGAGCAACATTTAGCATACTCTTTAACATATTAACCTATCACTTACGTGCATAAATTTAAATAAGAAAAGAGTTATAAAAGCTCTATGATTTTCTTTTAAAAACCACACAAATAGCGTTAATCTCTTTCAAGCATTCGCCCAATTTGTGGTACTTATCACCTCAGCAATCATCATAAATCTCCTCTCGGTCTCATTATGAATCATTAGAGGCCTTAAATGGTGATCAAGCCTTTAAAACTCATGAAGAACAATGATAAACACTTCAACAACGCAATAACATAAACATTGAATACTTTGAATTAGAAATGAGCGTATTTTACAACTTAGGCTACAACGTAGCCTTATATTAACAAAATTAGTTCATGTTAAACTTAAAATTAAATATTACAAACATCAAAATACATGAACTAATGAAAAAAAGATAAAACCAGCAAAAAAATAACAAAAAATTACCACAGAACAGGTCAGGTCTGCATGCACAGACCCGACCTCTTCTCCCCCCTTTCTCACTCGATTTTTTTTCTTTTTTTTTTTTTTGTTCCAAAAATTTGATTAATAAACTCCTTTCATCCTCCCATATTTATTAAAGTAGGATTGGGATAAATAAATTTGGAAAAAACTCAAAAATCAGCTCCCATTAGTGCTTCCTGAGGCAGATTCTGCAGATCTGGTTTTCTACTATTTTTCTTGATTTTTTCTACACTCTACCGCTCAAACTCTGCACCAAAACATCATATTGATGTTGTGTGATGTTAGTACAATGAATTTTTTTAAAACAAATTGAGTTTTAATTGCCAAAATGCAAGTTGTTCTTGAAAAGCTGTAATCTGCCGCACATTTCTACATCAGAATTCGAGCTTGATTTTCTTCATTTTTTCACGAAATCCTTCACCCAAATGCTGCAATAATATGTTAACAAGATGTTAAATAACTTATTTAAGCCTTGGTTCAGTGAATTTAGTTGAAGAAAATCAACAAAATTGAGGTGCAAATTTGCTTGCTGCAGCAGGTGCAAGTTGCTGCAACTTGTATTTTTTTTATATTTTTTTTATTTTTTGGGTTTTTTTATGTAAAAGAGTGCTTAAAATAGTTTTAATTAATGTTTAATTGTATTATACAATACGTAAAAGATTAATAATGAGGATAAAAGCTTGAATTTTAGCTAAAAATTGATGCAAAACTTGTGAAATAGGGTGTAAGTTAGGTGTTCTTGGTAATTTTGTACAATTTTTGTTATTATTTGGCAATTTTTTTATTTATCTTGCTTTTACATATTGATATTAATAAAAAAACTAGCATGATTTAATACAAAATTGGTCTTTTTGCAATAAAGTAGCAAAATAGTCGAAACCGAGCAAAAACGAGCAAAAGCGAATAAAATTAGAAGTAAAATGGTTAAAAATGTATTAAAATGATATAAATAAATATATATTAATTTAAGGTTATCAATTTTGGTGGCTTAAGCTGGTTAAGTTGGTTGCTTTAGTTAGTCCAAGTGCTTTGTATCTTGATTAGGCTAACATTAGTATAAATAGCTAGATTCTTCATGTAATAAGATTCGTTGAATGATAAAGATCTAATTCCTCTTTCTTAACCCTAATTCTCTCTACTTCTCACCTCTATTCTCTCTAATTCTCATCTTAATCTCGTTTCTTTCTCATCTCTTATTCTCTTTCCTAGGTTATGATTCAAGATTGATCTTGAATCATAAAAGCCCAGAAGGAATCATCACAAAATTGGCTGTCACCTTGGTGGGCAAAAGCTTTAATAACATGGCTGGATATGAGGCTCTCATAATTGGCCTTCAAACCCTCTTAAAAATTCAAGTCAACAATGGTCTTGTCAAGGGAGATTCGCAACTGCTGATTTTCCAAGTGAATGGAGAGTTTCAATGTTTGAGTGATACCTCAAATCGATATCTGTTAGTAGTACATAAAGAGTATATTCAATGAGATGCAATTCGAGCACATCCCCAGAGAGCAAAACAAGGCAGCCAATGACTTGGCTCAGTTAGCGTTAGGTTACAAGTTTCCTAGAACATGGTGTGAAGAAACTATGGTCATTAAAACTAAGGTTTTGGATCATGAGATTAAGTGGGCAAAGTCCTTCGATGGTACACCACGTGGATGTTTGGAGCGCTATAAAGCATATCAGACTGTCCTGAGTGAGCAACGGGACTGGAGGAAGCCTTAAATGGATTACTTCAACAACCCTCAAGATTATGCTGAGGATAAGAAAATGAAAAAGAGCGCTCACTGGCTCCATCTAGATGGCAAATCTAGAGAACTATACAAAAGGGATGCTAGTGGAGTGCTTCTCAAATGCCTTGACTTAAATGAAGCAATGCTAGTAATGGTTGGAGTCCATGAGGGTATCTGTGGATCCCATCTGGCTAGCAATAAGATGCATTGGCTCATTAGGTGTTATAGCTATTATTGGCCATCGATGATAGATGATTGCATAAAGTATGCCAAAGGATGCAGGGCATGCCAAAGACATGGGCATGTATCTAAAGTCTCTACTGTTGAGATGCATGCCATTGTTAAGCGATGGCTATTTAGAGGCCGGGCACGGGACATTATTGGGGAAATTAACCCTTCTTCCAGCAAGTAACTGTTATGTTTTGTATTTATTTTGATGTAATAAGTTGTATCCAAAGGTCATTAGTAATGTTTGAATTGTATTGCTTGTTAGTTGGCGCCAAAGGGCCTTGATTGTTAGTCAAGTCGGTTGAAGGTCAAGTGAGGGTCAATTGCGGTGGCTAAAGATCTAGGGAGTCGGTTAAGCTTGTGGTTTTACATTGTATCTAGATCTAGTATAAGTAGTTGGCTCAAATATAATATTCATTCATTCATTCAAATATACAAACATCTCTATGAGATATTTTCTCTACTTCTTATCTCTTTCATTTATCATCTCATCTTGATTCTTTCACTATCCCATTCTTCCACAAGGTTAAGTGATGCCGACTTTGCTAGCAAGTGCACTAGTCGCTTCAAATAATACAAAGTGAGTAGAGTATAGTTCCCACGAGGATTGCTGAGTGAGTACTGAAATTAATAGCTTTACTACTATTTGAAAAATTAAAAATTCAGGTGTTTGCTGAAGTAAAAATAAAAATAAAAGAAAAAGAAATACAAATAAAAGTTAATTAAAGTTTTTGGGTTTTTATCAGATAAACAAAGTCTAAGGCATCTGATTTCACCTAAGTTGTATCAATACGCCTTTCTGTTCTCAGTATTCATGTTGTTATTGCAAGTTGATGGTTGAAAATCCTAAATTACTAAATATTCTCTCTCGAGCAATATTTAGCATACTCTTTAAAATATTAATTCATCACTCTCACGCATGAATTTAAATAAGAAAAGAGTTATAAAATCTCTTTGATTTTCTTTTAAAAATCACACAAATCGCGTTAATCTCTTTCGAGCATTCGCTCAATTTGTGGTGCTTATCACCTCAGCACTCATCATAAATCTCCTCTCGGACTCATTATGAATCATTACGGGCTTTAAATGGTGATCAAGCATTTAAAACTCATTAAGAACAATGATAAACACTTCAACAATACAATAACAAGAACATTGAATACTTTGAATTAGAATTAAGCATATTTTACAACTTAGGCTACATCGTAACCTTAGATTAACAAAATTAGTTCATGTTAAACTTAATATTAAAAATTATAAACATCAAAATTACATGAACTTAAACAAAACAAACAAGAAAAAAAATCAGCAAAAAAAATACCAAAAACACATAAAACAGGGCTGTTGACAGTTGCACAACTAGCCAACTTCAACGCTCTCTTAGGCCTTACTCTCGTGTGTTTTTGGCCCTCAAAATTGGATGATAAAACAATCCAACACATCCCCTATTTATAACAATAGAGCTTGGAATAACAAACTTAGAAAAAATCTCAAAAATCAGCTCCCATTGGAGCTTCCTGAGGCAGATCTGCAGATCTAGATTTTGGCCATTTTTCTTAATTTTTTTCTGCACTCCACCGCCCAAATTCTGCACCAAAACATCATATTGATATTGTTTGATGCTTGTACAATGAATTGCAAAAATGCAAGTTGCTCTTGAAAAGCTGGTTTTTGCCGCCCAGATTCTGCAGCTGATTTCTACCTTGTTTTTCTTCATTTTTTTCATGAAATCCTCCACCCAAATGGTACAATAACGTTAAAAAGATGCTAAATAACTTATTTAAGCTTTGGTTCAGTGAATTTAGTTGAATAAAATCATCAAAATCGAGCTGCAAAGTTGTTTGTTGCAGCAGGTGTGTAAGTTGCTTGCAACTTGTGATTTTTTTATATTTTCCAATTTTTTTCTGATTTTTTATGTAAAATAATGCTTAAAATAGCTTTAATTAATGTTTAATTGTATTATACAATGCATAAAAGATGAATAATGAGGATAAAAGCTTGAATTTTAGCCAAAAAAAATGATGCAAAACTTGTAGGGTATAAGTTAGGTGTTCTTGGAAATTTTGTAAAATTTTTATTATTATTTTGTAATTTTTTTATTTATCTTGCTTTTAATTATTGATATTAATGATAAAACTAGCAAGATTGAGTACAAAATTTGGTGTTTTTGCAATAAAGTAGTAAAATAGTCAAAACCGAGCAAAAACGAGCAAAAGCGAATAAAATTTGGTGTAAAATTGTTAAAAATGTATAAAAATGATATAAATAAATATATACTAATTTAGACTTGTCATTAAGCTTAAGTTGATCTTGAAGCTTAACAATTGGTATCAGAGCCTTGTTTTAGGCTATCGATTAAGTGAATTACTTCAATTCGATTGTATACTCTTGGATCAAGTTGTTTTGGTATTAAATTCCCTTAACTGCATTGCAAGAATTGAGAATTATAGCAGGTGGTGTTACAATAAGGTCAGGAGCTGCAAAGGCTATTGCAAGTCCATCCTATGATGAGGTTGTTGGTGCTAACGCTGCAACAAACCAGGAAGTTGTTACAATAAGTCAATTAAGCTTGCAAATGAAAGAAAACATTGCGATTTACTCAACATTCTCAGCAAGTTGAGGAAAAGATTGCTGGTCAAGTTAATCAGCAAGCACAAGAGTTTGAAGAAAACATTGCCAGTCGATTGAGTAAACAAATGCAGAGGTTTGAAGAGAAATTTGCTAAAATATGCAATCCATTCAGGGGACAGAATGTGTCTTCCATTTCGGAACCTTTGCTTCCAGCCAGTCAGTTGCTCATGCACTAGCAGATGAGGTCTCAGGATGAAGTGAATCCTCAGGTGCAAAATATTGCAGCTAGACCTCGAGATCGAACTCAAGTAGCTAAAGACATACCTCAAGATCAAAATTTAGAAACTGATGTGACCACCAGGGCACAAGATCATTCACCTATTTATGTTCAGTCACGATTTACCAGTGTGAATCTAGGATAGCAAGATCGTCCACCTGATCAGTGGCATCAGCAACGCTTAGGAAGTAAGGAAGTGTCATCTGGTAACAGAAGCTGTGGGTTTAGGCAGCCAAGAGTTCATATTGAACCATTTGATGGAAAGCAACCACAATCATGGTTGGGGAGATGCGATAAGTATTTTCACTTCTATCATATTGATGAGGCAGAAAAGCTTGAGATAACAGCTGTATATCTTCATGGTGACCATGGGGTATGGCTTTATAGTTTGCTTAAGAGTAATTCCACACTTTCTTGGGCTGAATTTGTGAAAGAACTATGTGAGAGATATAGTGATGAAGACTCTAGTGATATTGTTGATAATTTCAACAAAGTGATACAAGAACATCTATGAAGGAGTATATGACAAGGTTTGAGAACCTTAGAGCAAGCATGATAGCTACATATCCTCAAGCCACTGAGTCCTATTATGTCTCGAGTTTCATAAGTGGCTTAAAGCCCAAAATTAAGAATCTTGTGAAAGCAGTTGATCCCAATACATTGTCTAAGGCTTATGTTAAGGCTAAGCTCTTTGAGGCAACAGTTTTTGCTTCAAATGATGGATCAAAATATCGAGGAAGTGGTTCCAAGCAGCAGAGAGGATCTGTTAAACCTTCAGGATCTTGATCAAAGGAGAAGAAAGCTCAAAGGCTTTGTTTCAAGTGTAATCAACCTTATCATTTTGGGCATCAATGCAATCCAAGGTTCCTCATGGCAGCTAGGGGAAAGAGCGCTGAAGAGCAACCTGTAAGTGAAGAGTCTGATTGTGAAGAGTCTGATTTCGAAAAGGATAGTTCAGATCAAGAGTTATAAGAGGAACTTGTTAAGGATGAAGTTGGAATCTCCATGAAGGCATTGATTAGAAATGGAGCTCACAACACAATAAGAATCAAAGGGAAGGTAGGAATGAGATCAATCATTATTTTGATTGACAGTGGACGCACCCATAGTTCCATTGATCCAAATATGTTAAAGAAAGTGGGGCATGAAGTGATCAAGACACATCCATTGACAGTGACTGTTGCTTATGATAATTTAGTCCTAACTCAGAACAACTGCCAAGGGTTTCAGTGGTTTATGCAAGATCGCAAATTTGAGTATGACTTCAGAATCTTACCCTTGGGAGGATGTGATATGGTCCTTGGAGTTGATTGGATGAGATATTTCAGTCCAGTGCTCTTCGACTTTGCTAAGCTGATAGTATCATTTGAGATACATTGATCCAAAATTACCTAGCAAGGCATGGCAGATCAAGCTCAATTGCAACTGATAAAGGGCAGCAAGTTGGAAAAGGGATTCAGAAAGTGTGCTTTTTAGTGGGTAGGACAATTGTTTGTGAAATCACCTACTAAAGTGGATAGTGTTTCCCAACCTGAGATGAGAGCTTTGATTGAGGAATTTGAAGACTTGTTTGAACAGCCCAAAGCGTTACCTCCTAAGAGAAGTCTAGATCATGCAATTCCTTTTAAGTCTAACTCTAAGCCAGTGAAATTGAGACCTTACAAGTATTGTGATGCTCAGAAAATGAAAATTGAAAGGTAGCTTGATGAATTGCTCAAGACAAGCTTCATAAGGCAAAGCCATAGCCCTTTTTCCTCCCCTATCATATTGGTTAAAAAGAAACATGGCTCAAAAAGGATGAGTATAGACTATAGATAGCTCAATGCAATGACTGTGAAGGATAAGTTTCCAATTCCTATCATAGATGACCTTATGGACAAGTTACATGGTGTACAAGTCTTTTCCAAGTTGGATCTAAGGCAAGGCTATCACCAGATCAGAGTGTTAGAGCAAGATATGTACAAGACTACTTTCAAAACACATCACGGGCACTTTGAATATGTGGTTATGCCCTTCAGCTTGGCCAATGCTCCAGCCACTTTCTAGGCACTGATGAATGATATGTTCAAGCAATTTCTAAGGAAATTTGTATTGGTATTCTTTGATGAAATTCTAATATATAGCTCTTCTTTTGAGGATCATCGTAAGCATTTAAGAGAGGTGTTCTTGGTCATGTGCAATCACAAGTTGTATGCAAAATTGGTTAAATGTTATTTTGCTCAAACTCAGTTAGAGTATTCGGGCCATGTGATCTCTTATAGAGGAGTCTCTACTGATCCTTCCAAGGTACAAGCAATGAAGGAATGGCCTGTACCTGTAACATTGAAGCAGTTAAGAGGTTTTTTGGGATTGACTAGATATTACTGCAAGTTATGGCTGGATATGGATCAATTGCCAAGCCTCTAACTGATTTATTAAAGAAAGATGCATTCCAATGGTCAAATAAAGCTCAAGGAGCATTTGAAGCATTGAAAACTACTATGAGTGAAGCACAAGTTCCGGCAATGCCAGATTTTGCTGTGGAGTTTGTTTTTGGAATTGATGCATGTGTTAATGGCATTAGAGCAGTCTTATCTCAAAAAGGAAGGCCAATAGCCTACCTCAGCCAAGCTTTAAGTCCTAAACATCAAGAATTATCCACCTATGAGAAAGAGTATCTTGCAATTCTCTTAGCATTGGAGAAGTGGAGGAATTATCTGGATGGGCATTTATTTGTCATCAAAACAAATCATCAAAGTCTGAAGCATTTGCTTGAACAAAGGATTGTCACCAGAATTCAGAAGAAGGGATTGTTGAAGATGTTGGGTCTTGACTATATGATTGAGTACAAGAAAGGCAAGGATAACTTGGCTGCTGATGCATTATTTCGCAGATTGAAGGACTGTGAGCAAGGATCTATTACAAACCGAGAATCCGAGGTTTGAGTTTAAATTTGGCTCTTGGCGGGAAAACTTAAAATTTTGTTAAAAAAATCTGTTAATGCTGCTGCGTGAGACTTGTGCTGCTGCTGCGTGAGATTGGTGCTGCTGAGCTGCTGTTACTTACTGTCTTTTGCTCCTTTTGGCGCCACAACAATAATAATTCAAATAATTGTTAGTTAATTCTAGATGCTTCTGAGTAGTTAGTCTAGATACAATGTAATAGCTTGTTGTTCAGCTTATAAATAGATCATTCAGCTGTAATTGAAATCATTCAATGAAAAGTAATCTGAAATATCAATCTCATTTGAGATTAAACTCTATTTTCTCATCCCCTGCCCTTCTTTCTCTCATCGAAACTCTAAACTCTACTTTCTCATCTTAATTTCAATTCTTTCTCATCTCATATTCTCAATCTATCCAAAATTATATTGGTTTACGTTCGAGGTTCAAGCCCGAGCATAACAATTGGTATTAGAGCCTCATTTGGCTTCCAATTGAGTGTATAAACAAAAAAGAAAAAAAAATTTCCGTGCAAAAAAAAAAAAAAAAATCAGATTCAGATTTCTTGATTTTAAATTTGATCTTGAAAAATTTCAGAAAATTGTGATTAAACTTGAGTTCTTCAGTTGCGATCTCTCAATTTCAGAACAACAAGATGCAGTGAGCTTAATTTTGTGATTGTGCTGCTGACAGTTCAAAAATCAGATCAATCAAGTTCAGTTCAGCATTGATCAATTCATATTGTGAAGTTGTTTTTCGTTGTCAATATGTGTGAGTTGATTAGGCAGATGATTAAATTAGTGCTAGAAATGAAACAAGATCTCAGTGAGATGACGAAAACTCAGGCTCATCAGTTTGCAAACTTCGGTCGAGATTGCGTTGGTGTTCTTGATGCGAATGAGTTTCCGGCACTAGCGGATAGCGTTAGACAACAAAAGTTCAATGTTAAGCAAAAAGAGAAAGCAGAAACGATTGTTGTTGAAGAGAAATTCGACCACGACAATGCCGGAATTGATGAACACAAGCTAGACGAACCTGAGTTTGAACAAGATGATCCTTATGAAGACTCTTTGCTAGAGTTAGAGTATTTTGAAGATGTTGACATGCATCCGGAATGGGAATATGACTTTCATGTCAAAGGATTGTTAAAGAAAGCAAAGAGTAAGATGAAAAGGAACCATCTAAGTGAAGCATTGAACGATTTTTGGGAAGCAAAGAAGATTACAAAGAAGAAGATGAAGCGTGAGGAGACGTTGGTTGAAGAAGGATCTCAAGTTGCTAATGTAAATGTTAGTCCTCAAGTTCCTCTTCAATCAGATGAAGACAGGCTTCAAGATCGAATTCCAGAAGTGGAAATAGTTGTCAGACCTCAAGAAACACTTCAAATTCAGCAGCCTAATTTGCAAACTCTTATGGTTGATTTGAATGCTCAAAACATCCAAATGTTTGATAAAAATAATGTTGCAAGCTTTGTCATTGCTGCAGAGCACGTTGATTCAGCAAGAAATCAAGTTCCAGAGGTTAATATGCATTTTCAGCATGCCAATCGGCAAGTTCGGCATGATGTATTTCCTCTTTTGAATGAAGTTTTGATTGATAGGGTCTCTATCATGACGTTGTGCTATTGGGAGGATATTTATGAGTTATTCACCAAGTTATATCACTGCAACAAGAACTCATCAGCAGCATTACATAGTTCTTACAGCTTAATGATTAAAGATTCAGAATTCATTAAAATTCCCAGCTACAAATTCAGAAATCTTTCAGCATTAATAAGTGATTTCCAAGTCTCGTTCTCTTCCATTCTTGAGGACAAGAATGTTTTCAAAGGGAAGGGAATGTTACAAACTGAGAATCCGAGGTTTGAGTTTAAATTTGGCTCTTGGCGGGAAAACTTAAAATTCTATTAAAAAATCTGTGAATGCTGCTGCGTGAGACCTGTGCTGCTGCTGCGTGAGATTGGTGCTGCTGAGCTGCTGTTACTTACTGTCTTTTGTTCCTTTTGGCGCCACAACAATAATAATTCAAATAATTGTTAGTTAATTCTAGATGCTTCTAAGTAGTTAGTCTAGATACAATGTAATAACTTCTTGTTCTGCTTATAAATAGATCATTCAGCTGTAATTGAAATCATTCAATGAAAAGTAATCTAAAATATCAATCTCATTTGAGATTAAACTCTATTTTCTCATCCCCTTCCCTTCTTTCTCTCATCTAAACTCTAAACTCTACTTTCTCATCTTAATTTCAATTCTTTCTCATCTCATATTCTCAATATATCCAAAATTATATTAGTTTACGTTCGAGGTTCAAGCCCAAGCGTAACAGGATCTTGTGGTGCAATCTCAGTAATTCTTCCATCCTGGATTGAAGAGGTGTTTAAGTCCTACGAGAATGACACTTTTGCACAACAGTGTATAGCTGCTTTCAGCATTGGCAGGACAAGTAATGTGGTTTCTAATGCAGATGTAACAGTGGTAAAAGGAGTCATTGGACTCAAAGGCAAGCTGTACATTGGGACCTCCACTAATCTAAGGTGCCATATTATCAGTGCCTCACATGATTCAGCATGGGGAGGTCATTCAAGTGTGGAAGAAACTTACTAGAGGCTCAAGGCTCATTTCAGTTGGCCTAGTATGAAGAAAGCAGTGACAGATTTGGTGCAAGTTTGTGAAATTTGTGTTAAGGTTTCGAAGATTGGCTCTTAAACCTTAACCTTGGTTGGGATAGTGAGAGTATGAGATGAGAAAGAATATAGAGTTTAGATAAGAGAAAGAAGGGAAAGGAGATGAGAAAATAGAGATAGAACCAAATGTATCAATTCATTCATCAAAAGTTTAGAATTACAAACTAAGACCCCTTATTTATACTACTTACATAGTATGAGCCTAATACTTTGAATCTAACCTCACAAGACTAAACCACTTAGGAATTATCTAGAATTATCTAGAACTAAAGCTTAACTAACATTCAAATCATATTTGGTGCCAAAACACCACTTCCTATCAGAACTACAACCTGCTGCAGCAACTAACATTTACAGCACTTGTTCAGACCCTTGTTTCACGCCATCCTCTACAGCTTATTACATTTAAACAACTAAAGACAATACAATGCAACTACTAACACATGATTTACTAAACCAATCAACTCCAATCAGCATTATAACAGCCAACATTTCAGCACAGCAGCAACATACCAACAATTCAGCAGCAGGACAATACGCAACTACCATGATTTCCATGCCTCGGTTTCTCGAATCATAACATTCCCTTCCCATTAAGAACATTCTTGTCCTCAAGAATAGAAGTGAGTTGTAACAATGAAGACACTTATTGCATATGAAAATACATCTGAGGTGGTGAAGTCTACTGAAATCTGCAGCTGAGACTACGAATAAGCACTTCAATTTATCGTGATGCCATGTCTGTGTTTTGAGTACATAATGTTCTTCAGGAGTTCTATTATGATCAAACCAAGCATCACCAACACATTCCGAACCTCTCTTGTTGCAGTTAACACGGCTCAAAACCCAGATTCGCTGCTGAAATTCCCCAAATGCAGATACAATTTTGTTTTTATGCATGTAGTAAGTTAATTACTGATTTTGTGTATCTTTGTCTCAATTAAATTACATATGAAGTCCTTGAGCATCTCGAGAGGCCTTCCAAACTCAAACCAAGAGAAACAAACATTAAATTCTGCGTGTAAACATTCCCAAATGCCGTTCAAACAGTCCGAAACAGAATTATTTCATTCCGATGATTTCTGTTATTTGGATGATGATCAGGTATAATGTGGATCATATAGCTCAATTCAAAACTTTTTTCTCAACCGATCAATGGATGATCGATCAAGTTAGCTCAGCATCAATTTTCACCACTGCAACTACTTCATTTCTCCACTTCTGCAGCAAATGCTTGATCGATGCTATTGAATCCGAATCAACTTGATGTTGATTGTACTCAACAAATACTGATCAATTGAACTTCCTTCAATATAATATGGTCACTTAAAGTCCCAACCGAAAGCAATCTTCCTAGGCTAATGCAATACCGCCAAAACTCTTCAATCAATTCAGATTTGAATTTCTGATCACCAAATCTGAATTAAATCAGTATCCAACCTTCTTTTGTTGATTAATTGCAACACAATTAATCAGATTTTATAATTTTTTTCAGATATGAGCTTGATTCGGAAGCCAAATCAAGGCTCTGATACCAATTGTTAAGGTTTCGAAGATTGGCTCTTGAACCTTAACCTTGGTTGGGATAGTGGGAGTATGAGATGAGAAAGAATATAGAGTTTAGATGAGAGAAAAAAGGGAAAGGAGATGAGAAAATAGAGATAGAACCAAATGTATCAATTCATTCATCAAAAGTTTAGGATTACAAGCTAAGACCACTTATTTATACTACTTACATAGTATGAGTCTAATACTTTGAATCTAACCTCACAAGGACTAAACCACTTAGGAATTATCTAGAATTATCTAGAACTAAAGCTTAACTAACATTCAAATCCTATTTGGCCCCAAAACACCACTTCCTATTAGAACTACAACTTGCTGCAGCAACTAACATTTACAGCACTTGTTCGGACCCTTGTTTCACGCCATCCTCTACAGCTTATTACATTTAAACAACTAAAGACAATACAATGCAACTACTAACACATGATTTACTAAACCAATCAACTCCAATCAGCATTATAACAGCCAACATTTCAGCACAGCAGCAACATACCAACAATTCAGCAGCAGGACAATACGCAACTACCATGATTTCCATGCCTCGGTTTCTCGAATCATAACAATTTGTCAACAGACCAAGCTTGGTGATCATAGGTACCAAGGGCTTCTTCAACCTCTACCTATTCTTGTGGCTATTTGGCAAAACATAAGTATGGATTTCATTAAAGGTTTTCCAAAGCCAGAAAAGAAGGAGGTTGTTTGGGTTGTGGTTGATAGATTTACCAAGTTTAGTCACTTCATTGCATTGGCTAGGCCAGCGACAGCAGAGAAATTGGCTCGAGTCTTCCTTGACAACATCTATAAGTTACATGGATTGCCCCAATCCATAGTCTTTGATCGAGATAACCTTTTTACAAGTCGCTTTTGGAAGGAGTTGTTCAGCTTGTTGGAAACTACTTTGGCTCTTAGCTCTTCATACCATCCACAGACTGATAGTCAAATAGAGAGAATCAATTAGTGCATTGAATAATACCCTCAAAGCATGGTGTTTAATCATCCAAAGGTGTGGGGAAGATGGTTATCCTTGGCAGACTATTGGTATAATACTTATGCTCATGCTTCTATAGGCACTACTTCATTTAAGGCTTTGTATGGCTATGATCCACCACCTCCTTTGATGTTGCAAGGGGTTGTATCACCTGTGGCTGAGGTCACTGATTTGATGCAGCAGAGAAGACAACTTGTGCAGCTTTTGAGGGATAATCTTCATCAAGCACAAGCTAGAATGAAACTATACACAGATAGGAAGCGTGTGGACTTTACTTTTGAAGTTGGGGATATGGTTTATCTAAAATTACAGCCCTATAAACAATCAACTGCAACTGTGAGGAAGAATGTGCAATTATGTTCGAGGTTCTTTGGACCTTACAAGATCTTAGAGAAGATAGGAAAAGCAGCCTATAAACTTGAATTTCCTCCCAACTCCTATATACATCCAATTTTTCATATTTCTCTTCTTAAAAAGTAGGTAAAGAAGGGCCATGAGCATTCTTTACAGCCTTTAGAAGTTGGCTCAAGTGGTGCCTTGCTGCTACACCCAGTTGCGGTGCTTGATTCTCGTGAGTCCATTGTGAAAGGCAGGATCATACTAGAAGTTCTCGTGACTTTGGAGTAATTTGGCTAAGACTTTTACTACATGAGAAAAGCTACACTTCCTGAAGGGCCAATTTCCTAGCTTCCATCCTTGAGGACAAGAATATTTTCAAGAGGAGGGGAATGTCATGTTTTGTAGTTATTTTGATGTAGTAAGATGTATCCGAAGGTCATTAGTAATGTTTGAATTGTATTGCTTGTTAGTTGGCCCCAAAGGGGCTTGATTGTTAGTTAAGTTGGTTGAAAAATCAAGTGAGGGTCAATTGTGGCGGCTAAAGATCTAGGGAGTCGGTTAAGCTTGTCCTTTTACATTGTATCTGGATCTAGTATAAGTAGTTGGCTCAAGTGTAATATTCATTCATTCAATCAAATATACAAACATCTCTATGAGATATTTTCCCTACTTCTTATCTCTTTCACTTCTCTTCTCATCTTGATTCTCTCACTATCCTATTCTTCCACAATGTTAAGCTCAATTTGATCTTGAAGCTTAACAGTCACATTCTTATATTCTTGTGACCGCTGATTACTTCACCAAATGGGTGGAGGCTAAACCATACAGGAGCATCAATAAACATGATGTGATTGATTTATCAAAGACTATATCATGTGTAGATTTGGTATTCCGAAGACTATCACAGTGGACCAAGCTAAAGTACCTAACGAAGTTGAGGTAAAGAAGTTTACCAAGAGTGTCAATATAGAAATTTAAACTCAACATCTTATTATGCTCACGCTAGTGGCCAAGAATAATCAACTAATAAAATTCTAAAAGCCAACATTGGGAAGATGATTGAGGACAATCCTATTAGGTGGCATGAGTTCCTACTAGATTGCCTTAAGGCTTATAGAACTTCTAGAAGGAATGCCATTGGGGCAACTCCTTTTCATTTGACATATGGCCATGATGCAGTACTCCTCATGGAGGTAACAATTCAATCAATTAGATTAGCTCATCAAGGAAAGTTTTCTAAACTTGAAAATGAGCAGTCCATGATGGATGAGTTCACAAATTTAGACCAAGTGAGGCTTGATGTTCTGTACAAATTGGAAACGCAAAAGAAAAGAGTTGCTAAAGCCTACCACGAAAGGGTCAAACCTAGGTCTTTTGACTTGGGAGATCTAGTTTGGAAGGTGGTTTTTCCATTGGCCAGAGAGATCGTGTCTTTGGAAAATGGTCTCCAAATTTTAGAGTCATTGAAGTATTTGGAGGGAGTGCTTATTTACTCCAAGATCTAGATGGGACGACTCATCCAAGGGCCATCAATGGTAGGTTCCCAAGAAATATGTGCCATTTATTTGGATTCTAACAAGGAAGTCCTTAGGTATAGATTTCTAAAATTATAGGCTCAGTTTCAATAAAAGTGCCCAAAGAATACATGGCTTACAGACATTACAAGTGATTAGCTTGTAGAGCCAAAGTCTTTTTACAAAATTAAAAATCAAAAGAGTCGAGTCCTAATCCTCACTAGGGACTCCTCAATTGAGGAGTGTTGGTTGGTTGCATCATTCAGGTCATATTCTAAGGAGAGAGCTTCCTCTTGAAGAGCTTGACTCTTCCTCTAAGCTCCCACAAGTGTCTCTTCATGCCTACTAACCACTGAACCTTAAGAGGCGTGTTGTTGTCTCAAAGAAAGCAGCTCTTCCTTAAGGTGTTGTAATCTTTCTTCTAGGTGATGGACCTCACCTTCCAAGCCTCTAATTTCTTAAGCTTGTTGATCATGAGTTCTCCTCGCTGCTTGGAGTTCCTCATATAATAACAGCAGGCCTCCTAGGCCAGCTGAACGCTCTGAGGTCTTGATGGCATCCTGGCAGTGTCGTTTCCTTTGATGGAGAGTGGGAACCTCTCGACTGATCTTCAGGAGCACTTCCTTGAGAACCTTCAGTTCCTTGGTGATGCCGGGAGCTACTTTGGATCTTCTTCTAAAGATCTCATGCTTCTTAAAAAATGATTCCTTCAACTAGGTCAGAATTGGGAAATGTGTGATCTCTCTTAGCCCTTAACGTTTGGGACATTGCTGATCGAGCTGTTGAAAGGCCAACCTACCACTTGCTCCAAACTTCTCTAGTGGAGAAAATAATTCCTCTCGCCTTAAAGAGGGAATGGCCCTAGGAGGAGTAACCATGAAAAGAATTAACCAGATTAGGCAAGGCTTTAACTTTGAAGAAAACAACCAAAGGTTCAAAAGGAGTGCCTTTACCTCTGAGGCCTCAGTCTGGGGCACAGAAGGTGCTGTAGCTAAAGGAGCTTCCAAGCTAGCTGCTGGTGATACTTCCACCATTTGGGTTTCAGCAGATGCCTCGGCTAATGGAGTTGTTGCTGGCTCTACGACCACTGCTATGCCTTCCCCAAGGGAAGCTCCTGAGAATCAATACTTGCATGTTTAGACCAAAACATGATTTAAAGACATCAAGGATGCAAATGTCAGATGGAGCTCTACCTTCAGAGATCTCTTCAATGGAGCGTGAGTCTCCAAGAAGAAGAAAAGGAGCTTGGACAAGGCCCTGGTGTAGGGTAACTGGGCAAGAAATTTCTTTTGAAGGATAGCTGACGATTGGCTCCATAACTGAAGTAGCCATTTCTCCTTCTTCTCCAGCACTTTAGCTCATTGATTCAATATCTTCAGGAGGCCTAGAATCAGTCTCTAGAGATGAAGAATCTGGAATCTCCATGATATATGGCGTTGGCTTTTCCTGTGGCTGTTGAAAGCCATGTCCCTCATGAGATGGGTATTTCTTCATCTTCCTCTTCTCCCTCTGCTATAGCTAGGAAAGTTGGTGGAGCAACATCCTTCTTTCTTGTCTTAGAACTACCAACTCTATGGGCCGGTGAAGAGGTTCCTGGAGGAGGCTCCTTAAGTAGCATCTGAGTGAAGCTCCTAGTCCTGGCACTCTAAGGAGTTATCTAGACAACTTCTATAAAGGTGAGAGGACAAGGATAAGATCTTATTTAGGCCACTAGTAATTGAACCATGCCTTAAAGTGGCTAACTACCTGATTACGTCTTCTACGGAGTAGGCCTAGGGATGGCTGACTGACTTTTCCTGGAGCTAGAACCTGCAACCTCAAGCAAAGACATAAAGTGTTAGTTAGTGCCTTTGGCCTCCAAGGAGGATCAATAGGCTTGGTACCAAGCTAAAAAGCATGGCGTGGCACATGGAGTGTACCTATAAGCCATAGGATACTCATAAAAAGATCTAATCTCTTGATCAGAACATGAAGCTCTGGAAGCTGAGTAGGTCGAAGAGAAGCTCTCTTGGCCCACCAAAGGTTCTTGGTCCTTAGCCTTAGAAAAGGTACATCTTGGACCATACCAAATTGTCTAGCAAACAACTAAGGCCTATACATCTCAACACTAGGATAAGTATGGTGATGAAAGAAAAAATCTTAGAGGCACAAGATTGCTTGCCAGGTTTGGGAGTTGATGTCTGTTGAGACATCATTGTCAAAGTCTAGGTTCTTGAACCATTCAGGACCAAGGTTCCTTCTCTTTAAAGGCGTCCATGGAGTCCCTCACCTTTCTCGAGGGGATATCAAAGCCTCAAGGCATTGGTCAAATGACCATCCCAAAGGAAGTTCGACCTCACAGCGAGAAAATTACTCACCAAAGCAAGAAAGCCCCTCTTGTAGGAGCATAAGAGCCTCTGGGACACAACTCAAGGAAATAGGCTTTGGCCCATAGGTGGACCAGCCACAAGGGACCACCTACGTGGACAGCATAGTTTTTGGCTATGATGTCTATATACCTAGGCTAGGAACAATGGTCCTAAGCATAGGGGGCCATTACTAAAGGCTAGGTTGATGGGCATAGTCTTCAGGAACTTGAGAACCGAATTAGAAGAGTTTGAGAAGAAAACCTTATTCAGCCAAGACAAATAGAAGCATACCTCCTCCTCTCTAGAACCCGGCCCAAAGCTATGAGCTTTTGTTGCAAACTTTTTAACGAAAGACTCATAGCCCCCAGGCAAGTCAGTAATAGAGAAGGAGGAGGCCAAGGCTTCAACCTTAGGAGAAATAAAAGAATCTCGGGGAAACTCTTCTCCCCCCAAGGAAAGACCCATTAGGGCTGCTATGTCCTTAAGAGTAATGCCTGAAAATCCCTCAGAGAGGACAAAAGCATTGTAACAGGTGTTCTAATAGCATTTTAATGCTATTACTATGGTAAAATCATAACTAAGAGAGCAGTGGTTCAGAGCCTAATTGCTTCGTGGATGCGAAGATGTTTCCACTTATCACCATGGCTCATCATCAGGTCATATACCCATTCAAGGTATTGCTTGGTCAAAAAATTCCATCCTTTAAAAGGCACCGCTTCCTTACAGATGAGTCTACCTCCCCAAGAATGGCTCGAAAACACTGCACGAAGGAGAGGAGATTTGTCAGTATCTGGAAACAATCCCTTAAGACTTGGAACGTCATGGGATGGAGCAAAGATTGACGGATCATTCTCTAACAACCAAGAAAGATCCTCTTTAATAATAATGAGATCAGTTGGGCTCTGGAGAACATTAGATAAGATTAAAAGGTCAGATTAAAGAAATTGGATTAGTTGTTCAATTATGCTGTTCGGGTACGGAGAGGGAGCAGAGATGGCGAATGAGAGTTGTGCCATTATTAAGTTGAAGTGAAGCAAATTGGATCAACAATTCAACTATTTAAGAACAAAGATAAGAGATTGCAAGTGCACTTGATAACACCAAAGAGAGAACAGAGCAGAAAGTGAAAATTCCAAGCCCGGGCAGTCATACTTATAGAAGCGGGAAGGAAGAGCAAAAGACATATTCTCTCAAGAAGACCCATATAGCCGTTCAGGCTCACATAAGTCATATTTTTCCCATTGTACATTCGAATTTACCAACGGGTAAAGGGGGACTGTTGTGTACACCCTAATTTCATTTAGGATGACGCAATTTTTGAATAAAGTGCCACGCGACCATAACGTGTAGTTCTCCTTGACTAGAATTTGGCTTATGGATGCTGTGATAACAGCGTATTGAGCCCTGTGCCAGGGAAAATTATTACCCTTGACAAGGGTATCAGCAACTCAAGGCTTGAGATGGCTGAAGGGTGAAATAGGCTAGAGCTCGAGGGGCTGCCAGAAAGCTGCAAGAACGATAGTTTACAAGCTAGAGGGAGTTACTTCAAGCGTAATTTTAGTTGCTTTGGCCTTATGCTTAATTCAGGAGAACGTGGGGCTTCTAGAGGGAACTTCTACTAAAAATCCGGACATGTGCATCAAGGATTTCCCTCCAAAACTGAAGACACATTGGTGAAAAAAGAACATGTGCAAAAGATAAGCTTGGTGGCCAGACATGAATGGAGTTGCCTTGAAATAGGAGCAGCCATTATTTTCATTTTCTATAAATAAAGGACTCTACGTCAATCCAAACTAGTACACATACACTCAATACAAAAACTTCTTCAAGTTTTTTTTTACAGCACACTTTTGGTCTTTTCCAAGGAGTAGCGTAACTTAGCTAGGTATAGCGTAACGTAGCTACTTACTTCCATTGTAATATAGTTCTCGAGTTTTAGGTATGACTTTCCAGTTTTAATTTGTTCCCACAAATTGACAAGTTAAGATTTGAGGCTTTAGTTTAAGGCTTTGATGGCAAAGGCTTTGTCCCTTGATTGTGGTAGTCTTAATACTATTGTCGCTGCTTAATACATCAGGTGAACTTAGATTTGCGCCATTGATTAGGACTTTTATGGCCAAGGATTGTCGCTTGATTGCATTGGTCCTGATCCAGTGATCTGAATACAGTTTGCTCCACCTTAGTCTTGTCAGACCTAAACTCATTTGAGTTATTATGAGTCAAGGGTGCCAGGCTTAAAAACCTGATTAACTCGGGCTTGTAAGCAGACTACTGAGCTCTTGGGTTTGTCTCCACCCTAGTTCCTAACTTTTACGTGTAAGAAGAAAGGTGTCCGTGGGCCCTGCTCAATCACTGCAACTGTGACTTGAGTTAAGTCCATATTCTTTAATTATTTGTCATAAACATACATAAAAGATCCACAAAAATATTTAACAAAGTCTTCTTAATTAAAGAACCTTCCAGCTCTTCAATGGGTGTGAGATGTTTTAATGATTAAGTTAATCATTGTTGTACTGGATGACCCAAATAGTCATGCCATAAAATAAGAGCCTATGAGTTTCATTAACTTTTAGTTGACCATCTCGACGGGTATCTCAAAACTAAGTAGATAACCTTTCTTATAAGAAATGTTGTTTCTTCAGTAAACATGATATGTGTTCTGTTGATGCCTTTAATTAAGTATCAAACACCCATTGTTGTTACACTGTCTGCTGGACATGTATTTCCACCATTCATATTTTTCAAACATAAAATACATATAAGCAATAACGAAAAGATAAGCATGATATCACAAAACACTTTAAATAAACATAATATAATAGCATGCTTTAAATTATTATTAAACTTGTCCAATCTTTCGTAATGGTACATGTCAAAAAAAAAATTCACACATATAACAAAATATATATGTCATATAAAATATTAGATAGATGATATTACTCTGGTTTATACATATTAAGACAACTTCATTTTATTAAACGGAGTTTAGTACAAAAGATAAGACACAAAAGCACAAACCTTAGTCAATTTGAACATTTTCATCACCTATCAAATGATCAATTCTCCCACTAGGATTTTCAAAAAAATCAAAAAATCTAAATGCGTATCATTAAGTGGAGAATGGTCTTCAGCAAAATTGCTTTCTAGAAGTTTTACTTTCCCTTTAATCGATGCCTGGTAAAGATCCACCAAGTGTTGCGTTGTACGATAGGTACGCGCCCAATGACCTTTCATGCCGCATTGGTAGCAATCTGTTTCTAAATCTTTTGACAAGTTATGTTCAAGAGATTTTCCATTTCTATTCTTCTCATCATTTGTGGACTTCTTAAATTTTGGTCCATTTTGATTGCCATAGTACCAGTTATTATGACCGCAACTATAACCTCATCCAGGGCCACAACCATGACCACTTTTGCGACCTCGACCACATCCCTGGTGGTTGTATGTCATCGCATGCACTTCAGGGAATGGTTTTGACCTAGTTGGTCATGACTGATGATTTTTCATCAACAATTCATTATTGTCTTCAGCAATAGGAGATATTATATTAACTCTAAGTATTTTCTCAAACCTCGTTCTCGATATTGCTAATGCAGGAGCATATTTAAGACATGAAAGGTAGAGAATGTTTTCTCTAATATATCCTTCTCAGTAATATTTTTCCCACATAATTTAAGTTAAGAGTTAATACTAAATACCGCACGGTTATACTCTCTTACAGTTTTAAAATCTTGTAATCATACGTGAATTCATTCATAGCAAGCTTTAGGGAGGATCATAAACTTTTGAATGATCAAACCTCTCTTGAAATTCAACCAAAGGACATGATGCATGATAAATATCATTGCTTTAGCGTGAACATGTAGGGATGCACTATTTGCCCTTTTAATTGTGTCTCTAAGATTCATAGCATCAAGGTGAATCTTAGCATCAAGAGACCATGTCAAATAATTTGTGTAGAAATATCAAGAGTAAATTCAAGTTTAGTAAGATTAGACATTATAAATGACAAAGATTAGGGAACGATAACTTACCTCAAGTATAATGATTCTTAGCTGGTTAGAGACTTGTGCTGACAATGTATTATAAAACTAGGGACACAAGTTACTCAATAAACCAAGAAAAAAACATGCAAACGAGAGAAATAGCAAGTATTTTATTTTAAAACTCAGGAACCTAAATCATATCAGATTTTTCTCTTAATTTCTTTCCTTAATTCACCCTTATACATATATATATATATATATATATATATATATATATATATATCTCAAATACTTGCTTAGTCGCTCTGATGGAGGCTCCAAAGTTGCAACCAATCTTTGCCATTAATTATGTCACATATACATATGTATATGTACCTATAAAAGTCTTTTACATAATTTTTAATTATCTGAGTATTTGATAATATCCAATGGTGAATAAAGATTATATCTAAAGAATATCCAATATTTACAACAGAAAGTGGAAAAAAACTACCCACTATTCTCTTTTAAGCATAAAAAAAAACCCTACTTCTTTTTTTTTATTATTATATAACTGTCCTCCTTTTGTTTTTTTAAGTCAATTGTCTAACATATTCTCAACATTTAATTGAGAGTGATAATTTATATAAACCATTTTTCTTCAATTTTTTGAGGTTGAAACTTATTATTTTTTAAAGTTATGAGAGCATAAAATGCAAGGGTATTAATGCAGAACTTCAAAACTTTGGCTAATAGTAAAAATCTGCTCTTTGTTATGAGTGCGCATGATTTTGGAATGAGTCTATTAAGTTTTGATAGTTGCTACCAATGAACCTTTAGCATAACAAGTTGTTGGAGAGGATGACAAAAACCTTTTACGAAAATGCACTGCATGCCTTGGACATGATAAGTAGTTCCATATTCATATTGTTTAGTTCGCTTCTTTTAAATCATTCATAATGTTTAATTTATTATATGTATTATGTCAATTATCCAAAAGATTTGTTGTAAACCAAAGAGGTAAGAATTTTAAATATTTTGTTCAAATTCACATCTACAAACATTCTCATCAAACAAATAATTATCAATCCTCTTCCAAAACATCTCCTATCCCTCTTTTTAACCGCTACATATAATGAGTGTTGGATATTTTAATTAAAAATATATTTTTAATATGGCTTTAAAATTAACATGGTGACGATATTACTTGTATTTTAAAAGTGTTGATAAATTTCTATTTATTATCGACGATTATATTCCTCTCTTAAATACCGATTAAAAATCAAGTATATTCAAAAAACTAAATTTAAGCTTTAATTAAATAATAAACATTTCTTTATATGCTAAATACGTATTTCCCAAATTAATGGCTTATGTTACATGAAATAATAAGTGTTAAGGCAAGGGGTATTCTAAATCGCTAATTCATGACTGAATTTATTGGTGCCAATGATGGTGATTCTTGGGCTTCCAGGTGTTATGAATATAGAGGCCTATAAATAGGACCACTTATGCCATTGTTTAGGCAAGGGGTTAAAAGAAAGGGACAAAATATAGTCCAAACAATGTGATTTAGAATGTGAGTGACAGACTCTGTTGTAATACCTCTTGTTCTTAATAGTGAAAATATGTTGCTCCCCTCTGTGGACGCAGGCTTCAGCTGAACCACGCAAATTCCGGTGTCTAAATATTTTCCCCATTCCCGTTACTATATTTGCTATTTTGGTTTATGGTTCAATAATTCGTAGGTGGTCCTAACAACTTATATCGAAGACGGTATTAGTTATTGTGAAATTTCTAATAATTGGTATCAGACCCCAAGTGGAACCTAAATCAGAGAAGTAGCTATTTGAGTGGAAGAAAAGGACCAGGAGTTGGATGTACTGTTCTGGCAAGGAAGAAAATATAAAAGTAATGTCTGGTGGTGCACGATGGTACGTAGTGGTGTAAGGTGGTGCGTGACAGCACGTTGGTGGCTCGTGGGAGCGCATAACGGTGCATGAGCACTCGTGCTGGTGAAAAAAGGTGAAGAAAGACTATATCGGTGTACCTAAGTGGTAGATTGTGGCTAGATCTACAACGACCATGTGAATTAGGGCCGGAAAAGCAAAGTGGCAATGGTGGTAGCTCGAGAAGATCTAGTGGTCCTTTGGTCATGGCGGTGTTCAGATCTGGTAGGTTACTGTTCAAAACCGCGCAAATCTGGTGGTTTCGCGCTTGGTGACTAAGACCCATAAGGTTGTCGGATCCGATCTCGACGTTGACGACCTAGAAATCAAAGAGAATGATGGTGGTTGTTAATGTGGGGCTTTGAGCGTGGCAGAGTTGGGCGTCTCGGGGTGGCAAGTCAATCCTACGGTAAGTCAGTGGTCGTTACGAGGTCGAAAGTGAAGTGACGGCAATGGATAAATCGACACCTGGTGGTGATTTCGAGCAGCGGTGAAGTGAGGGGCTCGATGGTGACCGATTCAGACCACAGTGGTGGTGGGCTAGGACCCCTGACAGTGAGCAACAGCCGGTGAGGGTTCTGGCGGCAAGTTCATGGCTGAGTGAGAGAGCTGCCAAAGAGGCCAAGGAAGAGAGAGAGCCAAAGGGAGAGAAAGAGGAAGCCAAAGAGTTTTTTGGTGAGTTTTTTGGTTTGTTTTTTTATGGTTGAAGACAGTGAAGAAGAAATGAAAGGATAAAGAGGGGAGAGAGTGAGAGAAAAAAGCATCACAGTCTGATATGAAAAGTCAAAGAGAGATAGAGAGACAGAGAGTTGAAAGGGTTGAGGAGAGAGAGAAAATGTCAAGATAATGTCCGGGTTAATTTTGTGGTCTTGGGTCAAAGTTGAGTTGACCAAAAAATTTAAAGACCAAAAAAAATTACATCTAGGGTTTTCTCTCATTGATTTATCTGTCTGAAATTCGGTTTTATGGTTGAAGACAGTGAAGAAGAAATGAAAGTATAAAGAGGGGAGAGAGTGAGAGAAAAAAGCATCACGGTCTGATATGAAAAGTCAAAGAGAGATAGAGAGATCGAGAGTTAAAAGGGTTGAGGAGAGAGAGAAAATGTCAAGATAATGTCCAGGTTAATTTTGTGATCTTGGGTCAAAGTTGAGTTGACCAAAAAATTTAAAGACCAAAAAAATTACATCTAGGGTTTTCTCTCATTGATTTATCTGTCTGAAATTCGGTTTTATTTTTCTTGAGGTCCTGGTAGTCAACAGGTTCAGGTTGACTGGCTATTGAAGCGTAAAATTTGGACTGGGTCAGAAAATTAAAATCAAAGCTGTTAATTGCGTGTGAGGGGTGGCATGGAGGGCTATTATAAAAATACCATTTGTGATCCTCATAATTCTCCAAGTGGGAGATTGTTAAGGTTGGAGACTAATGGTATTCTAAACAGCTAATTCATGACTTGATTTATTGGTGCATAATGAATGTGACTCTGGGGCTGCTGAGTGTTATGAATGTAGAGGCCTATAAATAGGACCTCTTGTGCCATGGTTTAGGTAAGGGGTTGAAAGCAAGGGACAAAATGTAGTCCAAACAGTGTAAGGTAGAATGTGAGTGAGAGAATTTGTTGTAATTCCTCAGTTCTTAAAGGTGAAAATATGTTGCTCCCCCTCCATGGACATGGCTAAACCTCGTAAATTCCGATGTCTAAATATTTTCCCCATTCCCATTATCATGTATGCTATTTTGGTTTATGGTTCGGTGATTCGTGAGTGATCCTAACAACTAATATAGGAGAAGGTATTAGTTGTTGTGAAATTAATAACAATAGGCAGTAAAAGGCCTAAGGGTAACACACGGCAATGGAACATTGCATTGGAAAATATTATTAAAGGCTTTGAGTGCTTAAAGCCCCTTGTTCTTACAGCAAAGAAAAAAGTTTATTTCTTCCTCAAAATTAAAAAGGTTTTTCTTATTTATTTTGTATTTTTTATTTGACTAAGTAAGGTGTTGTAAAGGCTTTGACTTTTGAGGTTATGTAGACCAAGAAAGGGTCGACTATGTAGCTAGGCATTGTATCCTGGAGGCGGCGCGCGCTGGTACCTGCTACATCAGCTTTTTATCCGATAGGGGTGCAAAATCGTCTTAAAGAAAGTATGATTCGTACCTCAGTTAGTTGTTACATTATTGGTATTTTATCATCTCCACTTGCTTTAGGTAATATCATTTTACTTTATATGTTTGTATAGTATTTTCTGTATTTGGTACCAACAATTTAAGATGGTTTCAAGACTTTTGAAGGTAAACCTAGTAATGCAAATTTCATACTAAGCTATCCTTAGGGTTAAAATGTAAGATCCAGTGTCCAACTCAAACCTATAGGCAAAAACATGAGAAAAGTAAACCTAGAACTATTGATGATACATTGGCCAAGGTCTTTGCTATAAATTCTATAAAATAGGTCACTACAGTAAAAATAGACCCAAGCCTTAAGATATTGTCCGATGCCTCTAGTATGTATGCCAGATATTTGAGTTTAACTCTAATAAGAAGTTTTCTATTCGTATTCAATACATTTGGTCAAAGAACATTGTGCATTTTTTTCTCTCTTTTATAACAAGACTTGTATTTTGATCCTCAAAATGGTCGTGTTGAAGGGTTGGTATAGTCATGAAATTTATTGTCTTATGTCAAAGGAAGGACACGATTGTTAGGGAGTAACTTGACTAAGGGTTAAGGCCCCGCCATGATAGCACTTCATTATTGATGAATGTAATTTAGTATATAATTATTTATATTGTTTTGATATATTTTTAACCATTTTACATCAAATTTTTATCGCTTTTGCTCTTTTTCGCTCATATTTTCATTTTCTTGCAAAAACACTCACTTTATGCTAAATCTTTCCAAGTTTTATCATTAAAATCAAAAAGTAAAAACAAGATACACCAAACCAAAGCAAAAAAAAGGGCAAAACATAATAATTAACATGGCTAAAGCAAGAACACAACAAGTTCATGCACAATACAATTCAACTTACAAAAATGGGTAACAAAATGGTCAAATCAAGTGCAAGGATTAGTTAAAAAATGCATTAACATGTCAAAGTTGATGTAAACACTGAATTTAGGTGGGTCTAAGCTCAAAAAATTGAAGAAAAAGGAGCAAGAGCAACAGTTCAGCATCATCCTGCAGTGGCCACCAAGAACGACCTTGAAGGAGCATTTTTGTTGAGATTTTTTGCAATTTTTTATCCCAAATCAACTAGTATAAATATAAGATGGTGTGGGGGTGTTTAGAGATCAGATAAAAAACCAAAAATCACAAGATTTGGTTGAGAATAGAGAGAAAAATCGAGTGAAAGAGAGAAAGGAAGAAAGCTTGGTTTGTAATTTTTTATTTTTAGTTAAGCTTTCACTAATTGAAGACATGTGTACTGCTAGTACTCCTAGATGTGAATTTTACGCAGGTAACCATACTGGTATGGAATGCCAAATAAGTAATAGCTTTTCTTCATCCGGTTTTGAGCAATATAACTTTATGAGACCTCAATACCAAGCATACCGAAAAGAAAACTAAGCATTCGTGAATATAGTGAATTATCTGCTCAGCTTTCACAAATTCGAGAAACATTAAATGAGATGATTGCTACTCGTGCTCCTAGATGTGAATTTTGTGCGGGTAACCATGCTAGTATGGAATGTCAATTAGGTAATAGCTTTTCCTCATTGGGTTTTGAACAAGGTAATTACATGTCAAATTTTAGCCAACCCCAGTACGATCCCTACTCTAGTCCTTACAGTCAAGAATGGATGGACCATTCTTGGAATTATCACAAAGCATCTTGGTCACCCACTTATCCGTCCCAAGAAAAGAGCTATAACTTAGAAGAATCATATAGGGAATTCATGGAAACCGTGAGTGACTTAAAAAAACAAAGAGCCTCCATCCAAAATCCTGAACCTCAAGTAGGGATCACAATAGAGGAACATTCCGAGAGATATGAAGAATTCATGCCTAGCGATACCATCACTGAACTAGGGGACCAAACTAATGCCATAACATTGAGGGATGAAGACACACTAGAAAAACTACCTCAATGTGACATAATCCCCTTAGTCAACTCCTAACCACCAATGACCAAACCTGTCTTTACTGACCCATCACCACCAGTCATTGAAATAGAATGGCGAGCCTATCTAACATGGTCAGAAATTTTCGGAACGATGGACGCCTCAGAGAAAAATAGCAGAAGAAATTGGAAAAGGAAATTCAAGTTGTGGCAAATGAGGCTCAAAGATCCTAAGATTAGAGAAGGTGGAGGAGGTTGTGTAAAGAAGGGAACAAAAAAGATCCACGGAAGAAAATGGTCATTGTGGATGGATGGTGGAAACTCTATTCTCCTTCAGGATACTTGATAGATGCACTCAAAAAGTCGAGCTAACGACTATAACCAATAGCGCTTCTTGGGAGGCAACCCAAGTGTTCTTTTCCTTAATTTCTTTATTTTATTTTTGTTTTTTATTTGTCTCATATTTCTGTATATTTTTGTTTAAACAGGTATTTTGAAAACAAGTTTGGGGGTAGCAAGATGTCCACATGCACTATCAAAAGAGCAATCCTCAAATCGGGGAAGTATCTCTCACCTAATTTATCTTTTTAGTTGTTTTTTTAAAAATAAAGTTTGAGGGTGGGAAAAGTAATATTAATAATAAGTATAATAAAATAATAATTAAAATTTTTGAATAAAAAAAAATTGAAAAGTTTTCCTGTTTTATGTTTTAGAGTCGGCTTCAGTGCCTCCCAGAGTTCAGAGCCTTTGTATGGGGATGTAAATAGCGTCGGCCAACAAAAATATTGTCTATTTTCTACAGTTTTTATTATTAATCTTTCAAAAAGTTTTCATATAAAAAAGAAAATAAAAAAGAAAGAACTTATTGTCATGCTTTTTTAGGCAATTTTTCTACTCTTTTTAGCTTGTTTACTTTAATTAGATTTGAATAACCCGATAATCAATTGTTTTTGTGTTCTAGTTGCAAAACACGATCTAATCTAAGGCACTATCTTGATAAAACCGTAGTATTTGACTTCACTAGTTAGCATGGCTGTTTTACTTTTCTTTCTGATTAAAAGATGCTCAAATTTGAATAGATTGCATAAAGAGTATCGTTTACATAATAGATTTTAAAGAGTTATGCCTAAATCTAAATAAAAGAAAAATATGATAGAGAGAGTGAATTACTAAGCACCGCTATCTTCTGAATATGTGCTATGGTGTGATGGTTTCGTGCCTTGGTACCTCGAGCAAGTAAATTCGTAAGGGTGTTTCAACGCCTGGTACCCTAGGCCAACTGGAATGGGAGTTACCGCATTAAAAGCTCGCGACAAGGGGTACTTAGAAAGCTAACAAGGAACCAAACACCGGAAAAAAAAAAACCAAAAAAAAGGGAGAAAACATCTCTAGCACCGCTATCCCACATAAATAAGATATGTGCTACCAGTTAAGAGGGCAACTAGGTGGTGGCTTCTCTTACTTATGTGTCATCACTCAAGAGTCAAAGCTTGATTCTTACTGAAGATACACTCGGGAGGTCATATTACAGGCATCTTAGTGGTGGCTTCTCTTACTTATGAGTCATCGCCCAAGAGTCGGAGCTTAATTCTCGCTGCAGATATGCTTATATTGACTTGAGTAAATAAATTCCTCCAAAAAAAAAGAAAAAAAAAATGGCACAAAAATAATTAGTTTGGGCATACTTAATAAGTCTTGTTATGAGTGGTATAATTTTTGTCCTATATTCGGTGTGAATATCTTAATATTAGAAAGAACGGATAAACTTAATTTGCTTAGCTAACTTTCGAATTCTATTACGTAGGTAATTGACAGATTTTTCCTTGAAAAAGATGGTTTTGCCTTTAGAATCCGGAACTTTGAGCCTTAGTTATTCTTCTCCACTTTGGAGTATACCTGCTTTGACTTGTGGTAAAATTCTTAAAAAGAATGAGATCATGCGTTTTAATGTTTAGCCTTGCTTGAGGACGAGCAAGATTTAAGTTTGGGGGTATTTTGATGAGTCTAATTTAGTATATAATTATTTATATTATTTTGATATATTTTTAACCATTTTACATCAAATTTTTATTGTTTTTGCTCGATTTTGCTCTTTTTCTCTCGTATTGCCATTTTCTTGCAAAAACACTCGCCTTATACTAAATCTTTCTAGGTTTTATCATTAACATCAACAAGTAAAAGCACGATACACCAAACCAAAGGAAAAAAAATGGGCAAAACATAATAATTAACATGGCTAAAGCAAGAACACAACAAGTTCATGCACAATACAATTCAACTTGCAAAAATGGGTAACAAAATGTACAAATTAATTGCAAGGATTAGTTAAACAATGCATTAACATGTCAAAGTTGATGTAAACTCTGAATCTAGGTGGGTCTAAGCTCAAAAAATTGAAGAAAAAGGAGCAAGAGCAGCAGTTCAGCATCATCCTGCAGCAACCACCAAGAACGACCTATAAGGAGCATTTTTGTTGAGATTTTTTGCAATTTTTTATCCCAAATCAACTAGTATAAATAGAGGATGGTGTGGGGGTGTTTAGAGATCAGATAAAAAAACCAAAAATCACAAGATTTGATTGAGAATAGAGAGAAAAATTGAGTGAAAGAGAGAAAGGAAGAAAGCTTGGTTTGTAATTTTTTATTTTTAGTTCTTTCTATCCTTTTTCTTTCATAAGTTCAAGAATTTTGTATTTATAATGTTTAATATTAAGTTTATCATGAACTAATTTTGTTATTCTAAGGCTACGATGTATTATGATTGTGTGTCGGTTATGTTAGTTAGCTTAAGTCTTGTTTGGCGGCAAGTTGTCTTTTGAATTTGTCTAGCAACATTGTATCTTAGTATAAATAGGTAATATCTTGTAATGTTTTGGATAAGAATGAAAACATTGATGGTTTCTTCTTCTCATCTCCTAATTTCTTTCTACTCTCTCATCTAATTCTCACTTCTTTCCTCTCTCAACTCTTGTTCTTCACTAGTTAAGGATCAAGTTATACTAGATCCTTAACAATTGGTATTAGAGCTTCATAAATTTAGTTTCAAAGCTAAATCGATCCGGATTTCTAACTAAGCATTGCAATTGAATTAAATAAGCTACGAACTGGTTGATCAAGAACAGCTGAAGTTGAAATTGTTGCTGACACAATTTAAGGAGCTGCAAAGTCGCATTAAACAATCAACACTGATCAATTGGTGCTATTCGCAATAAGTGAAGCTATGATTGTTGATCCTCGTATAGGATCCTTAACAGCTAAGTGCAAAACCTAATTGAGAACACCTATATTTCTATGAAATTGTTACTGGTTGAATGCAATTGCTGCAGGTTCAGATCATTACTGCATCTTAATCGCAATTGCTGTGATTGTAGATCCTCGTATGGGATCCTTAACAGCTAAGTGCAAAACCTGATTGAGCACACTTAAATTTCTGTGAAATTGTTACTGGTTGAATGCCATTGCTGCAAGTTCAGATCATTACAACATCTTGATCGCAATTGCTGCGGCCTAACTCTCCAAGTTCATTCTCAAAGTTAAGCAGTGAACTTCTTCATTCGCTACCTTCATTGCAAAATCTGTGACCATTAAATTGATTCCTGAATGCGATAGTTAAAGCGTGGTTACCATAAGATCAGGAGCAGGAACTATGAACAATGTTACTTATGCTGAAGTGGTTGCTGGATCAGAACAAACAACTAAAATAAGAGATCGACATGATGAAAGAATGGATCGTTTGAGCCAACAAATGGAAAACATGATGTCCATGTTTCAGCTGAGCCAGCAAAATTTCAATCAAAAATTCGATAGACAAATGTAGCAAATTGGTGGACACCAACACGCCGTCACCGGATCCCATTAGAACTCCGAAGTTAAGCGTGCTTAGCCGAGAGTAGGACCAGGATGGGTGACCTCCTGGGAAGTCCTCACCCTCAGGTTGGGGGCACTGGGAAATAGCCTCTCTTTAGGTTAACACCCTGAAGGGGGAAGGCTGCGTACATCTGCCCCCCCCCCCCCCCCCCCCAAAAAAAACCCTGCGTAGGCGGGAGCCCTTGAGGCACTGGGTATGTTCCTTTTAGATGCAGCAAATTGGTGGATTAGAAGAACAAATCCAGAGGCAGCAACTTCCTCCGGGTGTAAGAGTGCTTTCACCTGCTAGCCAGTTAGAAGCAACACATAATGCCACTAATGTTGCTCCATCTCCAGCTATAACCAATGTACAGCTACATCACCGTGACAATACAATGGTCACAAGAGGACATGGTTACAAACAACCTCGAATTGAGCTAGAAGCATTTGATGGAACCTTGTCTCAAGCCTGGATTAGAAAATGTGAGCGATATTTCAGATTCTACAACATCTTAGAGTTAGAAAAAGTAGAAATAGCTGCTATTTATCTTAAGGGAGAAATGGAGAGCTGGTATTATAGTCTTATGCAAGTGAAACCACTTATTTCTTGGCCTGAATTTCAGAAAGAGATATGTGATCGTTATGGAGATGAAGACATCAATGATGTTGTTGACAGTTTTAACGAGCTGGTGCAAACCACAACTGTTAAAGAATACATGTCAAGGTTTGAGGATTTACGAGCTAGATTGTTGTCTGCTTATCCTGATACGGTGGAAGAATATTACATCTCAAGCTTCATGAGTGGATTGAAACCAAAGGTGAAACACATGGTTAAGGCTTTTGAACCTGCTTCCTTATCACAAGCTTATTCCAAAGCTCGAATGGTGGAGAAAGCAGTCTTGGCCTCACATGATATACCTCGATCCAGACTTCCATCTGTTGGAGGTCCTAGCTCTAAGCAGCCTAATCTTGGGAGTAAACCTTTGAGTCAAGAAGAAAAGAGGTTCCAGAGGTTATGTTTTAAATGCAACCAAAAGTGCTTTTGCCACAAGTGTGATCCAAAGTATTTGATGTATACACACGCTTGTGAAACTGGGAATGAGGAACTGAATGAAGAGATTCATGAACCAGAAGAGGAGCAGTATCAAAATGATGGTGAGGATTTAGAAGGTAATGATATGGAGAACTCAGTTAAGGCTTTAACTGGTGGTGGATCCTATAACACCATTAGAATCAAGGGTGAATCCAAGGCCCAAACAATCTTGATCTCGATTGATAGTGGTAGCACACATAGTTTCCTCAGTCCTAAAATTGTGAGAAAGGTAGGACATGATATGATTAAGACCAATCCTTTAGTAGTAACAGTGGCTGATGGGAATGCCATACTAACTCACACCAAGTGCAGCAGCTTCAAGTGGCATATGCAGGGTCATGACTTTGAGTTCGATTTCAGAATCCTAAGGTTGGGAGGTTGGGACATGGTCTTGGGGGTTGATTGGATGAAAACCATCAATCCTCTACTCTTTGATTATGGCCAATTAACCATCTCTTTCAGCAAGGAGAACAAACCTGTTAAGTTGTAAGGCATTAGAGAACAAGCCCAAATGCAAATGATTAGTGGAAAGCAGTTGCAGGACATGTTCAAGAAGAAGGACTTCCATTGGGTGGGACACTTGCATTCAATCTCTGCTACCAGTCAGGAACAGAACTTGGAAGAAGATCCTTCCATTACCTCACTGCTAGAACAATTTCAGGATATATTTGCTATGCCAGTTGCCTTGCCACCTGAAAGAGAGTATGTTCATGTAATACCTTTGAAGCAAGGTTCAGATCCAGTCAATCTATGACCGTACAGGTATCCACACTCTCAGAAAAGTGAAAATAAACCCCAAGGGGATGAATTGTTAGAGACTAAATTCATCGGACACAGCAATAGTCCCTTTGCTTCGCCTGTCATCTTGGTTAAGAAGAAGGATGGCACATCGAGGATGTGTATTGACTACAGGCAACTAAACTCAGTAACGGTGAAGAATAAATTCCCCATTCCTATAATTGATGATTTGCTTGATGAGTTACATGGGGCCAGATTCTTTTCCAAGTTAGACTTGCGTCAGGGCTATTATCAAATAAGAGTTCAGGACAAGGACATCTTCAAAACTGCTTTTCGCACACATCATGGGCATTATGAATTCCTTGTAATGCCTTTTGGATTCTCCAATGCTCCGGCCGCCTTCCAAGCTCTAATGAATTCAGTCTTCAAGCAGTACCTCAGACACTTTGTTTTGGTATTCTTTGATGACATATTAGTCTACAGTTCCACAATGGACTTACATCTGCAGCATCTTGGTGCGGTTTTTCAGCTCATAAGGCAAAATAGACTTTTTGCCAAACTCTCTAAATGTTCTTTTGGGCAAAGACAAATTGAGTACCTGGGTCATATCATCTCAGAGGAAGGTGTGGCTACTAATCCCAGCAAGGTACAAGCAATGAAGGAGTGGCCAATACCAAAATCTCTCAAACAATTGCGGGGATTCCTTGGCCTGACTAGTTACTACAGGAAGTTTATAGCAGGATATGGTATTATTGCCATACCTCTCTTAGCCTTACTGCAGAAGGGAGCCTTTAATTGGACTGATCAAGCACAAGAAGCTTTTGAGCAGCTTAAAGAAATCATGATAACTGCTCCAGTTCTCATTTTACATGATTTTTCTCAACCATTTGTGTTGGAAACTGATGCAAGTGGTTCAGGAATTGGTGCAGTTTTATCGCAGCAGGGTAGACCCTTGGCTTATTTGAGTCAGCTTCTTTGTCCAACCCATCAAGCATTGTCTACATATGAGAAGGAGTATTTGGCTGTGCTTTTAGCAGTTCAGAATTGGCGGCATTATCTTGAGGGTCACAAGTTCATGTTTAGAACAGATCACCAAAACTTAAGATATCTCTTGGAGCACAGAATCACTACTAGGGTGCAAAGTAAAGGTCTCATGAAGATGTTGGGCCTACAATACACCATTGAATATAAGCAAGGGAGGGACAATGGGGCTGCTGATGCCCTGTCCAGGAGATCGGAGGAGAGTGCTGCAAGGGAATGTTCAGCTATATCAAAAATGGTGCATGCTTGGATGGTTGAGGTCATAAGGTCTTATGATGGAGATGTAATTGCTCAAAAATGGCTCGAGGCACATCTGGTTCAAGGAGAAAATGCAGCTGAAGTAGTTGTGTCCTAAGGAATTATCCGTGTGTATGGTAAGATCTACATAGGGACCGATACTGATTTGAGGAAGCAAGTGATCTTGGCTGCTCATAGCTCTGCTTGGGGAGGCCATTCTAGAGTAGAAGGCACATATCAGAGGCTGCATCAGTATTTTCATTGGCCTCATTTGAAACAAGAGATCCATGCTTTACTTCCTTTATGTGAGACCTACCAGTGTACCAAGAGCATACACCAGCCTTATCAGGGGTTATTGCAACCTTTACCCATACCGGATCGAGCTTGGAAACACATCAGTATGGACTTCATTGAAGGACTGCCACGGTCTAAAGCGAAGGAGATTATTTGGGTGGTGGTTGATCGGTTTAGCAAGTACAGTCATTTTGTGGCTCTCCAACATCCAATTACAGCTTCAAAGTTGGCCAAGTTTTTCCTTGATCAGATTTACAGATTGCATGGTTTGCCTCAATTTTGTCTCTGATCAAGATCGTTTGTTCACAAGCCATTTTTGGAAGGAGCTTTTCTTTTTATTAGGCACAACGTTAACCATGAGTTCTTCCTATCACCCGCAATCATATGGCCAGACTGAGAGGGTAAATTAGTGTGTTGAGCATTACTTGAGAAGCATGACTTTTGTTCATCCCAAAGACTGGCATAAGTGGCTTTCACTGGCGGAATTCTGGTATAACACCCACTTCCATTCAGCTCTAGGTATCCACTCCTTTTAAAGCCCTCTATGGGTATGATCCCCTGGCACCTGTTCTATTCCAAGGGGGAATTTCCTATATTACTGAAGTAAATGATTTGCTAGATTAGAGGCGACATCTGGTTCAACAATTAAAGGACCATTTGCAAGTCGCTCAAGCTTGAATGAAGTTCTATGCAGATAAGAAGAGAATGGGCAAGTCCTTTGCTATTGGAGACCTTGTTCTTTTGAAGTTGCAGCCTTACAGGCAGAGTTCTCTTGCCATTCGAAAGAACATTAAACTAAGTGCACGTTATTTTGGGCCTTCAAGGATACTTACAAGGATAGGTAAAGTGGCTTACAAGCTGGATCTTCCTGATGATTGCTCTGTCCATCCAGTCTTCCATGTGTCGCTTTTGAAGAAGTTTGTCCCAGCTGCTCAAGACGTTCCAGTGATCCATCCTCAAGCTACCTTGCACGGCATGCTAGTCCTACAGCCTCAGGCTATCCTTCAGTCTCTTCCGGGTGCTTTGAGAGGCAGCAGCAAACAACAGGTGCTTGTGCAGTGGAGTAATTTGGATGTTGCATCAACTTCTTGGGAGGATTGGACCTTTTTTCGTTCACAGTTTCCTTCTTTCCATTCTTGAGACAAGAATGTTTTAAGGGGGGGGAGAATTGTTATGATTGTGTGTCAGTTATGTTAGTTAGCTTGAGTCTTGTTTGGCGGCAATGTTGTTGTTTGAATTTGTCTAGCAACATTGTATCTTAGTTAGTATAAATAGGTAATATCTTGTAATGTTTTGGATATGAATGAAAACGTTGATGGTTTCTTCTTCTCATCTCCTAATTCTTTCTACTCTCTCATCTAATTCTCACTTCTTTCCTCTCTCAACTCTTGTTCTTCACTAGTTAAGGATCAAGTTATACTAGATCCTTAACACAATGTAGCCTAAGTTGTAATATTCGCTTATTTCTAATTCAAAGTATTCAATGTTTATGTTATTGTGTTGCTGAAGTGTTTATCATTATTCTTCATGAGTTTTAAATACTTGATCACTATTTAAAGCCTATAATGATTCATAATGAGTCCGAGAGGAGATTTATGATGATAGCTAAGGTGATAAGCACCATAAATTGGGCGAATGCTAGAGAGAGATTAACGTGATTTGTGTGGTTTTCAAAAGAAAATCATAGAGCTTTTTAAAACTCTTTTCTTATTTAAATTCACGCATGAGAGTGATGGGTTAATATTGCTTGAGAGAGAATATTTAGTAAATTAGGATTTTCAACCATCAACCCACAGCAAGAACTTGAATATTGAGAATAGAAAAGGCGTATTGATGCAACTAAGGTGAAATCGGATGCCTTAGACTTTATAAACTAATAAAAACCAACAAAAATCTGTTCACTCTAATCTCGTTTTAACTTTTATTTCTTTTCATTTTATTTTACTTTATTTTATATCAAAATCCTAAAGTTTTCGGTCTTTCAAATAGTATCGAAGCTACTAATTTTGGTATTCACTCAATACAATCCTCGTGGGAATGATAACTCTACTCACTTCTATATTACCTGGAATGACTAGTGCACTTGCTAACACATATGCAAAGTCTGCATCAATCATCTTGTTTAAAACTAATCATTAAGGATCAATTATTATGCTTGAGATTCTGTTTTTTTCTCTTAATGACATATTTCCCTTCTACTTCTTTTGTTTCCATGCTAGTTTAGTGAAATTTTTCCTTGAAGTGTCAGTTCTCTATAACAGTTGACAGAAGAAGGAAGAAGCATAATATATATCGATTCCCCTTGGCTGATACTGTAGCATTTTAGCTATCACGTTGAGATGGACAAGGCGGTATCATAATGATTTTAAAAATCATGTTATTTTTCTTTGCAGCTATGTCATCTGATACATGTTAACACTATTAAAAAAATGATACAAGCTAACCTTTAAGTATTTTGGGGAGTTGTATCCCACATTTGAAAAGTAGTGTAGATGATCCTTTTCTTAACGGGTGCATTTATTTTTTGAAAAATATTTTCCAAGACTTGTTACTAGCCGCTTACGCGTAGCCATTTAATGTCTTTAAATATGACCGTTGAAGATTCATAGGTAATTAACAATATAGCCGTTGTAATTTATTACATCCGTTATGACCGTTGGGATCTATGGCTAATTAAAATATAGCCGTTGTTATAGCAGCTAAGATTTGCGTGAATCATTTTCTCCCTCTTCCTCTCTCACCTGATGCCTCCTCTTTCAGAATTTCCTCAAGATTTATTTATTTAATTAAATTATTAATTTGAATAATAATTGCTCCTCCAGATTCCTCTTAGTATTTATTTGCAATACCCAAAACAAGAGATCAATATAACATACCAATCTCCTTCTCCATCTCTCTCTGGTTTTTTTGGTTCTTCTCTCTTCTGAAATTTTGCGCAAAGTTCTTAGGCACTTCTACCGGGCAATTAACGAGTGCACGTTAAGAGTCAGACCATGTTAATCCAGGAGGACGGCCGCCGATATTACTGTTTGCACCCGTGCAGTGGCGAAATCGTCTTTTAGGACAGTGATATTTCCCATGGCATGGTATCTTCGGTATCCTATCAATCTAAACAACCTCCCCTCTTTCGTTATTATTTGATTGTCGTGTTTAGGTATTTCACAGCTTTTTTTTCCACTAAAATTTTTTGTAATTTTTACCGAAATTTCCTGCAATATTTGCTGCATTTTATTAACATCCTAACGCTGAATTTTTATAGATTTACTGCAATTTTTGGTTTAAGGTTTCGCTGTATTTTTCACCTATATTTTTGCAGTATTTTAGGTAGTATTTTTGCTGTATTTTTAGAAGTAATTTTGAAGTATTTTACGCAGTATTCTACACAGTATTTTCGCTATACTTTTCGTTGTGCACGATTTTTTTTTAACAATCTCAAAGACGATTTTATCAATTAATCATGAGCAAATAGAATTTTAACATGTGATTAGACTTGAAAGAATAATCAACAAAAATTTCTGGATGCTCCTAATTTGACCCGAATTCACTTGCGGTATTACTGAACTTAGATGATGTCACTTACAGTAGTTTAACATGTGCTGTACTAGTTTGTCCTAATGATAGTACATACTTGAATTCATCAGAGAAATTGTATTGGCATTACTTGTTTATCTATTATTGGATCTTTAACACAAGTAGGATGCTATGGTAGAGATGAGAAATCTAGAAATGTGAGATCCTAAGGTTTTCTTAGGTCTGTCAAAATTTGAGATCTAAGAGATTAAATATGATTGAGACTACAGTTGAGCTTTTAAGTGTATAGAAAATAAGAAAGAAAATAGAAATGAGACGATATAATAATAAATTAAAAATTGTGCATGAAGTTTAAGTATGTGTATGTTTGATGATTTGAACTTCATACAATTTACCTACTGCTCATGCTATCATTCGAATGACCTAATTTTCTAAGTTTATATGAAAAAGGTTGAATGGCAGCAACATAATATTGGCATACATCTATTACTTCCATTTTATTCATGGAAGCTAGAACCACATCCATATGTATTCTACTATAAGTTAGTGAAATGTGGGGGGTAGTGCTCTTATATGAAGCAAAAATTCTTGTGTTACATAAAAACTATTTTAACCATAATCCTTTCTAGTTTCTTGCGAGGTTGAAAGTGAAACCACTACACTAACACTACTAGCTTGTGTGGAATGTATCATGGTAAAATGAATAAAACGGAAGTTAAAAATTAACTATACCATAAATTAAAGGGATTAGGTCAAATAGAGGTGTACCACCTTCCTCAAAAGAGATTCCGAAGGAAATCTTTTAAAAAAAAAAAAAATGCTTGATGACATGCTTATTGGCCCTAAGTTTCCCTTGAGGAGGTGGTAGGAGCCCCATTGCTGTTGCTACCTACTTTAAAGAGAATCTAATTTAAAGGTTGTTAAGGTATCCTAGTTGGCTCATGGATATGCCTTCATGTGCTCTTTGATTTGGGATCTATGGATTTAGTTAGCCCTCCTTCAGTTGCTATAGGAGCCTTTACTGAAGTAACTCAAGCATAGGGACTGTGATTTATAGACTTCTTGTGCCATAGTAACCTCTATGTGCATGACATGAGGCTCTTAAAGGTGTTGTGAGCTGCAGATTGTATGCTAGCCTTTGGTTCGCTTAAATGGTCTAGTGTATATTCTCGTTTTGGTGGAATAATTTCTGAGTTAAATTGCTCGAGCTTGACTCTGTTGGAGTCGAAGGAGAGTTCTTGGTTTGAATTGTGCGTTTTTCAATTCTCTGTGTGATTATTATGGTTAATACGTGTTTAATTCTTGAGGTTGATTGTGAACTTGTTAGAATGAAGTCTTGAACCTAGAGTCGGTAACTCTTAGGTTAGGCATGTCTAGTTGCACAATCTTGAATCCATTATGTCGGTAAAACATTGCATGTTTTAAGTTTAATCATGGAGTAGACCTTGTATGTGAGAATTGGATTATCTTGCATATTTTGGGTGACCTAAGTGAGATAAGTTGGTCTGTAAAGGGCTAATAGGACTTGTGAGTTCTTATAAAAATCTATGTGTGATTTATATATTAGTCTCCATGCTGATGTGTCTCATGTGATTCACATGGCTATGTTTAAGCAAGTTGAACATATGTTGTTACATGTTGCTTGAAATGATGAAAAGCGTGTTGTTTTAAGATTTGAAACATGTCTCTTTCAAGCTGAATGTGTTGATACAAGTTGTTATGGGCCATCAGCTGCAGTATGTTGCTGTTCTTTGACAAATTATGGCTGTGTGCTATTGTATTTTTGCAGTGCTGAATATGTTCTTGCAGTAGTGTCGTGCAACTGTTGTTTTTTGGGCATCTTATTGTCATTTTAAGTTGTTTTGTTGGATTTCATCTTGTGGTTCAGAAAAACATGATATGCTTAAGTCATGTGAGGATGTGTGTTGTCTTTGGAGACTTGTATGCCCTTTAAGATCAGTGTTTCATGCTTCTTTTCTAGTTTTGGGTAAAGTGTAAGGTGTAGGTCACATGTGGACCTTGATTGATCATAGGCCTGGTATTTATCTTGTGTCTCGATACCTTATTTGGGTTACTTCCATATGCTGTATACTCATGTTGGTCATTTGGATAACATACTATATGACCCTAGTGTTCACTTGATGAGGAGAAAAACGCAACATCGTGTCATAAGCTAAATACGCTAAGGTGATTGATAGCATTACTTTTTGATGAATAATATAACACTCGTCCTATTTTATCATATGTCAATGGTAGATCTAGTCTACATACATTGATCCGAATGATGATTATTGAAGTGCTCTAATTAAATTGTTGAGGTACTAGTGAAGTACTATGAATGGGGTTTAAATTGTAATAGACTCCTTGTTGTATTGGATGTTTCAAATCAATGAGAGATATTCTACTAATGACAATGTATTTAGGCTCTTTAGTGAGCTGTATTTTGTGACACTCCTCTGAAACCTGTATTGTTTAGTTGTCCTTAAAGATTGAGTTGGCAAGTAGAAAAATTGAGTGGCTTAGGAATGCGGCGTGAGACATTCCAATGTGGGGTAGTAAGAGCACTCGAGGTTCTATGAAATAAATCGTCTGATCATAATCCTTTCTGACTATTATGGCTTTGCCAATGTTTGCTAGTTATAACTAGCTTATGAAAATTGATTATTGTGAAAATGTTATTTTGGTGACTGTCTAAAGTCAGTGAGAATAGCTTGATGATGCTCGTACTTGGGCTCAAGAGCCTTGCAGAGGCTTGGGTTGCCTTAAGTTGAATTGTAAAAGGCATCTTGTGAATTATGGTCTTCTATATCTTTTTCTCTTGATAACACCGAAATTTGATACAATATTGGTAAGACATGGACTATCCTTAATAGTGATAATGCATGTACTCTAAGTACAATAAAAATGGGTGTATGGTCTTTTGTGACCTGAATTGGTGGTGATCCAATTGATTTGAGATGTTAATGTTTTACAATTATGATGATATGTGAAATTGACAAATTTGCAGTATATGTTTTTCGTGCCAACTGTATATATGATATACGTACGATATGTGTACTATTTGAGTACTTGAGGTGGAGATATGATTGATATGATATTTGCTCCACTATTGTGTTATACTGACTCTTGTTGAAGTTGGCAGGCAATGGAGCTAGTTTTTTAACAGCTCGTTGCAGATACCTCAATGTGGGGGTAAGAGCAACTCGTGATTGGTGTTGGCAGTGGTCAACTCTCAAGTACCGCTTTATTCTAGTACAGTGTTGAAACGCCATTTGTGATGGTTGAGCTTGATGCTTTAACTTAACCATAGTCCGTAACGGATGGTTTGGACACTGCACACTTGATAGGTTCGGAAAGAGGAGACATATTCGTCTCAGACATAAGATCATAAACGATCTACTCGGAAAAAAAGTGATATAACTAAATTGTGTAAGGTCTGAAAAGAATCTTGTGGATCCATTGATAAAGACGCTATGTCGAAAAATGATTGCGGAAACATCGAGGGGGATAGGACTAAAGTCTATACATGAATAAACTGTGATGTATCCAACCTGGTCTTAACAGGTTCAATGTGAGAAGTCATAGTTTCATTCGAGAAATGCACTGTGTTTTTGTCCCTCCCTATGGTGTGACAGTGTGGAGACGGGTTCATAGCCATATGTTTGGTGGTGTAAGCAAGGCTTGCACTTGATGGACACTGTCTGTTTTTTACCAGGGGTAAGGTTGAGCTTTAGCTCTTAATGGACCCATATCCATATGTTTGGTGGTGTGCGGTAACACACACTTGATGGGATCTACCTATATAGGTGTGGGAGTCTGGCCGCTCTCTATGAAGGTTCAAGACTTGCCTTCTAGAGCACCTATGAATATACAGAACGAGCACATGGCCGATAAAACGCGCCGAACCGCATGAGTTATCATTATGTTACCAAAGAGTAAAGGTTGAGCTCAAGCTCTTAATGGACCCATAGCCATATGTTTGGTGGTATGCGGTAACACACACTTGATGGGATCTACCTATATAGGTGTGGGAGTGTGGCCGCTCCCTATGAAGGCTTAAGACTTGCCTTCGAGAGCGCCTATGAATATCCAGGACAAGCGCATGGCCGATAAAACGCACCAAACCGCTAGATTTGCAAAGATCTTGAGTTTGGTATGTGTCCAAGTGGAAGACTATACAAACCCTTGTGAGGTTCAAGACGAAAGTCACCTTGCAAGATGTTGGTCCTAAACTTGGGCTACACTAGGTGACGATTCAAGTTGCTAGACATCGGCACTGAAAAATTGAACTCCCTTTGCCCAATTTATTGTTCTTTGTCCCCTTCCGCTTGTATCATTTGTAAGGGATTGTTGGAAAAATGATACAAGCTAACCTTTAAGTATTTTGGGGACTTGTATCCCACATTTGAAAAATAGTGTAGATGATTCTTTTCTTAACAGGTACATTTATTTTTCGGAAAATATTTTCCAAGACTCGTTACTAGCAGCTTACGCATAGCCATTTAATGTCATTAAATATGACCGTTGAAGATTCATAAGTAATTAACAATATAGCCGTTGTAATTTATTACATCCGTTATGACCGTTGGGATCTATGGCTAATTAAAATATAGCCGTTGTTATAGCAGATAAGATTTGCGTGAATCATTTTCTCCCTCTTCCTCTCTCACCTGATGCCTCCTCTTTCAGAATTTCCTCAAGATTTATTTATTTAATTAAATTATTAATTCGAATAATAATTGCTCCTCCAAATTCCTCTTGTTATTTATTTGCAATACCCAAAACAAAAGATCAATATAACATACCAATCTCCTTCTCCATCTCTCTCTGGTTTTTTCGGTTCTTCTCTCTTCTGAAATTTTGGGCAAAGTTCTTAGGCACTCCTACCCGGCAATTAACGAGTGCATGTTAAGAGTCGAACCGTGTTAATCCAGGAGGACGGCCGCCGATATTACTGTTTGCACCCGAGCAGCGGCGAAATCGCCTTTTTGGACAGTGGTATTTCCCATGGCACGGTATCTTCGGTATTCTATCAATCTAAACAACCTCCCCTCTTTCAGTATTGTTTGATTGTCATGTTTACGTATTTCACAGCTTTTTTTTCACTAAAATTCTTTGCAATTTTTACTGAAATTTCCTGCGATATTTGCTACATTTTATTAACATCCTAACGCTGAATTTTTATAGATTTACGGCAATTTTTGGTTTAAGGTTTCGCTGTATTTTTCACCTATATTTTTGCAGTATTTTAGGTAGTATTTTCGCCATATTTTCAGAAGTAATTTTGCAGTATTTTACGCAGTATTCTACACAATATTTTCACTGTACTTTTCGTTGTACATGATTTTTTTTTTTTTTAACAAACACTTATACCCGTACACTTCACCTAATAATTGCTCATTTTTTAATCAAATTGCTTACAAATCATGGTAAAGTTCCAAAACGCGACATGACTTGTTACGCTCGGGCTTGAACCTCGAACGTAAACTAATATAAAATGTGGAAAGATTGAGAATATGAGATGAGAAAGAATTTAAATTAAGATAAAAAAGTAGAGTTTAGAGTTTAGATGAGAGAAAAAAGGGAAGGAGATGAGAAAATAGAGAAAGTTAGATGAGAGAGAGAATATTGATCTCAACTTGAGACAAATTTCAGATATTTTGATTGAATGAATTGATTATGACAACTCAACACTTATTTATAGTGAGCTAAACAAGTAATGCAATATACCTGACACTCCTTAGAACAATCTAGAACTACTAACTAATATTCCCTTTATTAGTTTGGCGCCAAAAGACAGCAATAACAACAACTTAATGGCAGCAGGAGAAACACGCAGCAGCACAGCCACAGACTTCAACAGATTTTGTCGCCAAAATGATTTTCCCGCCCAAATGCAAATTTAAACTCATGTCTTGGAATTTCGGTTTATAACATTGAGATTTCCTCAATTTAAACTCTCGGCACATAGCAGTTACATTGCTTCTAATAGATGATTTGTCTAAGCTATTATTCGCATGTTTTTAAGACACAACCAAGAAGGCCTACAATAACTTATATACCAAATTGTCACTCTGTCACAAATCCAAACAAGTTACAAACGTGATTTTTGTTATCCACGGTAACGAGCACATATACAAGGTAAATATTCACAAAATTACGACATCTATTTACTATATTTTCTTGTTGTTAAGAGCCTGAAAGAAATAAAGAAAGAAGGGCATGTAAGACGAGCACGTAGAGCATGTAAAGCATCGAAATCAATCCAGGCATTTATGCATGTAAGCGTGAAGCACACAAGGTATAGGCAAACAAACATGTAGGGGAGAAGCTCCTACATGCTACACAGCGCAGACCTCTAAAGAAGTAGATCGCGTGGAGAGTAGAGAGCATAAGGGATAGAGAGAGAGGAGGTGAAGAGCAAGGGGGAGAGAAATCGAGAGGGACAGAGGGACAGAGGGAGAGAGAGAGAGAAGCGAAAAGAGAGGAAAGCGAAGAGGGAAGGACGGACAGTGCAGAATGTGCCTGGAGTATCAACCTATGGCCCTGCACCCCCAGGATAAGGGGCAATGTTTGACTGACTAAACTAGTATCGCGTGTATTCACGAGCATACAAGCAGATACAGGTGCGCATATCTCCTACACTGCTAAATCTGTTACCCTATCCTAAACTTGCACCAAGCTTTAAATTAGGGCCATCTCTCTATTTGGGTTGGGGTCGGCAAGGTCCCACCAAAGGTTCATTAACTAATTTCTATTTTTATTTGAAATTTAAATCTTATTTGTATTTATATTTGGCCGGCCTCTCCCTCTCTTCCCGGCTATAAAATGAGGTTGTTCACACCCCTCTCTGGGACAGCGGTTAGTACTTTAATCAACTCTTCTTTTGTCGGTCTCTTCCTCTCTACCCACCCCCATTTGGAACACTAAGCCGCCCGACAACATCAATATCTGTGACGTTGCACCAGGCAAACGGACACTCATTTGTTCTACAAGAGATAGGTTCTCCTACACCATTATATCGGATGCACTAGTACGAATCCTACACATGTACTTCTTTACCCAAATAATAATAATGTTAATAGTGTTAATAAAAGCAAATATGCTAGTACTATACGTAGTCCAACATATACAACTGATATGCATTACTAATTCTCTGTGTAGTAATAGCCATTCACTTGCAAGGACATAAGTTGGATGTGCTTTGTTGGGTTAGAACGCCAATTATTTAAAAGAAGTCATAACAATATTATGTATATGTGTGTATATCAAATTCACTAAAATATTTGTTTTTTTATTTTTCCAATAGTGGGGTTCAACGAGCTTAAAAAATCTGTAGAGAATCCTGGTGCATCTTCTTTAATGAACAAAGATGAAGAAATGTAGGATAAGTATTCTTAGTATTCTTCCTTTGTTTGCATAGCGGTGCCATTAGCTTTGCCCTGCTAAAAATTACTGTAATGTAAAGAAAAAATGTTGGAAAATATTACACTAGGATATAAAAGGGTTGATTGTCTAAGCTCCAAAATTGAACTTTGGTAGCATGTTTTGTTTTGAACATTTATGCGTAGCAAATGAAGTCAACATATTGGCTTCAGTCATTGAATGAGTGGTGGTGCTAAGTAAAAAAAATTGGTAAACAATTCAATGTTTATTATAATGGTTACCCTCTTTAATAGTTGGAAACTTGGAATGATGTGTAAAAGAATATATTGATGTTGCAAATTTCATCATAAAGACAAATTGATATCACTAACCATGTTGCCTTAAATTTGTGAAACTTTATCTCATACTTTTGAGATTAGGTATATTTGTTGGCTGCGGATACAATGAGCTATTGTACAATTGACACTATGGTCATGGATGAGAGACTATAACGGGTACTTGGATAGTGACATATTGGAATTGATATGTTATCCATGATGGACATTGCCACAAAGTGGCATGTGAGTTTGTTGGTGGGCGAGTATCAAATGTTGTATAGTGCTAATGATGTAAGGAAGCAATGACAAATCCCATATTGTTTGAAAAAAAATTTTACATAATTCTTCTTATGCCACTATGATCAGATATAATTGGAAAATTGTATGATAAATACCATAAAAATGGTAAATCCAGATCTGTTATTAATGGTGCATATGATGATATGATATGATTTAAGGGCATAAAAGCTCTAGCTAGAGTTAAGATCTGGACGGCATCAAGGGGGATGGTACTTAAGCCCAAAAAAAATTGTTCACATATGAGCATACCCTGAAAAGGGACAAACGAATCATAGAGTGATTAGGAGGTAAGCATGCATATTATTTTGGTCCATCCCTATGGTGCAGCATGCTTACTTGTGGCGATATTAAGGTTGAGCTAGTTATGCTCTTAATGAGGTCTATAGCCTTTATGTTAGGGTGGGGTATAAGGCCACAAGTACACTTCTGATAGACCCACCTATATGAGTATATAAGTAAGGCCCCTTCCTATGAGATTTCAAAATAACTCTCTAGAGCGCTCATGAATCCAGAATATCGCACAGGGCCATAATGTGCACGCTTTAGAGAGCCTATGGGGCAGCTTTGATACCATGTGCGTGAAGCTCTCTACATGTCCTCAAGCAACCAAGGTTTAAAAGCTAAATCAACCGTGATTCTAGTATGGGAGTTGCGGAAGCATTAAGTGAGGGTTTAAATACATTGCGCTCTTATGATGCATGACTTAGCCAAAGTTTAGAAATATAATAATAAATTTTTATTATTTTTATTAAACTAAGTGAGAGAATGTTTTATATTTTAATAAAAAACATATTTTTTATATGATTCTAAAATTAAAATGGTGACGATATTACTTGTATTTTAAAAGTATTGATAAATTTTTGTTTCATATTGATGATTATATTCGTCTCTTAAACACCAATAAAATTAAGTATATTCAGAAAAACTCTATTTGAACTTTAATTAAATAATAAACTTCTCTTTATATGCTAATTATGCATTTGCCAATTTAATGTCTTATATTGTATGAAATAATAGGGCAATAAAAGGCCTAATGCTAACACATGGCAATGGAACGTTGCATTGAAAAATATTTAAAAAAGGCTTTGAGTGCTTAAAGCCCATTGTTCTGACGGTGAAGGAAAAAAGTTTCTTTCTTCATCAAAATTAGCGAAACCTCATAAGATGCACGAATTGTTATTATTATTATTTTTTTTGAGTTATTGTGTTTTCTGAATATGTGATGGATATAAAAATTAATTGTTTTCCGTGTGATACATGCTAGATATTTGTATTTTAAAAATACTCCAAGTCATATTTTTTGACTTGGAATGGAATTTGTGATGATGAAATTTGTTTTGTATATAGTGCATGTCCATTCTGATGTACTTATTATATAGTACAAATATAGTGCACAAATAATTTGAAGTCTAATTTTGCTACTTATTTAAGAAATAATTGTTAAACTATTATCATCAAATGACATGAAAAATTCTATATTACCTACTTTTCTCGAAGAAACATTAGTTCTTTGTGGGAAAAGATTTAGTGGAATATTTTGTCACGATCTTTGACCGTGACCTTGTACCGAACAACCCATTTTTCCTTTTATTATTTTGTATCGATTATGTAATGTAAAAATATTATAAAATTAGTTAAGTTAAATTAGTTTAAATTTTGAAAAAAGGGTTTAGGAGGGCCGGTTAGGAGGGAAAAAAATGGGAGGTAAAATTTGAATTAGTTTGAAGTTGAACTTAGGAGGGAAGAAGATGGAGAGAAAGGGTAGTTTAAATTTCAGATTTGAAATTGTATTTAGGAGGGAAAGGGCTTTTTGGTGAGGCCATAGGGTGGCCGGTTTCCCCCCTCCCCCAAATTCTATAAATATGCATGTATGTTTATAAATTGGACATCAACTAATGAATGAATCAAATACCAAATTCAAACTCTCTCTCTCCCTCTCTTTCCCTCTGTTGACCGTCCCTCTTTTCTCTCTCTATCCTAACTTCTAATTCCTCTTCTTTCTCCTAACTCATCTCCTCTAACTCTCCTCTAATTCTCTACTTCTCCTCTCAATCTCTTCTAATCTCTTTATTTCTCTCTCTCTTTCTCTCTCTCGTTCTCTCTAAGTCTATTTCTCTTCCTCCCTTAACCTCTATTTCACCATCACAAGCCTAGGTTCATGAATATCTCCGTAACGAACATCAAGGTTCGTTACATATTTGTCTGAATTTTTTGCCTAAATTTTGTTTCTCAAATTTTTTTGATTTTGTTAAAATTTTATTTTACTTAAAAATTTATCTTTATTCCTCTTCTTCCCTTATTTTTTCGATGAATGATTTCCTTTTATTATTATTTTTTTCCATTTTGTGATTTTTTCTTTTTAGATTTCAATTAATCCGAATATAGATATAACGGATATATTTATGCCAAAGGCCCTTTTACTTTGATCATTGTATCAATTTGGTCCTTGTACTTTTAATTGTGTCAATTCAGTCACTAAACAATTCAAAATGTGCCAATTTAGTCCTTTTGTCAAATTTAAGATGAGTTAATGGGGTAATTTTGAGTGAAATCATTATGTTAGAGGCAATTAACTTATTATAAATTCATCAATTTACTCAATTTAACCCAAGTTGTGGCTGAACCTTTAAAAATTTAACATAAAATTTTCTTGAAAGATCAAATTGACACATTTTCAATTGTATAGGGACTAAATTGACACAATTAAAAGTATAAGGATCAAATTGACATAATAAACAAAGTATAGGGACCTTTGGCATAAATAACCTCTTTTTTTAATTGCTAATTGCTCTCTTTTGTTTAATTTACTATGAAAACCCTCTTTGGATTGTTAAAAAACTAATTTTCATAAAAATAATTATTTGTTTAAGAATTATTTTGCAATTGTTGTGAATTCATGCCCTAAATCAGACCCAAACTCAACTCAAAAATAGGATCTTATCTCAACTCTAAGCAATGAAAACCCACGAAACTAATGGGGATATAAACCAGAAACACCGAAAATAATGAAGAACACGCGATATACGTGGTTCAACACCTCAGCGAGGTCCTACTCCTCCGTTTTCAGATGAGTCAAATCTACTATCAATAATTTAGGGCAAGACTGAGCATCAAGTCTAAACCATAACAGAGATTAAAGCAAGAAAACGAGAAAGAACAAGAGAAAAGTCATAACCGAGCGACATGAGCGAAGACCAGCCTAGAGCCCCAAACCCTAGCTGTATCGTTGAAGAAGACCTCATTTGGGACGATGCATCGCCTTGAACCAAGCATCCCGAGCTCCAAAGGTTCACCACCTTCTTCGTCTTCAGCCTCCAACTCCGGTCTACAAGCTCTCTCTCTCTCACATCTGAACTTTCTCTCACTAGAAAGCCCTCTTTCTCCTCCATGTTTTCTTCTTTCTCTCTCTGCGAATTCGTTTCAGAGAAACCCCAAAATCACTTCCTTCACATTTCACTTTTGCTCATTGTTTTTCATCTGTAATTCCCCATCTTAGTAAAACCCTAACCAAAAGGGTATATAAAGCAACAGTGTAGTACATCTCATCCAACGGAGCCGCTCTAGACACGTGTCTCGATCTGATGATACGGGCTAGCTGGCATCGGGTATGGGAAATCGGGTATAACGGGTAATACCCCACAAGTAAAACAAACCTGATATTATTTTTACCCAAAAAATACAATATATTTTTCAAATCTTTTACCCATTTTAAAACCCAATTTCAAATCAATAAAATCGTCTATAATTTCTATTCCCAAATTAGGATATAATCATCCAAGTTTGCCTCCAACGAGCCTAAACAAGGCGGGTGGCTAAAACCGGCAAACGACATCATAATTTCCCAAATAGAAATTCTCGGACGATTTTACCCTTTATTTTAAGTCAATATGCTCCAGCCTATTATTACTGATGAACTTACATAACTCAGTTACATCCTATAGTGAATATCAAATTTCATGGGACCATAATCTAACACTAATCTTATGAATTATGTGCATGCTCTAAAAATTTTTGGTTTAATGTTTCTTGCAGTTATCATTATATTCACCAAAGTAAATAAAGTGGAAAAGTAAACCTTTGTTCTTTTGGGAAAAAGTAGAAATTGATCTATTATACCTATTCCCATAACGATTAATTATTACAAATATGGAATTAATAACATGATCGATGTGTATGTAATAAGTTGATAACTACTTGTTTACATTAGGCCATATATGTTGAGTACTCAAAAGTCTTGAAGTTGGTTTTCTAAAGTATTTTTAACCCATTCAAAGTCTTCAAGTTGTTGAATACGTGTAGTACATCCATTAATTAGCAACCAATGTGCTTCTTTTTTACAAAAGCATTTAAATATACACTTTAAAAATAATCGAATTATGAATTTCTCCTCCTAATACATGTTGCTTTTTCGCGGTAAAAAAACAATTCTTTTTCATTTTAATGGAAGCATTTTTGACTAATATTAATTTGCCTTATTTATATCCTTTGTGTTGTTATGTGGTTTTTTTTTTTTTTTTTTTGGTTGGGGGGGGGGGGGGGGGGGGGGGGGTAGTAGTAGTTAAGACTATTATTCATTCAAAAAAGGAGTGATACAACGGCCACTGAAAACTAAAGCGATACATCAAGACCCATTCCATTTTATGAGATGTTGTTAAGTTAAACCTAAGAATGTAACGTTGCTACCCCAAAAAGGTCATACTAATGATATTTTTTGAGATTATTATGGTTAGAATGTATTAACTGTTTAAGTTGTATCGGTCATACATACTTGAACATCTAGTTGTTATTTCCAATAATTTAGTTCCATTGGTTCTTTTAGCCTTGGCTTCTTGACATTTTAAGGAAACACCCAGTATCTCTCCACATGCCTCTGACCAACACTGGATTGCCACTGTGTTATTAATCAAAATTGAGAGTTTCTGAATTGGAGTGTGTAGAATAAATGGGCTATTTCAAATTCCTTCCCCATTTACTCAGAGCTACAGTCGGAACAATTATTTGGGGTAGACCATTTACTTTGGTGAATGTCATCTTACGAGCTTCGGATGAATGGCTGAATTTTATCATTATTATATTGGCTTAAATAGATTTAAGTTGGTCTTTGCAGGGACGCTGATACCAAATATTATAATCACCCAACTAAACGCTAATCAAAGTACAATCATATACGAGAGGAGATAGAGGAAAACACCAGAATTTATGTGGTTCAGCCAATACCTATATCCACGAAGGGAAGCACAATAATTCATTAATATTATTGGATTTTACATGAGACATCTCTCAACTCTCGATCCTCTTAGACCCTAACTCAAACCTTAATGGTAACATATATGTCCCTACATATATATAGCCTCCCACTCTAAACTTTAGTATGATATAGGCCTGAATAGGATTGGCCTAACCCTATACCTCATAAATCAGACCCAATACAACCAGGCCCCACACGAGAATTTTTAATTCGCCCACTTGGTGTCTGATTAGATTATTTACCATTATCAGACTAAACCACCCGAGAATTTTTAATTTAGATCTAATAGAAATTTGAGGATCCACCCAAATATGCTATCCAAAACTCGTCCAACACAACCCGTTTGACCCTTAAACAGAAAATCCTAGCGTATGTAAGAAGCAAAATTTAGCTCCGCACCACTGTTTCTTCTTCCACTCTCTGTCAGCCATGGCCGTCACCGGTAACCGTGAACCACCAGACTCCGGCGCATGTCAGGCATTGAACCACTGTCACTGCACTTCACTTAGCCACTCTCATGTGGTTTCACGAGCCATCACTGCCTCTCGCTCAAACCACTGCTCGGAGGTCTTCGACGCCATCAATCACCTCGAACCACCGCGAGAACCACCGACTTTCGAGTCCACGACCACTAGAAACCACCGTCGCACCACCACTATGCTCTATCGCTCACTAGATTCAAAACCCTCGCTTACCGTCACCTCTATCACGATAGCCCAAGGAAGGCGGATTTAGCCTCAGAGTTCCACCCAAAGTTATCCTTCTTCAGCAATTCAGTTAAGGGATGAGCAATTGCCTCGTATTGAGCAATTAAACGTTTGTAATAACCGGATAGCCCAAGGAATCCACAAAGTTGCTTAATATTGGTAGGTCTAGGCCAATCTGCTACAGCCGCCAACTCGGTAGGATCGGCAGCTACCCCACTACCGAATACAAAGTGACCGAGGTACTCAATTTGGCAGGCTCCGAACGTGCATTTGGCCTTATTGGTCACGACTACTAGAAAACGCGCAATTAGTGACGGATATTTGCTATGACCAAAATCTGTAGCAAATTTGCAACGAATCTCATAAGGATTTGTAGCGGCTTTGAAATCGGCACATTTTGCAGCGGATATTTCATACAACACAAATTTGTGACAAAATTGTTGCAATCCATAGCATTTGCTACAAATTTGCAATGGATAAGGTCATAGCAATGTGCTACAATTAAAGCCATTGTAAATTCATAGGAAATTGCTAGGACTTTGCAACAACTAAATCCGTAGCAAATTGCTACATCCCTAGCCATTGGAAATCTGTAGCAAATCTTCACTAGCTACATATCTGCAATGGCTCTACTTCGTAACAAAGTTTTTGACATTCTTATAAAAATTTGCAAAAATAAATTGATATTCTAGCAAAACAATATTGTTAGAAATTAATTAAAAAAAACACATTTGCGATGGAAAAGCAATGACATTGCAAAGGAAAATTTCATACGGTGCTTCTTGTGACAAAATTGTTGCAAATGTGTACCTAAAGATATGGATTTGCAATGGCTGGTGTCGTAGCAATTGGCTATGGCTACAACCGCTGCAAATCCTCATTTTTTGCTATGGATTTGTAACGGCCTTATTCGTAGCAAATTGCTACGAGCTTAATCGTTGCATACTTGAAGTAAATTGCTGCAGATTTGCAACAACCCTATCTGAAACAAATTGCTACAGCCTTGTTAGTTGTAAATCCGTAGCAAATCCTCATTTGTTACGGATTTGCAATGCTACACCATAGCAAATTTTTTGACTTTTTTAAAATTTGTGAAAATAAATAAATATTATAACAAAATAAACTTGTTATAAATTAACAAACACTATTGTAAAATAATTTGTAAGCATTTCAAAATAAAGCAATATTGATATAGAGAAAATATTAATGATGATTAGCAAATTCAAATTTTATCAATGGTGTGCAAGTTAAGATTGTTGGAGGAGAATCAAACATTCCCTGCACACAATAGATTACGTACGATATTTAGGCTCAATAAAACAAAATCATTCTAATGGAGCGTAAGATGCACTACAAAAAAAGTGACTACTACCAACAGCAGGATTGTTGTTGGCAATGGCAATTTTTCTGTTGGTAAAGGCTTTACCAACAGAAATCGGTTTGTTGGTAAGCTATTGGTATTGCCTCTATTGGTAAAGGCTTTACCAACAGAAATTTGAAGTTGTTAGTAATACCTTTACAATAGCTACAATTGTTTATTTGTTGGTAAAAGTTATACCAGCAAAAGCTTTTTGTCGGTAAAGGGTATTACCAACAAAATATTTTCTATTGGTAAAGGATATTACCAATAACAAATTCTTTATTGGTAAATGATATACCAACAAAAAATTTTCTGTTGGTAAAAGTTTTACCAACAAAACAATGTCTATTGGCAAAAGGTATGCTACGAAAGACTTATTTTGTTATTACCAACAATAATTTCATATTGCTACTCTCTACATCAAAAACATAGTTTGTGGGTGGCATTACCTCGTCACAACAATTTACCAATTTATATAATCAAATCTATCATTGCATCCAAAATGTATACAACTCCATCCATGTTTAATCCACAACAAAAGGAAAGTATCCAATACAAATCTATAACTCCATCCAAAATCTAATCTGACCAGTACAAATAGCTAAAAAGAAAAATCCATCATCTACCAAAAAGTTCTAAGTAAATTGTCTACAACAAGAACAACCAACATCATACATCTTCCTACACATAATCTTCATCGGCAAATCTTCCTCTTCACATTCGTGATTAAGCTCATCATCCAATGATCTTCCATTTTCCTATGACAATGACCAATAGAGACATTAAACAACAACATAAGCTCGATCTCAATTTTTTAGCATAAAGGCAAATTGTTACACTAAAACATTGTCATAGAGCCCATACACAACATCATAAGGATTTCCTTAATAAATAGAGAACATGACTTTCAATTGGAATATATTATGATACTAAAGCATTCATATTTGCATAATGTAATAGAAAGTTCAACTCGTATATCTGAATTTGGAAAGGAGTATGTCATGATTTCCTCTACATCTCTTAACTTACAACCATCATGTACTAACTCATGCAAATTCATATGCATTCTAGAGCTATTCATTGGTAAACAATCATAAGAATGTGAGCTCCCAATTAATATGGTTATTAACTCATAAGCATCAATAATGTCAATGTATATTTCCCTCAAATGCAGTTGTCCCCCAAGAAATGTTCACCAAACTGCAGTATTATCACATGAAAAATGAATTTATTATACTTCATAAATACATCTAAAACGTCATACATAGACACAAACAACTGAACTATATATATCAGTATTCGCATCTAAAACCAGTTATGTATAGACAGTTTCTAGTCTTTGCTAGTTATAAAGGATGAATCTTTCAAAAGTAAACCCAATCTAGCAGACACAAACATAGCTGAAAATCTTTATTTGCAAACCCTATTTAGCTTCCAATGTATCAAACATATGAAGAAAAAGGTTTTGTAATCTATCAAAATCCACCAAACTATATAACAGTTTGCTTGGGTGCCTATATTCACGAACTTGCGAAATACATTTTCCAAAACAATGGCTTCTTAAACAGGGAATGAACACAACCAACATATCACTAGGTTTCTCCTTGGCATCAAATTAAACACAAGTAACACATAACTACCTTGAGTACATCTATTTCATTATAACCATTTACAGTACATTTCAGAGTTACCTAAATTTGAGTCCAATGGAGAAAATGTTTCTAAGAAGCAGCAATAGTCAATATGATTCACTCAATTATATCACAGAAAGAATAAAAACGCCAAATAAATGATCCACTCAATATGATTCACTCGCTTATATCACAGAAATACTAGTTAATATACTTACTTGCTAATGTTAATCCATGAACGTCACTAGGAGTGGCTTCAAAAAGTGGTGGAAGGCTTCTAAATCCTGTCAACAAGACCTACAAGATAATTAATTCAAGATGAATAACAAGAAACAAGAGCATACACCAAAATCAGAATAACTGCAAAAAGAAACCTCAACACTTATTCAGGAAAAATAGTTCTTTGGAAGCAAGGGAATAAAGCACAACTGATTGCTGAAATATACAAAATTAGACTTTATGCAACAATGGTTCATCAAAAAGGTTTTGAAGCAGGAAATCAAATTCACTAGAAGCAAATGCCCAATACATATGTACCTTAGTATCTAAGAATCGTTTAGTGGACATAAGAATTATAACCATAGAATCAAATGCCCATTACATTTGCACTAAACTAAGTCTCAGAAACTTACATGGTTCTGAGTGCCATGTCAAAGAACATAGGCAAATCATTTCTTGTATAACAAAATGAAAGCAAGACATGATGGAAAGTTAGAAGTAGGTATTTAGAGTATAGTTTCAAAACTCTAGAGACTAAAACATATATTCAAGAGCCCATGGATGTTTCACATTTTAATATAGTTATTGATAAAAGAACAAGAGATAACATATAAAGAGTAGATTACTTGCACAAACCTATTGAAGTTTGTTAATTTAACCCCGTATCCTAAAAAAATCATACACACTATGCTCATAAACTTTCATAATGACAAGAAATATATGAAGAACATAGAAAGTTGCTATGCTAATAAACCAATCAGTAAGTATTCGATGAACTGTAAAAAGGCTTACCTTAGGGCATTGATTTGAAGGCCTAACTGAAATAATAGAATACTAATCCAAGGTATTTCACAACATTTCAACTAATTCTAAAAAATAATAAACAGAGAAAAATGATTAGACATGCCAAAATGATATGCTCAACATGATATTCCAATACCAATTACCAAAACATAACTTTTTAGCTAAATTTTTACATTTGAGCTCGAAGTCATATGTTATGAAACTATCAACTATGAAATCAGCAACTAAGGCCTCAAATCTTTCTCAACCGTTTGTGGCATCCCAGTTTAGCTTTAGAGCATTAAATTTTTCAAAAATATTAACCTAGTGGTTGACAGTCTGATCAGGAGTTGTTTTACATATACGTTATCAGAATAGAATTTAACCCGTTAAGTTCAATTCAAAGTTCATATAAGTTGGAACATTATTCTAGAAATGATGAAATTCACAACCAACCAAGCAAGGTTCTAGCTTAACTAACTAGATTGCATATCATAAACTTAACATACTACCACAAAGGTCAAGTACGTTCAATTCAAACAATTGAAATCCATAACTCAAATTTACAACCAATAGATATAAGCTTACCACAAAAGGAGAAAAGGGCAACCTTGAGAGGTCAACACCAATGTTGGTTTTATACTTTGGGAGTTATTTTAACTTAAATTAACAAAAATAAAGAGTAACCCAAGAAAAATAGTGATATAAGTTAATTAGGGTTTATTTTCACAAAAGAAGAAATCGGTTGATCTCAAGAGTTGCAAATAAGGTCTAGGGTTCCCATTCTTTGACCTTAAAACAATATTTAGGGTTCAATTTCAAGACATAATCAACAGCAATATGAAAAATCAACAAAAATCAATGAAAAAACTAACGAAAACGTGAACGAAAAAAGAGAGGGAGAGGTGCAAACAGAGAGAGAAGAGTCGTGAGCGAGCGGCAATGGAGGATGAGTGGCGAGCGACAACGGTGACGGGGCGAGTGGCGACGGCGATGGCGACGGGACGGCGAGCAGGGAGAGCGACGAGGCTGCGACGGCGACGGGTCGTCATATGAGTTTGAGTCACAGAGAGAGAGAGAGAAATGAAGATGAACGAGAGAGAAGGTGAGGATGGGTCAAGTTTGAACAGTAACTTCATTTTTGAATTACTTTTTTTTTTTCAAAGTCCTTGAATTTTTTAAAACAAATTGGGGATATTAGGTTGTTCAAAAAAAATTGGGGATATTAGGGATGTAAATGGGTGGTGTTTGTGGTTGTGGTGGAGCATTGGGGAGCTCGTGGATGGTGGTTGCCGGTGCAAGCTGGTAAGATCGACGGTTTAGGGTAACCGGTGGTTCGGGAAGAGATTGGGTAAAGTAGGGATACGTAAGTGAATGTTAGAATTTGATAATAAGTAAAGTATAAATATAAAAATAAAATTAATGAATGGAGGGACAATGAAAGTGAAGAGGGAAAATAAAAAAATTTTGAAAACATTATTATTATTATTATTATTTAAAGATAAATTATTTAAAATACATGTTCAGTTATAACTTATTACTAGCATGAGGTTTAGTGTACTAAGTTTTTAGTTCATAAATTTTGTGAAATAATATTTTAATACAACAAGTTATGTATATTTTATAAAATCATCTAAATGACAGTAAGAAAGAATAAAATGGAACCTACTTACACCAATACAGATCGTCATTTAAACTATTTTTTAATTATATTTTTAACTAAAAAATTATTGCACAAATGGCACTATAAAATTAATATATCAAACTTTACGGCATTAATATCTAAATTGCTCTAATAAAATTTTTTATAATTACTAATTTTTTCAAAATTTTGTTTATTGATAAATACATCTATTGGTACTAATTAGTCAATACCAACATAATTTATTTTATTTGGTAATGATCTAGTTAATACCAACAAAATTTATTTTGCAGACATCTGCTGGGATTAAGCTAGTCAATACCAACATCACATATTTCTGTTGGCATTGAGCTGGTCAATAGCAACATAATTTGTTTCTGTTGGTATTGAGCTAGTCAATACCAACAGAAATCTATTCTATTGGGATTGACTACATCAATACCAACAGAAATCTACTTTTGTTGGAATTAGATCTTTATTATTTTCACTTCCTACTCCTTTTGAGTCATTACCAACAGTAACATTTTGCTGTTGGTAATGTACAACCATTACCAATAGAACTTGAAATACTACTGTTGGTAATGGTCACTTTTTTTGTAGTGATGGTGCTGCCAATGTAATCATCATATTTTATTATAATACTTATATAGTTGATAGATGAATGAAGTATTCTTGCAAATGAGGCCCCTTAATGTTTAAAGAGTTAAATATCACTATTGTTTGTTGGTAAAGGATCCTCCATATATAAATTGATCTATGTTTTTTTTCTTACAGGATATAAATACATAACAGAAAATAGTCGTTATTGAAGTATGTATGTTGTTTCAGTTACTATCCATTTTCCATATCAATAATCGTTACTTTACGTTTTTGCACAAGTAGAACCACAACTTAAACTTTATTATCAACACATGATTGGTTTCTCAGGCAGTGCATATATACATAGGATATACTCGAAGCAAATTGCTACAGGCATAACCATTACAAATCCAAAGCAAATTGTTGCGGATTTGCATTTGTCCTATTCGTAGCAAATTGTTGCGGCATATTCATTGCAAATCCATATAAAATGATCATTTGCTAGAAATGACCAACGATGAAACTCCATAGCAAAGTTTTTGACAATTTTTTTAAAAATTTGTGAAATAAATTAATATTATAACTAAACAAACACATCATAAATTAACAAACAACATTATAAACTAATTTGTGAGCATTTTAAAACAATGCAGTATCAACATAGAGAAAATATTGATCATAATTAGCAAATTAAAAGTTTATTGATTGTGTTAAGATTATCGAAGTAGAAGCAGATAATCCCTACATGCATTGGATTATGTAATATATATAAACATTACCAATAACAAAAGGATATTGTTGGTTAAAACAAAAAGGGCAACATTCTCAGTGCCCCCAGGGTTTCCACCTAAGCAGGGTCTGGAAGGGGTGGATGTACGCAGCCTTCCCCCTTCAGGGTGCTACCCTAAAGAGAGATTGTTTTCGAGTACTTCCAACATGAGGGGTGCAATACGAGGACTTTCCAGAAGGACACCTATCTTTGTGCTACTCTCGCCCGAGTATGCTTAACTTGCGTATTGGTAATCACTTAAAACGGGTAAAAAGTGAAAATAAAGAAAGACTATCCTAGGAAAAAAAATTGTTTCAAACTTCTTCCTAAAAATATTTTTCCATAATTTATTTTTCAAATTTTTTTGGAGAAAATTTGATTCAGGTACTCTGAAGTTTGGTAATATATTTTTCAGATACTCTGAGATTTTAAGTGTTTTAAGGTACCCCAGACCCATTACAACAAAAATGCAATTTTTTGACACTTTTTTATTGACGTTTGGACCAAGCGTCAATAAATTTAGTGACACTTAAATTTTATTAATGCTCAGAACCCTCAACAAAAATATTGACACTTACAAGTGTGAAGAAAATGGATGACAAATATAAATATACTAATATTTTCAAACACATTTACTAAAATTTTACTTTTCCTCTATTTTTACTTTCCCACTCATTTTAAAATTTAATTTTAATTTTAAAAAGTTAATTTTATTTTCTTAAATCCCCCCTTCATTTTCCATTCTCTTCCCCAAACCGTCATATTCTTTACTTTAAAATCTCATTTGCGCCTCACCGGTTCGATCATCACTAGACCACCGTGCTTGACCACCTGCTCCGCTGCCTCTCGACCACTCTACTCCGCCGGGCTCAACAGGTACCCCCCGTCCTTCTCTTTCTCTCCCCCACCTCTTCTCTTTCTTCACCTTTCTCTCTCTGCTTGTTCGAAATTTGTGAGTTAGAGTTAGATGTTTGGGTTTGAGCCTAATTTGGTTTTTAGGATCAGAGTTAGATGTTGCTTGAAAATCTGATTAGTTTTTAGGTTTTGGATAATGTTGTTTGAGTTTGAATCTAGTTTGGTTTTTAGGGTTAGAGTTAATTGGTGTTTGAATTTGAATCTGGTTTGGTTTTTAGGGTTAGAATTAAATATTGTTTAAGGTTGAATCTGATTTGGTTTTTAGGGTTAAGGTTAAATGTTGCTTGAGTTTGAATCTGATTTGGTTTTTAGGGTTAGAGTTAAATGTTGTTGGACTTTAAATCTGATTTTGTTTTTAGAATTAAGGTTAAATGTTGTTTGAGTTTGAATCTGATTTGGTTTTTAGGGTTAGAGTTAAATGTTGTTGCACTTTAAATCTGATTTTGTTTTTAGGGTTAAGGTTAAATGTTGTTTGAATTTGAATCTGATTTGGTTTTTAGGGATAGAGTTAAATGTTGTTGGACTTTGAATATGATTTCGTTTTAACTTAGGGTTAAGGTTAAATGTTGTTTGAGTTTGAATCTGATTTGATTTTTATGGTTAGGGTTAAATGTTTTTAGAGTTAGGGTTTATATAAATTCTAAGCAATCTTCTGTAGAAATCATTAAAATTGTTTAAGTTTGATTTTGCTTTTAGGGCTAGTGCTTATATAAGCCTAAGCTATAGATTGGTGAGCTTATGATTGGGCATTCAAATTATCCTATGGGCAATGATTCGATTCAAAATTACGCGAAGTTATATTTGTGACTCTAATGTAGTGGTCATTAAAATGTTGTTTGAGTTTGAATCTAATTTGACTTTTAAGGTTAGGGTTAAATGTTGTTTGAGTTTGAATCTGATTTTGTTTTTAGAGTTAGGGTTTATATAAATTCTAAGCAATCTTTTGTCAAAATCATTAAAATTGTTTAAGTCTGATTTTGCTTTTAGGGCTAGTGCTTATACTAGCAGGTAGCAAAGGCTTTGGAACCGGAGGCACATTCTGCCCTCTGAATTGATCGTATGTATCAGCAAATCTCTTTTCAAACCTCTGCATTTGTTGATTAAATCGATCAGCCATCTTTTCTTCAAACTCCAATGCTTGTTGATTAACCCAATCAACAATCTTTTCTTCAACTTGCTGAGAGTGTTGAGCAATTTGTGTCTCACACTTTTGATCCAGACCTTGCACCAATTCATTTTGTGACTGCCATATTTGCACTAACATTTCTTTCAATTGCAAGCTTAATTGAGCTGATGTCACAACTTCCAGATCGGTTGCATCACTAGCACCAATAACCTCAGCATAGGATGGACTTGCTACGGCCTTTTGCAGCACCTAACCTTGTTGTAACACCTCCTGCCATGATTCTCAATCCTTGCAATGCAGAAAAGAGAATTTTGATATGTATACAATCCAAATTGAAGCAATTCAACTAACCAATAACCTCCAACGAGGCTCTGATACCAATTGTTAAACCTCTAGATGACCTAGAAGATTAACATTGTGAAAGAGAGAGAGTATAGATGAGAAGAGAAGTGAAATGAGATGAGATAATAGAGAAAGTTAGATGAGAAAGAGAGAAATATCTCAAAGAGATAATTTGTGTTTTCATTGAATGAATGACATTACAAAGATTGAGCTACTTATACTTGATCTAAGTACATAACTAAACCATAACCGACTAACTAAACCAAAGCAGCCAATATTGACCAAAGCTTGACCAATAACCGACTTAACCAACTAATACAACCTCTTGGCGCCAACCACTAGCTAGAGATATAACAAAGCAAGGATAAAACACACCACTTCACTATGTTCATTACAGAATTACAAAACCATAACAAAAACAACTTTTTCTTGACTTAATGCTCTTCGGATCAACTTCGGATCATAACACAATGATATCGTACATCAATATGCTTTATGCGGGCACGATACGTGGAATTCTTACTCAAGTCCATTGCACTCTAACTGTGATAGAATATCACATACTCTTTCTGTTTCAAACCCAACTCTTAAAGAAACCTCTTCATCCACAACATTTCCTTCCCTGCTTCAATAGCATCAATGTATTCAGCTTTAGTAGTGGAGAGAGCCTCACACTTTTGCAATCTGGACTGCTAAGACACAGCTCCCCCTGCAAAAGTGAACAAATACCCCAAGTAGATTTCCTACTATCGAGACATCCCGTCATATCGGAACCAGCATACCCTTCAAGAATCGATCTCGAGCCTCCAAAACACTGTTTCGAAGTACCCCACAAATATCTTAAAATCCACTTCACGGCTTCTCGATAAACTTTCCTTGGATTCGAAAGAAACCTGCTCACAACACCCACAGCATGAGCAATATCTGGCCTATTGCAAACCATGGCATACATCAAAGATCCAACAGCAAAGGAGTAAGGAATAAATGATGTCTCTTCTTTCTCTTTCTTGGTCATAGGAAAAGACTGTTTACTCAATTTGAAATGTGAGACAAGAGGTGTGCTAACTGGTTGAGCACTCTTTATGTTGAACCTATCAAGCACCCGTTCAACATGCTTTTCTTGTGACAACCACAACTTTCAGCCTCTCTGTCGCGGGTAATGTCCATACCCAAAATCTGCTTCACTGGACCCAAGTTTTTCCTTTCAAAGGACTTTGAAAACTCCTCTTTAAGTTTTCGAATCATATATGCATCTTGACCAACAATTAGCATGTTATCAACATAAAGCAATAAAATAATGAAATTACCTACAACAAAAATGATTTGCAGCCGTTCTCTTGTACCCTTGACCCATCATAAAGGAGTCAAACTTCTTGTACCACTGCCTAGGAGCCTATTTCAAACCATACAAGCTCTTTCTCAATCTGCAAACTAAGTGCTCTTTACTTTGAACTTCATATCCTTTATGCTGCTTCATGCACATCTCCTCTTGCAAGTCACCATGGAGAAATGCATTCTTCACATCTAATTGTTCAAGCTCAAGTTTCATACTAGCTGCTATACCTAGTACCATGGAACTCATCTTCACAACTGGAGCGAAGATCTCATTAAAGTTAATCCCTTTCTTCTGATTGAATTCTTTCACCACCAATCGAGCCTTATGTTTCACTACTTGATCACGGTTCTTTTTCAGCTTGAACACCCACTTGTTCTGAAGTGTTTTTCTGCTCTTAGGCAGATCGACCAACTCATAGGTTCCATTCTTCTCAAAAGAATTCATCTCTTCGTCCATGGCTTTGACTCAATTATCCTTGTCTTCATGAGTCTGCACTTCTTTGAAGTTTTCTGGCTCTCTTTCATCAGTAAGACAAATATAACCAGAATTGGAATACCTCGTAGACGGCCGACGCTCTCTATTAGACCTTCTCAACTTAGGTTCAACAGTCACTGGTTCCGGGGCTGGCTCCCCCTGCTTGGCACCATCTATACCTGAAGCATCATTAACTGCAGCTGGCTTAGTGTCATTATCAAGTTCTGTCCCATCATAAACCTGCTCTTCATCTGTGGCACCTAATAAAGATGCAATCGGTGTAGTATCAGCAACACCACTGGGAGCACATGTAGTCTTCTCTGATTTGTCAAAATTAGCCATGTTCTCACGTTCATGAAACACGACATCTCTGCTTCTCACAGTCCTTTTCTTCACGGGGTCCCATAATCTGCAACCGAACTCCTTATCACCATATCCTACAAATATGTACAGAGTGACTTTACTGTCAAACTTGGATCTCTATTCCTTTGGCATATGCATGAAGGCTTTGCATCCAAACACCTTCAAGTGAGAATAAAAAATGTCTTTCCCAGTCCACACTTTCTCTGGAATGTCAAAATTCAAAGGAACTGATGGATCTCGGTTGATGATGTACATAGCAGTATTCACAGCATCACCCCAAAATGCCTCAGGCAGCTTCGACATTCTGAGCAAACATCTAGTTTTCTCCACAATGGTTTTATTCATCCTTTCTGCGACACCATTGTGATAAGGAGTACCTGGTTCTGTTCTTTCATGGCGAATCCCATGCTTCTTATAGTACCTTCTAAAATCTCAGTTAATGTACTCTTTGCCATTGTTAGTTCAAAGACACTTCAACAGCATCCTTGTCTGTCTCTCCACCATAGCATGAAACTGTTGAAAGACTTGAAATACTTGGCTTTTGGATCTCAAAAAAAAACCCAAGTTTTTCGTGAAGCATCATCAATAAAACTAACAAAATATCGATTTCCTCCTGGAGACTCCACCTCAATAGGACCACATACGTCTGAATGTATCAATTCAAGCTTATTTTGTTTTCATTTCATTTGTTTACAAAAATTGACTCTATGTTGCTTGCCTAACAAACAATCATCATACAGGTTTAGCGACTTACCTTCAAGTGAAGGAATGAGGGACTTTTTAGCTAATAGCTGCAACCCTTTCTCACTGGCATGAGCTAGCCGTTTGTGCCACAAATTCGGTGAAGTATCATCCTCGACCGCGTTCAATTCACCACCACACACTGTCACATGCGTCTTGTATGAAGAACAACACAGCTTTCCTTTGGCTACTATCAGTGACCCCTTGGTAAGCTTTCATTTTCCATCACCAAGATGATGAGTATAACCTTCCTTATCCAAAACATTCACAGAAATCAGATGAAGGCGCAATTCAGGAATATGTTGCACATTCTTCAAGGTAACATTGCAACCAATACTAGTTTGTACACGGATATCCCCAATCCCAATGATCTAGCAACACTGTTGTTGCCCATTTTCTTAGTACCAAGTTCGCCTGCTTTATACGTAGAAAAATACTCTCTCTTGGTAACACAATGATAAGAAGCACCAGAATCAACAATCCTTTCAACATCAGGATCACTTATATGATTACACTCACCCTGAGCACAAAACAATGTTACCTGGCCATCATTATATCAGTCACCGCAGCTGCAGTCTTCTTATCATCTACCTTGTTCTGACTCGTTTCACTTTTTTGTTCCTTCTTCAGAAGAAAACAATATCTCTTAAAGTATCCAGTCTTATGACAGTGCCAACACTCTGATTTTTCTCCTCTAGACTTAGACTTACCTCTGAACTTACCACACCCCTTAGGCCCTCTACTCTTGCTTCTATCTCGGTTCTCAGTAACAAGTGCCTGCGCATCAGCACCCATCTCATTTCTTCTCATCTTCTCATTAAACAAGCAGTCTTTAACAACACTTAAAGGCAATTTTCCATTAGAAGCTAAGTTACTAACAATTACCATCAATGTCTCTCAACTATCAGGTACAGAACTCAAAAGGAACAAAGCCTGCAACTCATCGTCAAGAGTAATTTTCATAACAGTCAACTGGTTAACAACATCCTAAAATTCATTCAAGTGTTCGGCCATTAATCGTCCCTCTTTCAATTTCATATTGACCAACTTTTAAATCAAAAAAGCCCAATTTCGTGGAGTCTTTCTTTGATACCGACTTTCTAAATTTTTTCATAATGTCTCGGCATCAGTCTCTAGTGATATATGGTTAAAAACACTAAGATCTACCCACTGTTTAATTGTCCCAACAATTTTTCTATTCAGTTTCTCCCATTCTTTATCTGTGAAATTTTCGGATTTACCACTAACACCCTCAATTGGGTCATGTAAATCTGTACAATAAAGTAGGGTCTCCGTCATTGGCTTCCAAATTGAATAATTTTCACCGGTCAATTTTATCATATCACTAGTACCATCCATTATTATTTACTCTAATAATGAACCCTAGCTCTAATACCAATTGTGGGAACCCTGATACCAAATATTATAATCATCCACAGAATACTGAACCCTAAATCGAAATAGCAATCATATGTGAGAGGGGATAGGAGAGAACACAGGAATTTACGTGGTTCAGCCGAAGCCTACATCCACGGAGGGGAGCACAATAATTCATTAATATCATTGGAGTTTACATGAGATGTCTCTCAGCTCTCAATCCTCTCAAATCTTAATAGTAACATACACATCCCTATGTATATATATAGAGAGAGAGAGAGAGAGCCTCCCACACTTAAAAAATATTTTATTATTTTTTAAATTTAAAACTTGATTACTCTAATTAATTAAAATAATTATTTTTTGTAAATTTTAGAAAATCCTCTTAACTTTTACCTAGAAACATAAATTCCTATCTTTCGTCTAAAAATATAAAATTCATATCTTTTGTATAATCAAATAAAAAAAAATCTTTTGTATAAAAGTAAAAAAAAAAAATTTATTTTTATTTTGATACATATTTTTAATTTTAATTTATTAATCTAATTTTTTCCAAAGTTAAAAAATACTATTATTTTTTCAAATTTTTTTTCATAATTTGTCTTTAAATTTGTTAATTTCAAATTTATTAATTTCTAAGGAGTAAGTTGTGGTTAGTAACAAAGTTTGGAGGTAAATTATGTATAATAACAAAGTTTAAGAGCTATTTTTTTAAATTAAAAGGAGTGTATTGTATATAATAATAAAATTTAAGAAGTTATTTTATAAAATTAAAAGTACAGTATTTAACTATATTATTTGATGAAATTAAAAATATAACTCTTAAATAATTTGACCCAATGTTCCAAAAAAAAAAAAAAAAATTGACCTGCCCTTAAACTCCTTTGAAAAGCACAACGAGGGCATAGACACCTGCTTGATTCATTTCCAACTCCATAGAAAGAGAGAAGTGAGAGAGTGAGAGTGCTGCCGCTCTTCAGTCGTTAACAGTGGGTACCTTTCTTCTACTTTCTCGTTTTTAGGGTTTCCCAAAGCTTCATCATACTTTATGCTTCTCTTGTGATTTTCATCGTCTTTTCAATACTCTAGGGTTTTATGCAGTTGCCTTGTTCTTCCTAATCTCTTTGATCCCAGATTATCTGTGAACTTCTGATTTTTCCGATATGTGATTTTGTTATAGGTGAGCTTCCTTGATCTAGGATCGATTTCTTTGCCCTAGAAATATGGTAATCGAAGTTTGTCTCCTTCAATTTCCCCTTAATTTTGTTAAATAATGGGTAAATTGTATATTTGTACCCTGAGATTTGTTGTATTAAATTTTTAGTCTAAAATATTATATGAATTTAATAAAATGGTCCAAATAGCAGTATTTAAGGTGAAAAATAGGCCTTGCTTTCAACTCTTGTTCATTAGAAATGTCACAAAATGGCAATTCAGTTGTAGGATGGGTGGAATAGCAAGGGGATGGTGGAGTTATCAACAAATAAAAGCGAGTTTTACATTCTTTCACACTATTGTTTGGACTATTTTATTAAATATATATAACTTTTTTGACTAAAAATTACTTCACAAGTTTGTAAACTGAAAAATTAATATACATCACCTCAGGATACTAATATGTAATTTACCATTAAATAATTTGTTGTTTTTTCCTGACCATGTTTTGAATCTGCAGCTTCCTCTATCCCTGCTTAAGACTGCGCAAGGTCACCCTATGGTAAGCCATAAGACCCAATTTTATGCTTTCTAATAATATTTCTTGGGTTATTTATGCCATTAGTCTTTGTACGTTTACTATTATGTTAATTTAATCCCTAAAGTTTTAATTATGTCAATTTAGTATTTATACAAATGAAAAAATTTCAATTAAGTCAAATTATAAATTTAAAATTGATTTATGATTGGAATTATAAAGTTTTAGCAATTGCTTATGCTTTTCTCGTCAAGAAATTAGCACTTGCATTCGGTTTGAAACCGTAAGGTCAATTAGTGAAAATTAAATATTAATTTTAGAATAGGACTTAATTGCAACAATTTCAAAGATACAAGAATTAAATTGACACATTTGAAAGCTTAGGGACTAAATTGACCCAGTTGGCAAAGTACAAGTGCTAACATTGTAAATAGCCCTTTTTCTTTTGAGGTTTGGTAGCGCTACTGTCAAGCCAATGAATAATGAATTATTATCAAGCTGATGTTCTTATGGTGTTTTTTTAATTATGGTATATATGTTTGGCCTGTATGGCAATTGTTTGACCTTTTATGCGATTTTGTTGTGTAGCTAGTGGAACTAAAGAATGGGGAGACCTACAATGGACATTTGGTTAATTGTGATACATGGATGAACATACACCTCCGTGAAGTAATTTGTACCTCTAAGGTGATGTAGTTCATCTAGATGGGCACTTTTGTTCCTTGTGTTGAACGTGTGAATGTATAAACATTGATATGATCTTGGAATTGGTGGCCTTGAACTGCAGGATGGTGATAGATTTTGGCGAATGCCTGAGTGTTACATCCGGGGAAACACAATCAAGTATCTTCGAGTCCCAGATGAGGTATGTGTTTGAAGAAATACCAAAATTTTTCCTTTTTATCTATTCCTTTAAGGTATTTTGGTGTATATCTTTCTGTTAATGCATTTACTAATAGAACATTCTTCAATAGGGTGACATTCACGTTGTGCAGTTTAGACAACGATACAAACGTTCTTTTTGGCTTGCCCTTCATATTTTGATAGAACTTTTCTATTCTTGAGTTATTGAATGGAGTCACACTTATTTCTTGAGAGAATGGAAGGGAAATGGGGTTGATGTACAAATGATAATGGAGATTAGGGCATCAAGAATTATATTTTAGGATTGTAGCCATGTAGAGTACTAAAATTAAAAAAATCTAGCAAATTTAATGAAGTGTAATTCGATTAGACATGACCTCACCTACCTAAACCTAAGAGGAGATGGCCTTGGATAGAGTTGAGTGGAGGGCTAGAATAAGTGTAGCTAGCATAGTGGTTTAGAATAGAGGAGCACAACGAAGCTAGTCCATAGCACCCTTAGGCATATATGTTTGATAGTTTGCTTATGTTTGCTATTGTTGTGTGCTGTTTGTTGCTTGTTGCTTGCTGCTTGTGTGTTGTATTGTACTCCATGATGCTTTGTGCTTTGCTGCTTGTTGATTTGCTACTTTATTATTGCTTTATGCTTTCTCTATCCCGTTTGTTTTTATGCTTTTCAGGTTGGGGGTCCTTAGACACTGCCTCCCTTTAGGGTAGCACCCTGAAGGAGTAAGGCTGCGTATATTGCACCCCCTCCCCCCCTAGACCCTGCATCGGCAGGAGCCCTTGTGGCACTGAGTGTGTTGTTTGTTGTGATTCGAATTGACGAGGATATTGTATGAACACAGAGGAGATGAGTATGGAGAGAAAAAGAGAGAGATGAGAAGCATGTGCAGAATTTATATGAACAGAATTCCCTTTTTCTTTATATATCATATGTATAGTAGATCAAATATATATATATGTATGTATATGTACACGTATATATGTACACATATATATGTATACGTATATATGTATATACACGTATATGTATACGTATATATGTATATGTATGTATTTATATGTATATGTATATATATGTATAAGGAAATCTACGCCATTGACTTTAATGAGAGGTGTAAAAGTACTTTTGAAATCTTGGCCCTTAATTGAGATTCAATAGTCATTATTTTCTCCTTTCATCTCTCACCCTCTCATAAGAGTCATGCCCTATATACATAGATACATACATACATACAGACACACACACAGAGACGCCCACGCACACAAGCGCGCGTCTCTCTTCATCATTTTGGGTTGGCAAGGGGTTTGGATAGACATGGTTATGGCAGAGGCGATGGATGAGGCTTGGCGGTGGTGGTGATGGGAAAGGAAGATGATATGGATTTCAGTATCATCATAGAATGAGCTTGTTGTTCCTAATATCTTCTCGCTATCTCATCTAGGGGTGTATTTGAGCAGGCTCGAGGCTCGGCTCTGCTCGTTTACATTAAACTCGGCTCAGGTTCAGCTCGAAGCTAGCCGAGCTCGATCAAAAGCTCGGGCTCGGCTCGGCTTGGCTCGATCTAAGCTCAGCGTGCTCGAATTAAGCTTACAATATTTCGGCTCATCTAAGCTCAATCTAGGCTCGTTTGGGCAAGTTTGAGCTCGGGCTCGGCTCATTTAGGCTCAAATTTGGCTCCATTGGTCATATTTAATCAAAAATATTATATTAAGAAAAGCTCATTTGGGCTCGTTTAGGCTCGCGAACTTACGAGCTCGAGCTTCACTAGGCTCGGGCTCTACTCGATAAGCTAAACAAACCAGCTCGGCTCGGCTCGCCTCGAGCTCGAAGCGAGCAGAGCCTTTCCAGCGTTATCCTCGCGAGCCAACTCGGCTCATTTACGCCCCTAATCTCATCTATATTTTTCCTTATTTTGGACATTGTTATCCCTAATGAGTAAAATGCTATGATAATAAAGGGTCTAGGAAAGTCTAACTCAGATACTGATGATGTGAACCAAGATATCTGACATAGGAATTGGAAGTAGAGGGGGAGGGGATAGAATTAAAGAGAGAGAAGAGATACAAGAAGGGAGGAGGGAGGGACGGGGAGAGGGGATAGAATTAAAGAAAGAGAAGAGAGACAAAAGGGGAGAGAGGGAGAGAGAGGAACAAAAGGAGGGAGGGATTTCATTTAGCATTGTTTATTAGTCCAACTCAAACTTTACAGAGGAACAAGAGATCCTCACGCTGCATATTTGGAGCTGAGTCTGACGTTCTTGGAGGAACCTGTTCTCATTAATGTGTCTGTAATGCCTTGTTTTACCTTGGAGCGTCAGTGGAGGGATTTCAGTAATATACAAACCCCAAGGGAGGTGAATCACTGCTAACTGATGATAGGAGTTTTTCATTTAGCATAGTTCGTTACACCAGCTCAAAATTTGTAGAGGGACAAGAGGCCCTCACGCTGCATATTTGGGGCTCAGTGATGTTCTAGAAGGAATTGTTCTCATTAATGTGTGGGTAATGCCTTGTTTTACCTTGGAGTTCCGGCATAGAAATTTCAGTAATCTACAAAATCCAAGGGAGGGTGAGCCATTGCTAATCATTGATAGGAGTTTCATGAAGAACTTGACTTCCATTTTGTGCCCTCAGTGGCCGGTGACAATGAGCTTTTCACACGTACCTGTGGATATAACAAATATAGGTGATTTTCTGTACTTATGCTCAAATTGCTGTTATCAGCCCTGCAGCTCAGTTGTCGACTTTCCATGATTTCATGTGGCCTGTTTGTCTTTTGTGTGATTTTCCTTTCATGATGAGGAGCGACGGGTAAGGGAAATTCCAGTTGGACTTGATCAAAGTGGGTTCTTGGATTTTTTTGATCGAAATTGGTTGCTATTTGGTGCATTGCCCTTATGCATATAATTTAAGATTGGGTTATGAGCAATATCTTTGTGGTGAAATGATTTTGTGGAAGATAGAATATATGTCTTTGTCTTAGAAGTCAGAGCTCCAAGTACTGTGTGTGTGTTTGTTTGGGTTAAATGGGTTTTTCGTCATTACTTGTGTTACTGTGTTAATTATTGGACCTAGGGGTGTTCAAATACCAGTATGGACCAAAAAACTGGACCGGACCGATTCAATTTCGGTCCGGTCCTTGGTCCTCAAGTTGACGTAATTTCGGGTTTCGATCCGGTCCAGTCCGGTCTAAACCCGAAAAACCCGAGACTGGACTGAAAACCCGAATGATGTTGTTGGGCCTCCTATATATTTTATTATATTATAAGAAAACTATTTTAGACTAATAACGTTTGGGCTTAAAATTAGTTTAAAATAGCACGTAAACACCTATATTAAATTATCTTATTTGTTTTAATGATAACTATTGCATTTTGTATATTGCTACGACTTATATGTATAATTATTTCCAGTTAATTTAAGAAGAATTTCGTTGGTTATTATTGAAGAATTAAGAAATATGAGAATCAAATCAAAGGGGTCACATTGTCGGGGTCGAATTTAGTAAATATAAGTTGTTATGATGAGTCGTGGTATTGGTGGGTGATCATGTGTATTTGTATATCTTCTATTATTTCTACTGTTTATTTTTTAAGTTTTTCCTATTAGTTGCCTTTAAAGTTGACCGAATTTGACAAAATGTGATAAATTTAACTAATACTAAAAAATAAAGAAATGATAATCGGTCCAAATCGGTCCGGTCCGGTCCATGAAGTAACTCGGTCCAGTCTTTGGTCTTCAAAAGAGGCCAATTTCGGTCTTCGGTCCGGTCTGGTCTGGGTTTGGACCGATGAATACTCCTAATTGGACCAAGTTGGTTGCGTGCCTAATTGGACCAAGTTGGTTGCGTGCAGTTTATATCGTTGTATTCAGGATATATGTCTTTTTTTTTAATCCTAATATTACATACCACAGGAGGTATCCTTGGTCATTGAACCATCCGTTGTGATGCAGAGGGCTTTTGTAGCCTTTTGGAACATCAGATAGAACCTATCAAATAGGGATGACAATATGGCAGGGTGGGTACAGGGAGTGCCTCCATACCTGTTCCTGCCACTCAAATCCACACCCATTCCCGCTCCTTTACCCACCACGGGTATGAAGTGGATACCCATACTCACCCTAGCAAGTACAAATCCATACCCATACTCGCGGGTAGCCAACGAGTATCCATTACCTGCTGTGTACCCGCATACCAAATGACTGTCCATATCCACCCGTATCAATTATTTAATATTATATTTTAGAATCAAATTATACAACAACAACAACAATAGAGCTAGTGCCTTAAGGGCTCCCGCATAAGCGGGGTCTGGGAGAGGTGGATGTACGCAGCCTTACCCCTTCAGGGTGTAACCTTGCCGAGAGGCTGTTTCCGAGGACCTCCAACCTTATAGGGTTGGCAATACGAGGACTTCCCAAGAGGTCACCCATCCTTGTACTACTCTCGCCCAAGCACGCTTAACTTCGGAGTTCTAATGGGATCCGGTGCCTTAGTGCCTGGTAAATGAACCCTTTTAGAATCAGTTTATTATTTGCTAAAATATTTGACACGAAATTGAGTAACTAAATCAAATATATAATTTTCTTTTTTTTAAATAAATAAAATACAAATTGGGTATTGGGGTGGGGCAGGGTGGGTACATACATGCCCGTACCCGCCCCATAACCGTGGCAGGTGGTATAATTTGTACCCAACCCTTACCTATTTGCAAGACCATTTCTATTATTTACTTACATGAATCAATATAAAAAATGGCTTGTATAGAACTGCAGAGAAATTGGCTTCTTTTTAACCATTTTTCCTATTTGTGATTGCGTTACTCTTCATACCTAATCCTAATGTCATATCCTAATCTCAATCGCAAATAGGCTAGAACAAACCTATCCAAAATTACACAACCAAAATTGTATACCTCATCAACCGAAAAGATAATTTTGTAGAAACTCTTATAGTTCAAATATTTTCAGGGTAGAAACATTTTGCAAGGTAAATATTTGTCCTTCAATCAATCAGGGAGCAGAAGAAATATAAGTTGTTGGGAGGGATTTTGAGAAGTATGTACTTAGTAGTGCTGGAAAGTGTTATAGGACTCTTCAGGAGGAGGAGACACTCTTCCAAGCCGTCAAAGACAAGTGTTTTAAGATGGGGCAATGATGAATTCTATGTTGTGTGAGGATGATGAAAATTTTGTTGATCGCCTATACTTATAAAGTTTGATTCAAGTCTGTTTAATTCTCTCTTTTTCTTTGTAATTCTGGATGCTTTCCCACCATCTCTTTTGCCTGATAAACAAAGGAGATCAAAACATATAGTGGCACATGTGTAACCTGGGCATGTATGGAGAAATTGACACTTGCAAACTATTGATTTATGTAAGAGGATGAAGAACCCGGATGTATGGACACATAAGGAAAGATAAGATCAGAAATGGCGTTATAAGAAGTAAATTGGGGGTGGCACCAATCAAAGATAAGTTGAGGGAGCAACGTTTGCGGTGGCTTGGGCATGTTAGGAGGAAACCGACTACTGCCCCTGTCAGGAGATGCGAACAACTCCATATTACAGACGGAAAGAGGGGGAGAGGCCAGCCAAAGAAGAGTTGGATGGAGGCAATTCGACATGATCTCACTTATCTCAACCTAAATGAGGAGATAGCCTTAGATAGAGCCGGGTGGAGGATTAGTATAAGTGTAACCGATATAGCGGTTTAGGATCAAGGAGCTCTTCAAAGCTAGTACTAGTGCCTCGAGGCTTTTATGCATGCCTGTTTGATTATACGCACATTTGCTATGTGTTGGCTTCTTATTGTTCTATCGCCTTGTTGTTTTATTGCATATTCATTTTTGCCTATTCGGTGCTTCATACTCTCTATGTGCTTGTCATGTGTCGTTGTTTATACTCTTACACCTAGATGCTTGTATGCTTTATGCTTTCATGCGTCTCAGGTTGGGGGTCCTCGGAAATAGCCTCCCATTAGGGTAACACCGGAAAGGGGTAAGGCTGCGTACATCCCACTCCTCCCAGACCCCGCTTATGCGGGAGCCCTTGAGGCATTAGGTCTGTTGTTGTTTATTGTTGATGAAGAGACCAGAGATAGTAATGTTGCACTCTATGACCTCATTTGGCTTCTGTTTGTTAATTAGCCATATGGTTGTGCTGTGAATATTTGTATTGTTTCTCTCCCCTGGGTAAGCAAGGAGGGTGTGCAATTGGCAGGTGGGGCTACAATTCTTGACTATGAACTTGTGACAAGGTAGGGAAGGTGGCCATGGGGTTGTCACAATGTAAGTGCTCTGTGTGTGATGTGGGTGTTTGGGTTGTATTGGTGTTCTAGTATTGCTGCTTGAGGCGGGTATAAACACATTTCTTTCTTGCACTTGTATAATTCATTTGTGTTTTATTATACGGTATTTGGGCTATAAAGATTTGCATCAAGTAGTCCTTATGTTTTTATTAATTTCATAGTAGCATCTTATGTCTAAATTATTGTGAACTTGTGTAGTTGTGCTTCTGGGCTATTTGGCTATTTTATCTTCAGAAAATTCTCGTAGTAGTTGAGTGGTTATGAAAATTGGATAATGAGAGTACATTTATTTTCTTTGGTTTCCTTTTTCTGTCTTGGTAACTGTTAAGGTGTTATAATGTCATCTACCAGCCATCATTACCACGGTTAGCTATAGAGCTCTTTTGGCTTTTGGTGGCTTGTCCCATTGTTTCAGATGAATACATGTCACCGATACTTGTGTATGAACAATCAATTGATCCAAGTCATGACTCCCAAGTTTGGCAACAAGGTAGAGGGTAAAGAGGGGTAAATGAGGGTAAGGGTAAAGAGGGGTAAAAAGGGGGGGGGGGGGGGGGGGGGGGGGGGGGGGGGGGGGAAGGTAAGGTAATATTTTACCCTTGTTTGGATATGTCAAATTAAGAGGGGTAAGGGTAAAGAGGGGTAAATGAGTTACCCTTGTTTGGCAATTGAGTAAAGGGGTAAGGGTAAAGAGAGTTATAGTTAAAATAAGGTTAAAAGTGTCAAATTTTTTTTAAAAATTACCTTTACCCCTCTTTATCCCCCAATTTGGGGGTTAAAGAAATTGCGGGTAAAGAGGGGTAATGGGGGGTAAAAAATTACTCCCCATTACCCCCCTTTACCCTTCGAATAACTTTGCCAAACAGGGGTAGAAAATTACCCCCCTTTACCTTTCTTTACCCCGTTGCCAAACGGGGCGTTAAGAGTCCAGATCCTTAATGGAGAGACCCAGGAAAGGATTGCGAATTTTCTTACCTTATTTCTCTCCCTATTATTTGCCTAGCTTGGCTTGCATTGAATTTGCTTATTATGCCTGCCTCTTGCTTTCCCCGACTTATATGCTTACCACTCTCTTGATGCCAGGCTTCCATGCTTCGATGCTGCGGACTAGCGTTTCAAGTCGGGGGTCCTCGAAAACAGCCTCTCTTCAGGGTAGCTCCTGGAAGGGGGAAGGCTGCGTACATCTAAACCCTCCCCCCCCCCACCGCGGGCGCCCGCGGCGACCCTGCTTATGCGGGAGCCTATTGTGGCACTGGGTTTGTTGTTGTTGTATCTATCCTATATCTATTTGTTGCATCATTTGTAGGATTTTAGAAAAGGGTAAAGAAAAAATTTCTCCTAGCACCTCACCCTCAGGTTGGGGGCACTGGGAAACAGCCTCTTTTCAGGTTAACACCCTGAAGGGGAAAGGCTGCATACATTAGCCCGCCGCCCCCCCCCCCCCCCCCCCCCCCCCCCCCCAAAGACCCTGCGTAGGCGGGAGCCCTTGAAGCACTGGGTATGTTCCTTTAGCAAGCTTTGCTATTTTCGCTGATGTCATTGTCTGATATTCATCAGTAATCAACATGGAGATTTGCTTTGGGTTGTAAACTTAGTCTTGTTCTGTGAAAAGAAAATTGAACAATACTTTGTTTCGGTTAATTTTTTTGGCCTCATGGTTGTGGATCATGCTAATTATTCGCTGTCTAACTCCTGGCGCTTTTGCTCAGGTCATTGATAAAGTGCAAGAGGAAACTAAGAGTCGCACAGGTAGATTTCTGTCCTTTCTCTTGCCATGTATAAAGAAAAAGTCTATGTTCCCTTTATTAGTATATCACACAAAACACAATTGAAATTTCAGACTGGTCCTTTTGGTATGTGTAAATGCTTATTGAACATGAAGTCATATATTGCGTTCTAGAGGGTTTTATTTCACATAGTTGTTAGGAAGGTGGATTTGAAAATCTCGTTCAGCTCTGCTTTGCAATTTCCTGCTACTTGGATCTCCATTATAGAATCAAATTGCTATTTACGATTGTGTAATATGTTGTAGTCAATTTTATTAGGTTTTTGAAGGAATCATAGGTTGCCTTTAAGCCTTCATTTGCTAAAATTTGAATGAGCAGCATGCAATTATTAATTTTATATGGTTGTGATAATTTTTTTTCCCGTATGAATACATTTATAATTATGTTCTATAAACTAAAATACAGTATGTAGGCATTATGAAAGTAGCTCTGAAAGCTCTGTTACTAATGTCCAATTGCGTAATAGTTAACTCAAAAACTGTTATGTAATGACCTATATTCGATTTTGGTGTCTTCATTAGCCTCTTTTCCGAGAAAAGTTGATGGGGTCGTCCCAGTCTTGACTAGTAAGAGATTAACCGATGTGATAAGTTGTGTGAGCATTCTCTCAGACCACAGGGTTTCACCCTTCATGAGGGAAGCATTGTTGTTGACCGGTTTTCTTGTGTTCGCTTGCTCAGATAGGAAGCCTCCAGGGGTAGGCCGTGGGAGAGGAAGAGGCAGAGAAGACGGTCCTGGGAGACAGGCAAAGGGCATTGGACGTGGTGTCGATGATGGAGGTAAAGGTGCAGGACGAGGCCGTGGAGGTTCTCAGAAGACGGCTGGAAAAGGTAAATGCGTTAAACTTTGTTCTTAATAGCTTTCTTACTCTTGACCTGGTTGGCCAAGTGGTGAAAAAAAAATTGTTTAATCAATTTGTGCAAAAGCAGTTCTGTAATATGGGTATTTTTGTTTCAAAGATTTGTAGTTTTTGCGTCTTGGTTGCTTTTGCTTAAAAGCAATTGAACAATTTCTACTTCGATTTAAAAACACTTTGTTTCTAGGCTAGACACTCTCAAATCCTGAAAGATTTGTTTGTATTTAAAAAAAAAAAAAAAAAAAAAAAAAACAACCTTTTTATCATCTAAAAAAGAAGTTCGGCCAAATGGGCAGTCTATCTTGCAGCAGTATCTCGCTACTAAAGCTGCATGCTGCGGACTAACAGCCATGCACGGTTCACTCATAGAGAAGCTTGTCTTATCAAGAAGCTGAGCTCATTTGCTTTCTTTTGCAGGTGGAGGCCGAGGTCGATAATCTTGTAATTCATATTGCTGGAGATTTGGTGTGGTGAGCTTTGCTACTTTTGATGCATATATCGCCGTGGTGTTTTATGAGTATGAGTGTCTTGTGGAAATGGGGTTTAAATCTGCAAATTTTAGATCACAAAGCTTGCGTGTTCTAATGTTTTTGGTTTACTGTAATATGATTTGGGCATTTTTATTCCACCTCTTAAAAGCATCAATAACTTGCTTTCATGCCACCTTTTTTAATGGCAACTGTTGTAATATCCCAGATTAATACACCCAAGTCGTTCTCTTTACTATTGCGGCCCTATCAAGCTTGAGGCAAATCTTCTTGATGGATGTGTCTTTGGCCAAGCTCCTTTTTGGAAAATAAAAAAAGTTACTTTCTTCAGGGAAAAAAAAAACATTTTTTTGGGATTTAAAGGTATGTTTGTCCCTGAAAGAGAACTCTTTAAATAGAAGCAAACAGTTTTTGTGCTTTTGAATAAAAGCAGAAACAAACAATTTTTTCACAATTTGGCCACATTTAGGCTACACCTTTCTAAGAAATGACACCAAATACCCTTTTTCTTACCTCACCAAAAAAATTAAGTAGTTTTCTGTACTTTGTGTTAGCCAAAGATATAAGACCCCTTGTTGCTGTTTTATATATAGAAGGGTAGCATGTATGAGTCGTCATGCATACAATGGTAGGCGGCTTAATGATGCTAATTAGTAGCTGAATCGTTACTCTTTTTTCTTTGACCAAAATGACTTGGGCACAGAACTGCGCAGGTGCCTCCTGTTTGTTTGTAAACAAGATTTTATTCTTATGTTGTAGTGGTTTTCCTGCTACATAGATAAGTGTCTTAGTGCCTGCCATTGTTAGTAAAATACACATATAATTAACGTGTTAAAACATGTTTTGCTTTTTTTTTTTTCCCTTTAAAAAGGGTGTTTACATATCATTGTCAATTATATAATAAAATATGCTTGTTAACGTATCCATATTTTTGTGCAATGAAAAACAAATAATTAGTTCAAATTGGTTATATTTATGCTTAATATATATATTCTATTTCTTGTTAAATTTGTCATTTCAACTCTTAAATTGTTGAATTTGCCTTATTTGTTTATATGTTTTATGCTTCTTGCTATTACTATTAGGGGTAGCAGTATCAAACAAAAAGTATAATGAGTAAGATTATATTCCTTTTCACTCTGCTAGTGTCCAGAAGTTATAGAAAACAAATATAATCTTATACAATCTTTTTTACAAATCAATGAACTTTTGATTGAACTTTTTTTATGTACAAGTCGAATAATATACAAACATATTAAACTCTGTTTACTTTGTGCCGTAATTTACCAACTATGGTGCATGCTTGGATTGCTACAAGGGTAAAGAAAGCATCTTTAAAAAAGAGAGTATAGTATCAAGGATTTTAAGAAGCAATAAAATCTATTTTTCTTTTTTTTTTTAATTTAAAGAAAAGTATTGGAAATAGTATTTCTTCTATGGTTGCCGCCTTGCCGGACAAATGATTCTAAAAAAAAAAATGCGATTTATCATCGCCAAATAACCCCTATGGCGAGTAAGAGTGGTCAAAGGCACCTAAATAGAATGATTATAAAGAATATTTTGTGAAAATACTATATTTTAATAATACTATAGATGTTCATAATGCATAAATAATTTGTTATATGTATAATGTAAGGCTTGTGTTCGGCTTACATAAAAGATTCTTTTACATCATTTTCACCATTTAAATAAGGAGATGAAAAGATGCTTCATAGTTCAATAAAGAAAATTGCATCATTGGATCTTTTTTACAACTTGTTTAGAAATATATTTTAAAAAGATCAGTTTAGCCTTGAATCCTCACCGCTGTGATCACTTTCACTTTCACCACCACCATTCCACCACTTCGTACCATCTATCATTGTGACTAATCACTATCGTGATTCATCATTCACCACCTTGACTCACTATGTGGTTTTAAAGAGTATTAAAATTCATGTACTCGCAAGCATACAAACAAATTATAATTATGGTGGATATACAGGGGTCGTATACATAAGAGTTTTATACATTACAAATGCAAAAGAAAAAGGGAAGAGAAAACTCATGGATTGATGAACTTCGTTGATTGGTGTTAACTTGACTCTTGCTTCGATTCTCCCACACTCCGACCACTTGCGCTTTGTCCTTCGTGAGAATTGGATCCCTATTGGTGGCTCAGGGAAGGAGGAGAAGTGAAAGGAGAATAAAAAGTGGAGAAAATTAGGTCACCCTGGCCTATTTATAGAGAAGAGGCAATGCCCTAGGGGCCCAATTCACGACCCTTAAAAAAACAATCTTTTGCAACCCAATTCACGGCCCACTATCAAGGGACCTAAAAATATAAGATTGAAAAGCTGAATCTTGACTTGATGGGTCCTTTTTTCAAAGGTGGTCATCTTTTTCAAAATAGTCCTTGAATTTGTCTGTTTTAGCTCATTTTTCATGGCTTTTCAAGATGTCTTAGCTCTAATACATACCAAGCTTAAATATACAAAAATTATATCATAACACAGATGTAGTAGCTAAAAAATCATAGGAATATAGTATAAAAGATATGAAATATATGACACCACTCACCCTTGCCCTCTAACAACAGCCGCCACTTAATTTATTAACATCCACCATCATGAACTTCCATCATCATAGTTAACATTAAGGCACCGCTAGAGGTGGCCAACAGATCGATTCGAATTGACTCATGAGCCAATCTGTGGGTCAAATGCGTACGAACGGGTTGACACAGGTCATGCCGGTCTATGCAACAGGTCGGGCCGGGCCAGGTCGAGGAGGGGGAGATCCCTGATCTAGTTCGGCCAGTGACATAGTTGAGATGCAAGGATGGGTTCGAGCAGGTCACGGGTCTGGCACGGAACAAGATCCGACGGGTTAAATCCGGGTCAGACCGGGATCAACATAATGTATAAAATAAAAAATAAACATAAGAGGAATTATAATTTTATTAATAGAACATAAAATACATATGACGTAACATTAAAATTTATACGGCCACTTTAGTCAATTACCTACATACTTAAAACATAAAATACTGACAATGAAATTTGTATGGTGACTCTCATTTCTTTAGCTCTCCTTGCTTTGCCTCGTTGGTCTCCTTTGTTCTCCTTTTGTCTCTTTTGCTCTTAGTGAGGCGTGGAATGGAAGGTTCTTCTACAGCCCAACATACCATCACCAGTTGTACAAAATGTTTACTATACATTTATAGGCCGGCAATCCTAGTAACAAAATAACTTATTTTATCGCCGTAATTAATATAGGTAAGCATTTGTTCAGCGTTTGGTGGTGGTACCTCCCTTAGATCTCAATACAAGTTGAGATTTATATATTAAATCTAAATACAAGTTGAATATGATAAAATAAGGGTTTAACCGACTATTACGAAAGCATAATAGTAATAATAATAACAGTAACCAAAGTCGATAGAAATTTTGAACTTTACAATTTTAAAACATTTATAATTGTTATAAAATTTTGAGGAATGTGGATGAAATGGGGTGGGCCAAGGTGGGGTTGGGGGATATTTATAGAAGGCCATTAACATTTTTGGGGCCCCGGGGGGGGGGGGGGGGGGGGGGGGGGGGGGGGGGGGGGGGTGGACTTGTCACCTCAAGTGAGGTGACAAATCACAGTTGCCAACATGTCGGCCTGGTGGCATGCAGGAAGCCAGCTTACCAAGGCTAGTTGAGAACATGGGTCAAGCCGGGGTCTTGGTTTAGAGCTTTAAAATTTGACCCGCGTCCTGGCCCGCCACGATGTACGTCAGGTTGGTCCTTTTCCATGTCGGGGCCAGCTCTAGACACAACTGTGGCCTATCTTCCTTAGTGGTGGCCGACTGGTCGACCCAAATTGACTCATATGATCCAACATGTGAGTCAACGACATAAGGGTGAGTCGAACCGAGTATGACTTGTTCGTATGAAACAGGATTGAGTTTGAGAAGAAAAAATATCTAACCATGTTAGATATTAAGTTTGGTCCTGTAATATTTGGTTTTTATTCCTTTAATTTTGATGGACAATATGGGGATTAGAGACTTATAAGATATCAGGGAAATAAACTAGCAGGTCAATGGCGATACCAAACATGGCGGCATGACCTTGACAACACGCCTATCTATCCTTAATGGCAAACCCCAAGTGAGGCCATGGCAGCCTAATCTTGGTGGCATCCCTCATACCGCCAACACTTTGCTCACGGCGTTTAGCGTCATGCTTGGCGGTATATCATTCACGGCACATACATGGTGACATTTCCATTATGGCACATCCTTCACAACGGTGACGCCATCCCCTCACCGTGAGGCACTCGACCGCCAACCTAGCCCACTAATGGCACACCTTGTTTCCACCGCAAGGGAAGGCCGCCACCCACCCAACCAATCATCTGCTGGCCGCCTACCTTTACCCATCACACTAAGCAACCCACCTATGAGCACAGTACCACCAGCCCTCAACCTCCTCTCTTCCTATTATAAATACCATCTTCCTTGTCTCATTTTCCCCAAGCTCACCCGGGCTTCCTCCCCATTCTCTCCTAAGTCCTCCAGCTGGGACTACTCCCCACTTCCTTTTAAGACTCCCTCGTCTCTCTCCTCTTACCTTTTCTTTTTGAGAATTTGGGCGCTGTGATGTGCAATCACTCCCACATGTTCTCTCTCTCTCTCTCCTATCCCACCTATTCTTTCCTGAGACCCTTCATCTCTCTCTCCTGTCTCTTCCGTACTCGCCAACTCTCTCTCCTCCAACTCACGAAGAGACATCTCCTCTTTATTTCTTGTTATTTACTTTATGCATTTTTATTATTATCGCTTCCTCTACTGACTTAGGCATTTGAGGGGTCTCCGCTGGTCGACCCCGCGGGTCCCTCTAATGGCCTTACTCATTTTGTAGGTAAGCCAGAACCAAATGTGCCAGCGGTTGACTTCTCAGCGAGAGCTTGAGTCCGACTCTGATCCTAAATAACCTACTCAGCCTTGTTTGGGACAATTTGGATTAGGCTCGCCAATTTAAGCAACATGATTAATTTATCCCGAAACATAAGAATACTAGAACTTAGGCAACCTTAATATCAAAATAAAACCAAATGGCATATGAACAATAATATTGTGATGAAATGAGAAAAGTGAGAGTGTATCAATAAGCAAGTGGGGAAAAAAGTAGAAGAAATTGGAGAGAAATAAAAATTTTAATTTTGAAGATAATTGAAAAAAGGACTTTTTTTTTTTTTTATCAAAATGGCACATTTTGACAAAAAAAATTAGCATTTTGGCACACTTTTAAAAATATTTAGCAATTTGGCACCTTTTACTGTACATTAGTCGTTGCACAACGAGTAGGAAGGCGTGCAACAATGGTGCACGACGTCCGGGACATCATGCAACAGAGCTTGTGTAGCACGACATCCCAGACGCTGTGCAGCGTTTGGAGTCTTCCCACTATCTAACTAAAGTCATATAAAATTAATATGCTATAGAAGTAGATGAAGAAGTGGGAGCCCATTGGTTAGAGTATCTCTCTTTAAATTGGAAGTCCCTTGTTTGAATCCCCATCCCCACCTATATTTTTCATCTTTTTTTTTCCTTTTGAATTCTAAACATATTTTCTCTTCCCTTTTTTTTCTTTTAAACACTGGACTTTTATTCAAATTTTATCTTAGTCTTCTACTCGCACTGTTGCACGCCTTCCCACATGTCGTGTAACGACTAATGTACAATAAAATGTGCCAAATTGTTAAATATTTTTAAAAGTATGTCAAAATAATAATTTTTTTTATCAAAATGTGCCATTTTGATAAAAAAAAAAAGTCTAAAAAAAGTGGGAGGGATTTCCTTTTTTGAGCAATAATTGGGAGGGATTTTTATAAGAGAAAATGAGATACTTTATTAAAAATGTGACACAACAGGCCTAATGTAGGCCTCCCCGTGCTGTGTCGCATAAGAAATGGCATGATGTGTATACTGCTACTGCTACTGCTACCGCTACCATACACACCAAGTCATGTCTGATGATGCGGGTCTGACCCAAGTCTACGTCTGACATAGATTTCAACAGGTCACAAGTCAACATGCAAGTTTGGTTGAATCAAGTCCGTTAAAACTCCACATGTGAGTCTCATAATTCGAATTCCATATTAGAATTGTGAGAGAGAAGAGATTACCTTATAAGCGTAATAGGTTACTCCACCTATTGCCAATTAGTTTTAGAATGGAACCCTACTTGGGCTTATATGTAGAACTCGTGTTCCGAACTCCACTGGTCGGACCTAGAGACCCGGTGAAATTTAACAAGGTCAGAAGCAAAAAAATTTCAACCCGTTTTATGGCTGTTACAATAGAAGGGTAGACCTGAGTCAACTCATCAGCCTGATGAGCCAGGTCAAATTGGGTCAGTTGACAAGACGGCTCAGGTTGAATTGCAACTCGACCCAACCCATTGGCCATCTCTAACCGTCCCCATAATTTCATCCCACCACCATGATGTAGCTCAATTCATCACCACTAGAGTCCACCTCTACCAACATAAGAGATCCACTTTTATAATCATAGATTGATCAAAGTTATGACCCATTACTAAGCTTACCGTCATCCATCATCATTTTGCAGCATCACCAGCTATCACAATTGGTTGATTTATGTTGTTAACTACTTTTTGGCATTGTAGGAATTTTTTGTCAAATATGTATCCAAACACATTGTAATTGTAATACAAAAATCAATAAATTATGGTAGCTAGCGGTGGTAGTCCGCTCATTGTTTGTATATTAGAGGTAAATTCAGAATTGGTAATCAAATACACCCTTAGTTTCAAATTTAGGATTTGTACCCCATAAATCTTTTATTTCATCTTCTACAATGTTTTTTAGTTGTTTGGGATTTGTATCCCATAAAACTTTTGAGCATATCATTTGCATAGTGATTAAAATAATATCAAGATTTAGACTCTTGGACATAAAGTCCTAGGACTGAATCTCCTTACCCCTAAACTCATTCACTGAAAACAAATTTTTAGAGCTCTGTCATTGCTCTAATTTAGTATGCATGGTAACATCTTTTGGTTGCAATGAGCGTATTTTGTTTTGGAGATTTATTATCTAAGTATTCTCAAGTTTGTGAATTTATTATCTAATTACTTAACATTTTTAATATGTGTATAATGTGTGCTCAAAAAAAAAAAAATATGTGTATAATGAGGTACCTTATGCTTTAAAATTTTTTTTTACTTTGATATTATATGCTGGAATCTAGTGAACTATTTCTAGATTTGTCGAAGTTTTACCACAATATACTAAAATGTGGCGCATAACTACAACAATATCTATAAGACATGTTATTTTTAACGAGAACTCATCAGATTACGATAAAAATTCACTAAATTTAGATGGACACACATATATTATCAAGATCACTTATCATGTCAGTATTTGCCAGGAAAAAAATACCAAATTCTAATAGATGATACCTATATGTTATCGAAATTATGTTATGTGTCAACATCTTTCAGAGCAAATTTTTCGAATTCCACAAAAATTGCTACTTGATTAATAAACTTTTATTACCTAATTGATCAAATTTTTAATCAGAACACCTCATTGTATATGTTAAAGCATAAGTGATAAAAATCAAACCTCAGGTTATATAATGACTTATGATACCTTTTTCTCCGACCAAAAAAAAAAAATAAAATTTGATACCTTTTTTTCTTCACAGCAGACATTAATTTAGTTTCAAAAAAAAGAAGAAAACAATTTTAGTTCATTAAGAGCACACAGTCTTTGCTTAACTATACCGAAATACTTTTAAGTATGATTAATTGTAATTAGAATATTTTAAAATCTCTAATTATGAAAAAGACTGATTAATCAATTTCCAGAAAATTAGTTATTCGGTTTGATTATTCCGGTTAGCAGCTTAAAAAAAAAATATCCAACATCTCGTTCATATTATATAATCTATTCATCTAGTGGTTTGTAAGCATCCAAAAAATGCAAAAGTAAAATATTGAACAACACGCGTGATTAAAGCAAAGTAGTGCTTGGCCAATATTTGAGCTCTAAAGGGTAAGCACAAGTGCTTTAAGATGAGAGATGAATAGAGGGGGGAAAAAAATAGAGACAACGTTGATTATGCATTAGAAATTAGTTTTCACCATTATACATACTTCAAAATAATGGATTAAAAATGTCAGGTTAAATTGAACAGTTTATTTGATACTTCACTTATATATTAGAAAAATATACTGTTATGATTTCTTTAGTTTTTGTTGTAATTGGTCTTGAATTGTTTGTAGTGTCGTTGAATTGTTTTGGGGCTTGTATTTGGTCGTTAGTTGGCAGGCTGTTTTGGCACCAAAGTCAGTTAAGGGAGTCAAGCAAGTCAAATTAGGCGGCTAGGAGGTTTGGCGCTAGATTTAGTTAGAGGCGGTTAGAGCCTTGGTGTCTTGGTTCAATGTATTAGATCAAGTATAAATAAGCTCGAATCATGTAAATTCATCATGAAATCAATAAAAAACATATTTTCCTTGAGAAAATTCTCTCTCTATTTCTTATCTCCTTCTCTATTTCTTATCCCCTTTACTTCTCTTCTCATCTTAACTCTTTCTCCTACAAGGTTAGCCTTCAATCTTTGAATTGGAAGCTAACAATTGGTATCAGAGTTGGTTCAAGCAATCAATTCCTTGATTGGAGCTGGAAAAACGAAAGAAAAGCAATCAAAACATGGCTGATGGTGTGAGGACCCGATCGGGAGCTAGTGGAACCTATGCATCTATAGTTGCTGGTTCTGATGTACCTTGCGCTGCTGAAGCTGGTGCAAATGCTACAACAGGACCTCAGTATCTCACTACTGATCATCTTCAGGACTTAAATAACAAATTTGATCAACTCTTGAAAATGCAACAGTTATATCTAGAAAAGGATTCGAATAAGGAAGAACGATTGCAGCAGATTGAGGTTAAGCTTGTGTTTCTGCAGGATCAGGTTAATAAGCAGGGGGAATCATCAGTTAATGCGATCCTTCAGCGTACTAGTCAGATTTGTCCTACTGTTGAAGTGGTTCAACCGTAAGTTCACCATGGCAGAGCTGAAAGTTTAGAAAGGAATCGAGGTAAATCTCCAATGATTCAACCTGAGGCAGGGCCATCAATTTAGATCAGATCAGATGATGATCGACCTCCACAGGCTAAAATTGGTGCAGAGAATCAGGATCGACCCACAGTACAAGCTCATTCTAGATTGAATCAACCCACAGTACAAGCTCATTCTAGATTGAATGGCTTGAATTCAGATCAGAATTCAAGGCTTCCTGATTCTGTTTTTCACCACAGAAATGCAGTTGAAGGTTTCGAACATCAAGATAGACCTCCTTATCAGCATTTTCAGCAAAGATCCGTGAGTAATGATATTTCATCCGGTGGCAGGAGTAGTTCTCACAGGCAGCCAAGAGTGGAAATCGAGCCTTTTGATGGTAAACAGCCGGAGTCATGGTTAAGAAGGTGCGATCGGTACTTTCAATATTATAACATCAATGAAGCTGAAAAAGTGGAATTAGCTGCAGTACACTTACATGGAGATCATGAAGTGTGGTATTATAGTTTGTTGAAAAGCAAACCTAACCTTTCTTGGGGCCAATTTGTAGAAGAATTGTGTGAACGATATGGAGAAGAGGAGATAAGTGATGTTGTGGACAGTTTTAATAAGGTATCAGACCTCCACTGTAAGGGAATACATGATTAGATTTGAGAATCTACGAGCTAACCTGCTGTCAATGATATCCATTTCCCCGAAGGACTCAGAGGCATATTATGTCTCTTGCTTCGTTAGTGGTTTGAAGCTTAGGATCAAGAATATGGTGAAGGCCATAGGTCCTAAGACGTTGTCTAATGCTTATAACAAGGCTAAGTTGATTGAAGCCACTCTAGCAACTTCGAGTGACAAGAACAAGATTAAAAGTAGTAACTTCAGGTCGTAGCACAAGGATGCTCCAAGTTCCATATTCAAGCGTGCTGTTGATAAGAGCTCAGTGAGCCTGTGTTACCGTTGCAACCAGCCTTATCAGCCAGGACATAGATGCAAATCTCAAGCCTTAATGTCTGCAAGAGGATCCCGTGCAAAAGGTGATTCTGACAGTGAAGATTCAGATGCAGAGGAAGATAGTTATGAGCATTCTTCACAAGATGAATTGTTTGAGGACGCGGTTGAGATTTCCATGAAGGCTTTGACCGGGAGTGGAGCTCACAATACCATTCTATCAAAGGAAAGGCTAGTAAATTGTTAAGTTCTAGATTGAATCTTAAACTTAACCTAAGAACAATAGAATTTGGGATGAGAAAGAAGTGAAGGAGATGAGAAAATAGAAGAGTTAAGATGAGAGAAAGAAGTTTTAAATCACAAGGATTAGTATGTATTTCATTGGATAAGATCTAATTACAAGTATCGGGACTTATTTATAGAGCTAGAGAAGCACAACTACACCGGCTGAGCTTTCCCGCCAGAACACACCTGCAGCAGCAACTAACTAACCGAAATTCCGCCTAAACCATTACTTAAACCCGCCAACATTAAATTGAATTACAACGATTGAAAAACATAACAATCCCCTCCCCTTACAATTTTCTTGTTCTCAAGAATTAAAAGAAGGAAATTGACTTAACAAAAAACGTTTATCTTCCCATGTGGTGAATGCTTGGTCCAAATTGCACCAATTAACTTGAATTTGCTACTTGGTCTTGCCATCGAAGCTGGTGTGAGTAGTTCCGACCACTGCTGCTGGTTGTAAAATCAGAGAACCACTCTGTCTCGCCTCTGGAGGTGTTGCAGAAGCCTTGTGATCGCGTTTAACCTGCTTCTTAAGAAGGGAAACATGAAAAACAGGATGACTGAGTGAGTCGGAAGGCAGCTCAAGCTTGTATGCCACTTGACCCATTCTTTCCAAGACCTTATATGGCCCAAAGAACCATGCACAAAGCTTGACATTCTTTCTTACTGCTGTTTTGGACTGTCGATAAGGCTGTAATTTCAAGTATACCATGTCCCCCACATCAAATTTTCTGTCAACTCTCTTCCTATCAGCATACCATTTCATTCGAGCCTGTGATTGAGTGAGATTCTGCTTTAGTTGCTGTAACACGTGCTTCCTCTGTTGTAAGAGGTCAGTCACTACCCCCATTTGTGCCTCTACTCCTTGCAAACCAAAGGGAGAGGGTGGATCATACCCAAATAAGGCTCTAAAGGGAGTTGTGCCTATTGAAGAGTGGAAGTGAGTATTGTACCAGAATTCGGCCAAAGAAAGCCACCTTCCCCACACCTTGGGATGACTAAATATCATGCTCCTGAGATATTGTTCTATGCATTGGTTAACTCTCTCCATTTTACCGTTGGTTTGAGGGTGATAAGATGAACTAAGAGCCAAGGTTGTTCCTAAGAGCTTAAACAACTCCTTCCAGAACCGGCTCATGAAGAGTTTGTCTCTATCAGAAATTATGGATTGGGGCAACCCATGTAGTTTGTAGATGTTGTCTAAGAACACACGAGAAAGCTTTTCTGCAATTACAGGCCTTGCTAGAGCAATGAAGTGTCCAGATTTGGTGAAGCAATCAACAACTACCCAAATTACCTCCTTCCCTTCAGATTTAGGCAACCCTTCAATGAAATCCATGCTTATGTGTTGCCATACACCATCAGGAACCGGCAAAGGCTGAAGTAACCCTTGGTATCTGTGGTCACCAAGTTTGGTTTGTTGGCAAACCTCACAACTTTGCACAAAGCTAGTTACTTCCTTCTTCAAACTGGGCCAGAAGAATTGGAATTTCAGCCTCTGATATGTCCCTTCCATGCCTGAGTGTCCTCCCCATGAAGAATCATGAGCAGCACTGATAATGTGGTGCCTAAGATCAGTCGATTTGCCGACATACAACTTCCCCTGAATTTTGATCAGTCCTCGGGTTACAGAAATGTCTGTTCCAGCAACCAGATTGCCCTCTTTGCCACAACTTGCTGCAGCTAAACATTCCTGTGCAAACACATCATTCTCATAGGACTGATATAGTTCTTCCATCCAAGCAGGAGAGATCATGGTAATAGCCCCAAGGGAACCCTGCTCATGCCCCTCAAACTTGCGTGACAGTGCATCCGCTGCCTGTTTTTCTCTGCCTTTTCTGTATTCGATATCATAATTCAGCCCCAACATCTTCATTAGCCCCTTCCTTTGGATCCTGGTGACAATCTTTTGCTCTAATAAATGTTTGAGGCTTTGATGATCAGTCCTAATGATGAAATGATGCCCATCAAGGTAATGCCTCCACTTCTCCACAGCAAGCAATATTGCAAGGTACTATTTCTCATATGTGGAAAGAGCTTGGTATTTTGCACTCAAGGCTTGGCTAAGATATGCTATAGGTCTCCCAGCTTGAGACAATACTGCCCCAATGCCACTCCCACTTGCATCTGTCTCTAGGATGAAGCTTGAAGAGAAATCCGGCATAGCTAAAACAGGAGCTCTGCACATTGCAATTTTGAGAGAATCGAAAGCCTTTTGAGCTTCTTCTGACCATCTGAAGGAGTTCTTCTTTAGTAAATCTGTTAGAGGCTTGGCTAAGGCTCCATAGTTAGCTACAAACTTGCGGTAATAGCCAGTTAACCCCAAAAAAGCCCTCAATTGTTTCAATGTGACCGGAACAGCCCATTCTCTCATGGCTTGTATCTTTGAAGGATCGGTTGTAACTCCATCACAAGAGATCACATGGCCCAAATATTCCAGATGTGTTTGAGCAAATGAACACTTGGCCAACTTGGCATACAATTTATGCTTGCGCATGACCACAAATACCTCTCTTAAATGCTTCAAATGCTCTTCAAACGATGCACTATAAATGAGGATGTCATCGAAGAAAACCAATACAAATTTCCTAAGAAATTGCTTGTAAACATCATGCATTAGAGCCTGAAATGTAGCTGGTGCGTTGGTCAAGCCAAAAGGCATAACCACGAGCTCAAAATGCCCATGATGCATCCGGAAAGCAGTCTTATACACATCATGCTCACCCACCCTGATATGATGATAACCTTGCCGTAGATCTAGCTTGGAAAAAACTCGGGCTCCATGTAATTCATCCAACAAGTCATCAATAACTGGTATGGGGAACTTGTCCTTCACAGTCAAAGAGTTAAGTTGCCTGTAATCAATACACATACGAGCTGAACCATCCTTCTTCTTGACAAGAATGACCGGAGAAGCAAAAGCACTATGGCTGGCTCGAATGAAGTTTGTCTTAAGTAACTCTTCTACCTGCCTTTCAATTTCTGTCTTTTGAGCATGGGGATATCTATAAGGCCTTATCTTCACTGGTGCAGCACCCTCTTTGAGAGGTATTTTGTGATCCAGACTTCTTTTGGGAGGCAATGATCTAGGCACTTCAAAGACATCACTGAATTCAGTAACCAGAATTTGCACTGCTGGTTCTGTTATGCTGATCATCTCGACTGAAGATATGGCGAATAATTGTCCTACCCACTGGTAAGCACAGCCTTGAAGTCCTTTCTTTATCTTGCTTCCTTTAATTACTTGCAGTTGAGCCTGCTCTGCAATCCCTTGTAGTGTAACTTTCGAACCTTGCACTTCAAATTAGACTGTGAGATTGGCGTAATCAAACAGCACTGGACTGAAAGTCCTCATCCAATCCACCCCAAGCACCATGTCACACCCTCCCAAAGGCAAGATTCTGAAGTCGTACTGGAACTTTCGGTCCTGCATCAGCCAGAAAAATCCTCTACATTTGTTCTGAGTCATGACAGTTTTGCCATCAGCCACTGTCACAGCGAGTGGATGAGTTTGTATCACATCGTGGCCCACCTTCTTGACAACTTTAGGATCAATGAAGCTATGAGTGCTTCCACTATCAATGAGAATGATAACGGACCTTTTCCCAGCCTTCCCTTTGATCCGGATTGTGCTATGAGCCCCATTACCGGTTAATGCCTTCACTGAAATTTCCACTGCTGCTTCATCTAACTCCTTTTCAATTTCCTGCTCAGAATCAGTAGTATCCTCATCATTTTCTTCTTCATCAGAGAGTTCCCCAAGCTTAGTACCCTCAACAGACATGAGGTACTTGGGATTACACTTCTGGCCAAATTGATAAGGTTGATTACAACGATAACACAATCTCTGTTGCTGCATGCCTTCATTTCTGAATGTCTTGAGTTTCCCCTGTTGCAGCTGTGAGCTATGACCACGAGTCCTGGTTACATCACTGGATGCCAATCCAGTTGCCTCATAGAGCTTGGCTTTAGCAAAAGCCATGGACAAATCAATCGGATCCAAAGCCTTAACCATATTCTTTAGCTTAGGCTTTAATCCACTAATGAATGCAACTACATAATAAGATTCAGATGCATCAATTTCATTCACAATGCTAGCTCTTAGATTCTCGAATCTAGTCATGTAATCCTTCACAGAAGTCTCTTGCTTAACCTTATTGAATTTATCCACGATATCACTATCATCTTCTTCACTATAACGAGCACATAAGGATCTAGCAAATTCACTCCAAGTAATGGAAGGTCTACTTCTCAATAAGCTATAGAACCATACCTCATGGTCCCCAAGCAAATGAACAGCAGCGATTTGCACTTTTTCATACTCATCAATGTGATAAAAAAGGAAGTAACGTTCACACCTTCTTAGCCACGGCTGAGGTTGTTTCCCTTCAAATGCCTCGATCTGCACTCGAGGCTGTCGATGGTTATGATTCCTGGAGTTGGAGGACTCCTCGTTGCTCCCTGAACACTGCTGTAACGACTGATCAGGTGGTCTGTCCAGATCGGTTACTCGTGGTCCAGTTTCTGCCTTCTAATTGGAAGATTGAGGTAGCACCGGCTCATTGTTTCCTTGTTTCTCACCAGAATTCAACACCTCCTGGTCACGATCTGAACTCTTTTCGTTAACACCAGTATTTCCACCAGTATTTTGGCTGCTCTGTCCATCCTCATTGATGGACCTTATTGGCTGAGTTGCTTTCACGAAACTAGCAGGTAATATCGGATCAGGATTTGTCCTTTTGATAGGCTCTCAATTCTCAGTGAGCCTCGATTCGAGCTGCTGCATTTGCTGTTCGAATCGTTGGATAATCTTCTCCTCCAGATTCTGAGAATTCTGTGCGACCTGATCTGTGATCTTAGCTTTAACCTGCTGAATTCGCTGATCAACCTTTTCCTCAATCTGTTGAGGCATTACTCCAGTGACTACTTGCGTGAATCGAGCAAGCATTGATTCAAATTTACTGTCCAATTGATCTCTTGTCACCCATTCTTGTCCAGTTGCATCGCTACTGTCATCAACAACAGCAATGGTTGGTCTATTGGCTGCCCGTGCTGCTGTAGATCTGGTAAGGACCCCTCCGATCAAGGGATTATCGTTTGTCTCCATTAATTTGAAAATCGAACAAAGCTCTGATTCCAATTGTTAAGTTCTAGATTGAATCTTAAACTTAACCTAAGAACAATAGAATTTGGGATGAGAAAGAAGTGAAGGAGATGAGAAAATAGAAGAGTTAAGATGAGAGAAAGAAGTTTTAAATCACAAGGATTAGTATGTATTTCATTGGATAAGATCTAATTACAAGTATCGGGACTTATTTATAGAGCTAGAGAAGCACAACTACACCGGCTGAGCTTTCCCGCCAGAACACACCTGCAGCAGCAACTAACTAACCGAAATTCCCGCCTAAACCATTACTTAAACCCGCCAACATTAAATTGAATTACAACGATTGAAAAACATAACATAAAACTTCCATCATTATTCTTATCGATAGTGGGAGCACGCATAGCTTTGTTGATCCCAAATTGATTAAGAAAGTGAAGGATGAAGTGACTAAAACTCATCCATTGGCGGTTATGGTGGTTGATGGCAATTCCATAACTACTCAAAACAAGTGCCAAGCTTTCCCATGGTCTATGCAAGATCATCGATTCACTATTTGATTTCAGAGTCCTTCCTTTGGGAGGTTACGATATGGTGCTAGGGGTAGATTGGACAAGAACTTTCAATTCAGTGGTGTTTGATTTTGATAAAATGACAGTGGCTTTTGAGGTTCATGGCACTAGGGTCTCATTGCAAGGCATTTCTGAAGAAGCTCAGCTTCGGTTGATTGATGGCAAACGACTAAACGGAGGATTCAAGAAGAAGGCAATTCAATGGCTTGGACAATTATTTGTAATCTCACCTGTGGAACTGCAGCAGGACATTCAGCCTGAGGTTCATGCTTTGGTTGAAGAGTTTGAAGATGTTTTTGAGCAACCAAAGAGTCTTCCTCCTCAGAGGAGTGTGGACCATGCCATACCACTCCGAGCAAATGCAGATCCAGTCAAAATCAGGCCTTATCGATATGCTCATGCCCAAAAATCAGAAATTGAGAGACAAGTTGATGAGTTGCTTCATATGAGCTTCATTAGACCAACCATAGTCCCTTTGCCTCACATGTGATCCTTGTGAAGAAGAAGGATGGAACGGCTAGGATGTGCATCGATTATCGCCAATTGAATTCTTTGACAGTGAAAGATAAGTTTCCAATTCCCGTTATAGATGATTTGCTTGATGAGTTATATGGAGCATGTTTCTTCTCTAAGCTTGATTTGAGACAGGGATATCATCAAATCAGAGTTCTTGAGCCAGATATATACAAGACTGCTTTTCAGACTCATCACGGGCATTTCGAGTTTGTTGTTATGCCATTTGGCCTAACAAATGCTTCGGCTACCTTTCAAGCGGCAATGAATGACATCTTTAAGCCTTTCTTGAGGAGATCAGTGCTAGTCTTCTTCGATGATATATTGATTTATAGCTCCTCTTATGAAGATCATCTCATCTAACTTAGAGAAGTCTTTGTGGTGATGCGGCAGCACAAGTTTTTTGCCAAGTTATCTAAATGCTCATTTGCTCAGTCCAAGCTCGAGTATTTGGGCCATGTAATCTCTCAAGAAGGAGTTTCCACTGATCCTACTAAGGTTCAAGCAATGCAAGATTGGCCAATTCCAATAACCTTGAAGCAACTGAGGGGATTCTTGGGTTTGACAGGATATTATAGGAAGTTCATTAGAGGTTATGGATCTATTGCAAAACCTTTAACTTAGCTCTTGAAAAAGGATGCTTTCTTGTGGTCAGAGAGGGCTCAAGCTGCTTTTGAGGCTCTTAAGTTAGCTATGTCTGTAGCACCGGTATTGGCAATGCCAAATTTTGCAGAAAACTTTGTATTAGAGACAGATGCAAGTGGGTCTGGTATTGAGGCTGTTCTTTCCCAACAAGGAAGGCCTATTGCTTATTTGAGTCAAGCTCTTAGTCCCAAGCATCAAGCCATGTCGACACATGAGAAGGAATACTTAGCAATTTTGTTAGCCGTTGAGAAATGGAGGCATTACTTGGATGGTCATAGGTTCATCATTCGAACGGATCATCAAAGCCTCAAGCACCTTCTTGAGCAAAAGATCGTGACAAGAATTCAAAAGAAGGGCCTAGTGAAGATGCTTGGCCTTGATTATGTCATTGAGTACAGAAGAGGCAAGGAGAATGCTCCAGCAGACGCATTGTCCAAGAAGTTTGAGGATGCTGAACAAGGGATGTGCCGTGCAATATCCGTGGTATTACCTTCATGGATGGAAGAAGTTTATAAGTCATATGAGGGTGATCCTTTTGCCTAAGCGTGTGTGGCTGCTGGCCTTGTGAAGGATGCAGACAAAGTCGACAGTGAAGCAGGCATATCTGTGCAGAAAGGGATGATCAGAATTCAGAACAAGTTATATATTGGTTCTGCAACAGAATTGAGGAACCAGATTGTTCAAGCCTCTCACGATTCAGCTTGGGGAGGTCATGCCGGTGTAAAGGGCACTTATCAAAGGGTTAAAGCCTATTTCAGCTGGCCAAGTTTGAAGAAGGCAGTGAGTGATTATGTAAAGGCATGCGAGGTGTGTCAACAAACCAAATTGGGGGATCATCGATACAAAGGACTTCTTCAGCCTCTTCCCATTCCGGATGGAGCTTGGATCAATATTAGCATGGATTTCATTGAGGGGTTGCCAAGGTCTGAAAGCAAGGAAGTCATATGGGTGGTAGTGGATCGTTTCACCAAATATAGTCACTTCATTGCTCTCACACGACCTGTTACTGCGGAACGATTAGCAAAGATCTTCCTTGACAACATATATAAGTTACATGGGTTGCCTCAATTCATTGTTTCTGATCGGGACAAAATCTTTACAAGCAATTTTTGGAGGGAGTTGTTCAAGTTGTTGGGCACTACATTGGCACTTAGCTCATCTTATCATCCACATACGGATGGACAAACCGAGCGTGTTAACCAATGTATTGAGCAATACCTTCGAAGCATGGTTTTCACTCAGCCTAGAGAATGGAACCGATGGCTCTCTCTAGCTGAATATTGGTTCAACACACATGTACATGCATTTATTGGCATCACTCTTTTCCAAGCATTATATGGTTATGATCCTCCTACTCCATTTATGTTACAGCAGCCAATGCCATCAGAATCTGCAGACACTGAGTATTTGTAGCAGAGGAAGCAAATGATGCAACTTCCCAAAGATAATCTCCTCCAAGCTCAAGCAAGGATGAAGTTCTATGCCACTAAAAAGAGGGTAGACAAAAATTATGAAGTTGGAGATATGGTCTACCTCAAATTACAACCCTATAGACAGTCTTCTTTGGCAGTCAGGAAGAGTGTCAAGCGAAGTGCTCGTTTCTTTGGCCCATACAAGATTTAGGAGAAGATTGGCAAAGATGCATACAAACTTGATTTACCTCCTCATTCATACATTCACCCGGTGTTCCATGTATCTTTACTTAAAAAGCGGGTGAAGAATGGAGCTAAGCACATGCGGGAACCACCAGAAGTTGGCATAAATGGAGCACTGCTGCTACACCCGGGTGCTGTCAAGGGACGAAGAAAAATGCAGACTGAACAGGGGGCTTTGCACGAAGTATTGGTGCAGTGGAGGAATTTGGACAAGAGCTTTGCCACTTGGGAGAATCTCACATTCTTGAAGAGCCAATTCCCTAGTTTTCCTCCTTAAGGACAAGGAGCTTCTTAAGGAGGAGGGAATATTATGATTTCTTTAATTTTTGTTGTAATTGGTCTTAAATTGTTTGTAGTGTCGTTGAATTGTTTTGGGGGTTGTATTTGGTCGTTAGTTGGCAGGCTGTTTTGGCGCCAAAGTCAGTTAAGGGAGTCAGGCAAGTCAAATTAGGCGGCTAGGAGGTTTTGGCACCAGATTTAGTTAGAGGCGGTTAGAGCCTTGGTCTCTTGGTTCAATGTATTAGATCAAGTATAAATAAGCTCAAATCATATAAATTCATCACGAAATCAATAAAAATTAGATTTTCCTTGAGAAAATTCTCTCTCTATTTCTCATCTCCTTCTTTATTTCTCATCCCCTTCACTTCTCTTCTCATCTTAACTCTTTCTCCTACAAGGTTAGCCTTCAATCTTTGAATTGGAAGCTAACATATACTTGAGAGAAGTGGATAGAATTATAAATCCTTACTATCCCAAACCACCTCAAATTTATTTGATTCTGTTAAGAAACTTAAACAAATCTAATATGCTTTGATACCAATTTGTTACGAATAAAACTTAATGCAGAAGCGTGAAACCCTGGAAACTTGATTCGATTCAAATAATATAACTCACGCAAAACGAGAAGTAAACAAATATGGAGAAAGAAAGAACAAAACAAGAACACACAATATTTACGTGGAAACCCCTCTACAATCGAGAGGGGAGAAAACCACGGGCGGAGATGGAGATTCTTTATTAACTGAACGGCAGAATTACAACGTCACTTCCCAAACGAGATGTATGGAAAAATTACAATCACTCCCTCTGAACTCTCGTAGCACTCGAATATCTTGGAGGAATTACGAAGTCACCTCTTTTTCTTAATGGCGGCTCACCACACTTTGATTGGATCTGAATGGGAGAAACTTCTCACCTAAATCGAAACCCTAAACCCTTATTTATAGAAAATAATTAGGGCCGGTGGAAAACAACTCCCGATCGATCGGCCCCTTTACTGCCAAAATTTCGAATCCTTTCCTTAAATCACCCGATCGATCGGCTTTCCCTCCCGATCGATTGGTGACCACACGACAGCCCCTTATAAAATAAAATAAGTAATTTGAGACATAACCTAACAAATCTCCACCTTGGCTCAAATTACATACATAAAAGAATTACCTCCACCTTCTCCACAAAACCCCCACACATGGGGTTAACACAACGAAGTACAAAACCTAACCGTGTGAAGCTTGAACTTCATATTAGGTAGAAACTGAGTGAACATATCTGAGAGGCTATCAGCAATGCCAATCTTCTTCTCTGAATTGGCTCTTGACACATCAACTAAAACAGCCACCTGCTGCTGAACTGTGTTACTGAACTGAACTTCCTCTGGCTTACTCACCTGACCTGAATCACAAACAACTGATGACATCTTCTGTGGAGATAACAATAATGAAGACTCACTAAACGTGACACGTATCGTCAGGAATTGTTTGAAGAGAAAACCTTTCTGCTTCACATAAAGCCCTGCTTCACATACCAGCAGTCCTCTGGACTGACCACACAAAGAGCCCCTTACACTGTGCTCAGACAGACACCTATCACCTGAACAATCCAATCTTAAACGTCCTAAATTTGTGATCTCTGGTTCTATCAACAACAAGGATGATGAAGATATTGCAACAGATCTAACAACTGTGGAACCGATAAGTTCATACAACGTACCTGACCTTCTGCCCTTCATAACTGTCAATGCACCCTTAACGACCTTCAAAACTCCACCTTCAGCTGTATACCTGTACCCTTTAGATTCAAGAGTACCCAAAGAGATGAGATTTTTCTTTAAATCAGGAACATGGCGAACATCGCCCAAGACCCTGATAGTGCCATCGAACATCCTAAAACGAATTGTTCCTATACCCAGAACTTTGCATGGATTATCATTACCCATCAAAGCAACTCCACCTCGAACAAACTCGTATGTGGAAAACCAATCTCGGTTGGGACAGACATGATAGGAGCAACCCGAATCCAAAAACCAACTATCTTTCAAGTTGAAATGAGGTTCAGACACAGCCAAAAGAAGATCTTCACTCTCACCACCAACAACACTAGCTGCTATGGATCTCTGGTTAGACCTGTTATCTGCTTCTAATTTTCTCTTAAACTTATAACAGTCTTTCTTAATGTGCCCTTTCTTACGACAGTAGTTACAGGTTAGGTCTTGATACCTAGGCTTAGACTTGTTTCCACTATGATCATACTCAGTTCTCCCCTCACAAATAAACTACTACCCGAGTTATACACAGAGTCAGATAATTCCCTATCTACTCGTTCTTTACTCAGTAGGTTTCTCTTAACTTCATCAACAGATATGGTTTGTCTACCCCCATAAATCATGCTTTCGACAAAACCCTTCTAAGAAGTAGAGAGAGAACATAACAACAACATTGCTTGATCTTTATCCTTAGGAACATCGTTCAATTCTTTCAAATCTTGAATAATTGAATTAAATTCATTGACGTGGTTCTTAAGTGACGTACCTTTTGACATACAAAACGTGAACAACCGGCGCTTAACTGTGAGTTTGTTGGAGACACACTTGAAACAGAACATATCTTGCAATTTCTCCCACAACTCCTTAGCGGTCTTCACTTACAGAACTTCTGTCAAAACGTCATTGGTAAGACACATCTGAATTGCTGTGAGCGCCTTCTCATCCAACTCCTCCCATTGTGCTTCTGTAAGATTCTCTGATTTCTTCTCTTTCCCATCTAAAGCTTTCTTCAAGCCATTCTGAGTCAAGAGGCCCTTAACGCGAACCTGCCATAAGTTGAAGCTCCCTTGACCACCAAACTTCTCAATTTCGGATCCAATTGTGGACGTCATATTATCAAATCGAAATAAACAGGGCTCTGATATCAATTTGTTAGGGAAAACTTAATGCGGAAGCGTGGACCCTGATAACTTGTTTCGATTCAAATAATATAACTCACGTAAAACGAGAAGTAAACAAATATGGAGAAAAAAAGAACAAAACAAGAACACACAATATTTACGTGGAAACCCCTCTACAATCGAGAGTGGAGAAAACCACGGGCGGAAATAGAGATTCTTTATTAATTGAACGGGAGAATTACAACATCACTTCCCAAACGAGATATATGGAAGAATTACAAGCACTCCCTCTGAACTCTCGTAGCACTCGAATATCTTTGAGGAATTACGAAGTCACCTCTTTTTCTTAATGGCGGCTCACCACACTTTGATTGCATCTGAATGGGAGAAACTTCTCACCTAAACCGAAACCCTATACCCTTATTTATAGAAAATAATTAGGGCCGGCGGAAAATGACTCCCGATCGATCGGCCCCTTTACTGCCAAAATTCCGAATCCTTTCCTTAAATCACCCGATCGATCGGCTTTCCCTCCCGATCGATCGGTGACCACACGGAAGCCCCATATAAAATAAAACAAGTAATTTGAAATATAACCTAACAGATTCAGTTAACCAAACCGAAAATTCTGTACGATCAACACATTTTCAATTGGGTATTTTGGTTGCGGACTTTTTAGAATGCCTCTAGCTAAAAAAATAATAATTCATAACTCCAAAATTGGCATCCAATAATGTGACATTACACAATTGAGTTATAAAAGAAATATTAGAAAATTTATTTTTTATAAGCCAGTAATACGGTATTAGATATATTAAGAACACAAATCTTCTTGACGGCAATAAAGCGGCAAATCGAGCTGCAGTGAATCGAGTCGCATTGAGAGGTCTTCAGGAAAACTGAGATGCCTTAACATTATCACCTTCGTAAAAGGAAAATACTTAGATACCTTAAGGTTTGAACATTTACAACTTATATGCCCTAACATTTCAATATATACAATAATATACCTTAAATTTTAAACATTTTATTACTTAAGTATTCTAAAGTTATAATTTTTTTCAATCAGATATTATTTTATCAAAATTTGAAAAATATTTGTTAAAGAACGCTAAAATTAAACACAATTTTGGCAATACATCAATATCTTCATTATAATTTAATTTTTTTTTTGCCGAATACACAAAAATGGCACATGTTGTGGCCATATTTAGGTAGTTTACATCAGCATCCGTTGAATACTTTATTACAATTCGCTAAAACTTTTTATGAAAATACTCTCACAGCTTACAAAAGTTCATCAAATTTCAATATGGGATAACCAAGTGATAAAATATTCAACCTCATAATACCTCATTATATATATTAAAATATTTTGGTACCTAAATAATAATTGTTCATATCTTAGGATACCTAAGTGATAAATATTAACAACATATAAATTAATAGATAAATCAAATATATATAGCGTCGCTGATGTTACACTAAACAAGAAGCATTACAACAGAAAACCATCTTTCGGCTTACAAAGATGAGATAAAAATATCGGCAAAAACAAAGAAAAGAAATAGACCATCAAAATTAAAAAAGAGAACAAATGCAGAAAATACCAGCTGATAACATGCTAATAGGGTTGATGTCTACTTTTCTTGCGAGACTTGGATGTCTTCATGACCAGTGCACTCGATATCCACGCACGATTGGCATCAGAAGTCTCATCGGAAAACCAACAACATAAACGACCATCTTCACCGCCTGTCCATCCGAAGATGCTGTTTGGGGATTGGCCTCTTAGGGAGGCTGTCATGGGCAATACACTCCTCACAACTCCTGTATGTCCACCCTCTAGAATTGCTTCTGGGCTTCCTATCACTTTGCTTCCTTTGTTGTAGTTTACTGGAAAGTAGCTTATGTTGCCTGAGTTTGTGCCTCCTATCACCCACAAGCGGTTGTCTTCTCCCATGCTGTGGCAATTCACAAAGTAATCTACCTGCGAGAATGTATGAGTTAGGGGTGTATTTGAGCTAAGTCAACTACACTTGATGACACAGAATAAAGCATCCATGTGCCTAATCGAAGGGTTCCTAGGAGGACAGTTGAACAATCCTATGCCCAACCAAGTATCATGTACTTAGTTTTAAGCAATCAAGTGCTTAAGAGAGTAGAAAAGAACTGAATTTTATTCAATTATATAATGATTTGCCCTTAGGCTCTAGTTACATCAATATTTATTCAAAACAAATTAGAAATCTAAGGCTCTATTTGGCACATAGAATTGGAATGGAAATTGCACTACAGAATTGCAATTCCAATTCCAATTCCAATTTTGATGGAATTAGAATTCTGATGGAATTAAAATTCCATTGTTTGGTTCATCAAAGGAATTGAAGGTCCGAATTATAATTACATAATGATTCGAATCATCAAAGGTTATCGATCAATAGGGTTGGAGTATTTCAAGTTTTAAATGAACTATGGTTGGATTTTGATCAAAGCGATTCACATTGCATTCGAGTTATTACGGTCGGGGCATTCTTTTTGAGTTTGAGTTATTCGAGTTTCGAGTCAATTTAGGTCAAGTATCGCGTCGGGTCATTTAGTGTTCACGTTATCTCGGATTTTCAATTAATTGGGTTAGGACTTTTCAAGATTGAGGCTATAATTGATTGGCTTGGTTGATTTAGATCATTTCAAGCTCGAGTCATCTTAGTTTTGGAACCAACTAGTTGTATCTTTGCAAATTTCGGGTCATTTTAGGCTTAGTTTGAGATGGGTCGGGTCATTTTGAGTTTAGTCATATTAAGTTTTGGGTTAATTTGGTGAGATCCTTTCCACTTCAGCTCATCTTGCTTACATTACATTCAAGTAACTAGTTTCATTTTTTGGATTTGAGTTATCTCAAGTTCTGGGCAAATGACGTTGGGTCACTTTAGGCTTTGAGCTAAGGTGATTTTGATCATTTCAAGTGCAAGTCATTCTAATTGGGTGATTTCAAGGTTCGAGTCAAATTTTAGGTTGTGTCTAAATCTTTAGATTTTGAGTCATCTTGGGTTTGGCTTAATCAAGTGAGGTCATTTTAGGTTTCAGGTCAATGAAGATATTATGGAATTACAATTCCTTACTCTTAACCCCCGGGGATTGGAAAGTATGATATTCAATTAAAATCCAATTCCATGGAATTGGGCAATGAAATTGTAATTCCAATTCCAGCAAGTGAACCAAACAACAAAATTGGAATTTTAAGCCCCAATTCCATGCTCCAAACACAGCCTAAGTGACAATAAACCTCTAAGATAATAACAAATTCCTAATAATAAATCTAATAAGAGTCAAACATTATCCTAAACTAATCCTAACTAATAATATATGCTAAATATTGATTGAATTTACAATAACTCAAATTCTTGATAACCATCTCAAATCTAAATCTTGATTCTTTATCCTTGATCTCCATCACCCAAGGGACCCCTTGTTTACATTTAGCTTGGATCAGATTCAGCTTGAAGATTGTCGAGCTCAAAAACTTCAAGATCAATAAACGCTCGTCATAGGGCTGGAGCTTGGCTAGGCTCAGTTAAGCTTGAACCTAGCTTTGTGAGTTATAAACTAAACTCGTGATTTTAGGCTCATTTATGCTCAATCTAGGCTTATTTGGCCTAATGTAAGCTCAAACATGGCTTGATTGGACTATTTAAGCTAATAAATTATACTTAGATAGGTTCGCTCATGCTCTTGTACTCTCACGAGCCTATGAGCTTGAGTTTCATTATACTCATGCTCGCCTTAGCTCAAGCTCCAGAGTAGTTGAGCTTTATGACGAGACGACTCATAAGGGCTCCGCTTATTTACAACCCTAGCATAAGTTCACCTGAAATAGAAAAAAAATGCCTGAATTAATTCGCATGCAAACATACCTGATCACGTGCCCAGCAGCCCGAGGCCAAGAAACGGGCTTCTCGGAAGTCAGCTTCAACTCTTTCCTCTTTCCAGTCCCAGACACTGCATATGGGTGCCCAAGTAGAACATCTATCAGCATGCAATCAAATGAGATACTGAATACGGGTGTATTTGAGCCAAGCCAAAGCTCATTGAGCTCAAAGCTTGCTGAGCTTGGAAACTTAAAACTCAAACTTGACTCAGCTTAGTTGAGATCGAGCTCCAGACTAGGCTTACGATTTTTAAGCTCAATCTAGTCTCATTTAGGCTCAGACTCGGCTCATTTAGACTCAGACTTGTGCGATTGGACATATTTAAGCCAATAAATTATTTTAAGATAAGCTCCCTTAGGCTCGAGCTCGACTCAATAAGGTACGAGTTCGCTCAGCACGGCTTGAACTCGAAATGAGCCAAGCTTATTGAGCTTTATGGACAAGCAAGCTCGTGAACTCATTTACAACCTTATTAAAATAAGAATCAGATGAGTTCCATCCTAGGTATTCACGTTTCAGAAGTTATTGTCTAACATGTGTACAAGTCTTGCTTAATGGTTGAACTTTAGGGTTCTAAGAGATCAGTAGTCAGCGCATAGACGCTATAGAGGAGATGCAGCCATGGATGACATATTTATGGTGGTGAGTAATTGTTATGCTAATCACCCTTCAACAATGTAATACCTTAATGTTTCAATATGAGTCAAACACCAGAGCTTTTGATATTTGTCACCAAAGAAGCCAACTTTTCCGATCGATGTCTCCGCATTCATTACCTACATGATGATAAAAAATGAATAAAAAAACCATTCATTACATACATGATACACCAGTAACATAGTGGTCTACACGCAGCTATGAAACTTATTAAGAATTCAAGAAAACCCAAAACTTACAGATTGCAGATTGTCATCGTCATTTATGTCTCCAGTAGTATCAAAGACACACATTAAACCATCAACAGATGCTGATAGTAGCTTGTTCTCGGTACCCGGGATAAAATGAACCTGTATACAGTCAAGATACGGACACAATGGACCAGGAATGCAAATACACAAAGAAATAAAACCGTAAACACGAAGAGAAGTGTTACATTAAGCAGTAATTATCTCATCAGCAAATCTATAAAATATAAACACATCACGCGTACATACTATGGACAGCCATCCAACTTCATTGAGAAATTTCTAAGTACCTGAGTAACATCTTCGACATGAGATTCCTCCAAGCACGCAACTTGTTTCCTATTCCTCCAATCCCAGAGCAGTACCTGCATAAAACCAGAGCTAGCAAATCAAAGGATAGCTAAGTTGAAGAAAAAACATAAGTCAACTGTAGCACGTGTTTAAGCACCAGCCATTAGAGTTCGCACTTCATTTCAACAGATACAAACAAGCTTTGATGTCTCATAACACCAACAAACATGAGTCCCTTTCTTATTTCTTCCTTTGTTCTATCCTTTAAAGTCCCATAATTCCTGCAAATAACAAGTCTGCTTCTTGTCAAGTATTCACCATCTCCTATGAGATTACATCTCTAACCTACTATGAGTCCCAACAATTCCTGATAAAATATCTTCCAACCCTCAGACTGCTTACGAAGAGGACGAGTAATAAAACCACCGTTTACCATTGATAAATCAGGACCCAGGATTTCATGTTCTCTAAAGAAATAGCATGTTTATAGTTATGCATCATGAACTTCAAACTGCAACTACGACCCCAACCACATCCCCCTGCCCAGCCCCTCCTGCTAAAACAACCCCTGAAGGAATTTAGAGAGGGGAATCTAACATCATCCTAGATACTTCTAGCAATTGCAATGAACGTGATCATAAAAACTTAGCAGCGCTTCATTGTCAAGATCCTATCAAAAAAGAAGGCCAAAAAGTATCAATTACAACACGGTCCCAAGCATTACTCGCAGTCACCGCCTCCCAGTAACAGGTATGGGCAACACGGTGTCACGGTAACTGGCGTGAACGTGTGGTTGCAGTGTTATGGTCACAGCTGCGTCACGTTACCAGGGAATGGAAGCTGTTACAGCTGTCATATTCTGGGAACCATTATAGTGGTTTGCTGTTATATTGTGGGGACTAGCCACATTTCATTTGAGTTGTATGAACTGAGGCCAAGCCTCCTATTCATTCAACAATGAATAATACAACTCTCAATTCTCTCATCTCCTTACTCTATATCTCTCTCTCATCCCCAAATTTCTTCAGTCATGCTGCACCACTAAACTACATGCATAGGTTATGAGAGATAAGCATGAGGTTTTCAACATTTCTTAGCGGTTTAGGTACTGTATTTGTGATCCTTGGTATTTATCACTTCGATTGGGAGAAGCACCAACAGTAAGATTTCTTCATAAGGATCTGAATAATCATAAAATGATACCAGAGCATGCAAGCAACAACATCGCAATTGATACCTGAGCTTTACATCCACCAGCAAGAAGATCACCAACCCCACTACTAGAAAAGCTGAAGATCTCCTGCGAGGGACCAGCGCTTACTGAGGACACCTACAACAAATCACCCATACCTCAGTACTCAACAAAAACCAAATAAATGAAATTAAGAACAGCAAAGCCATCCACAACCACACATAGATACACGACCCAATCCAATTAAAGGTTCTCATGCGAATGCAAGTACACTGAATATGCCATAATATGATCCTTGTTGAAGACTCCACATGTAAGTCTTGTGGAATCTCACATCGGAGTTGAAAGAAAGAAGAGATCACCTTATAAGCTTAGTGTGTTACTCCACCTATTGCCAATTGGTTTTAGGATGGAACCCCACTTGGGCTTATATGTGGATCTCGTAAGTTCCAACTCCGTGGGTCGGGCCTAAAGGCCCGATGAAATTTTAACATGGTATCAGAGCAGGTTGTTGATCCCGATCTCGTGTTTGTCGCACCTTGTCCTAATGAAGAGGAGGTGCATTTGTGTTTGGTGCGCTAAGGGCCTCTCCAATATGTTAGATCCAATTGGATTGGAGAAGGCGAGGGGTACGTTTGTCACAGACTCACATGTGAGGGGGAGTGTTGAAGACTCCACATGTGAGTCTTGTGGAATCCCACATCGGAGTTGAAAGAAAGAAGAGATCACCTTATAAGCTTAGTGTGTTACTCCACCTATTGCCAATTGGTTTTAGGATGGAACCCCACTTGGGCTTATATGTGGATCTCGTAAGTTCCAACTCCGTGGGTCGGGCCTAAAGGCCCGATGAAATTTTACAATCCTCTTCCATCCGTAGTTACCAAATTATATTCATTTCATTTCACAAAGCCAAAAGACAGGCAAAACCAAAGGGAAGTGGCATAAATGCATTTCAACAAACAAACTTATCTCTACTATCCATTGAAAACCAACAGCCAATTGCATACATCCTATAAAATTTCCCAGATTTTGAGCAGACCTGCTGGAAAGTTCTAGTGTCCCAAGCTCTAACAGTGCCATCCGAGGAGCATGAGTGAAGCATGTGAGGAGAAGATGACATTGCAGAGAAAGCAATCTGATTGATAGTAGCCGTGTGGCCTTTACACTCTCCTATGAACTGACCAGTGGTCGGAGCATAGAGTTTGATGGAGTTGGTCGACAATGCAACTGCCATGGCCGACCAATCTTCCTTGGGGGAGATTTGGAAAACATAATCATCGCCAAAGTTAGTATGGATGGAATTTTTAAGAGCAAAGCGCTTGAGAGTGGTGGAGATCAGCCGGTGCTGCTGTGGTTCTTCCTCCACCTCCATTGTTGTTGCTTCCATCTTTTTCTCTAAGGGTTTCTAGCTGTTGGTGTTCTCGGTTTCTGTTGTGCCCCAATTTTGGTTCCTGCAGAGAAAACGTCCCATCAACAGTCACAATCCTAGCATTAAAAAAAATAAGCAATAACATATGCAAGGAATACTTTCTTAGTAACTATACTAACTAGTATAAATATTGTGTAAGAAAATAACATATTACATCATTCAGAATCGCATGTATATTTATCGCTAATTATATAACCAAGTAAAATTTTAAGTATATAGAATTATACAAAAATAACAACAATACAACAGCAGCAGCAGCAACAGTCCCAGTGCCACAGGCGCTCCAGCACGAAGCAGGGTCTGGGGGGGTGGATGTACGCAGCCTTCCCCCTTCTGGGTGGAAGAGAGGCTGTTTTCGAGGACCCCCATCCTGAAGATCGAGTCATGGTTCCTAATGGATGCTCAACGTCAAGTAGCAATACTCAACTCAATCACACTTTTCATCACCAGTCATTTGGAAAGAACAACACTGTAAGCAAGCCATCAACATGTGAGGATGTAGCACAAACATGTAAGAAGGCAGACATTACTAATATATGTGTTATGATCTAAGTTGATCTTAGATCGTAACCTAGGAAAGAGAATATGGGATGAGAAAGAATAGAGAATTGAGATAAGAAAAGATATTTTTCATTTACTTGAGTGAGCATTACAATGATGGATCAAGACTACTTATACAATCCATTACAATAGGTGGCAAAAGCAACTCAAAAATATCTAAGCAACAACCAAAAGAATATCTAACTCAGACCTACTAACCAATATCAACCAACCAATATTCCTAATTAACCGACATTCCAAACTAACTATAACCAACATTCCCTCCAAATTACAAGTATAGAGCTATTACACTAATTGAACTAGTACTAATGAATTGAACTACTTAACCAAGGAATACCATTCATAACAATATGCCAATTGAAAATGAGGCAACAAATAATGAACAACGTAAATAAAAAGATTGACAGTATCGTCTTGCCTTCATATAGGCTACCTACGCTTATTGAGAGAATGAGTGCTTGAAAACAACACTGCGAGAACTTATAAAGGAATATTTAGTTGCGATACATTAGAGTTTTTTGGGGAAAAAAACTTTGGTTTAAAATAAGAGTGATTTGCATTTTAGTACCTGATGTTTTTAGAAATAATAAAAAGGACCTTGACATTTTTGAATTAATAGAAAGGCACCCAAATTTTTGTCGTATTAATAAAAAGGACCCATTCTAGCTTGATAACGTCATTTTCTGTCGATAGAGCTGATTTAGCAACTACTTTTTTTTTTTTTTAAAAGCTACAATAAAATGACAAAAGTACCCTTTAATACCCTTATTCTTAATTTATAAGCACGAATTCGCTATGTTATATTGTGTAAAAACTATTTGTTTTCGTTAATTTTGTTAAAAATATGGTTATTGAAAGATATTTTTGTCATTTTACTGTAGCATCACTAAAAAAGTAATTGCCATTTCAGCTCTGTCGACAAAATATGACGTCATCACGCTGGAGAGGAGGCCTTTTTATTAATACGACAAAAACTTAGGAGCCTTTTTATTAGTACGACAAAATCTTAGGGGCCTTTTTATTAATTAAAAAATGCTAAGGTTCTTTTTATTATTTTCAAAGGTTACTAAACTGTAAATAGTCCTTAAAATAATGATTTTTTTTGAGCAATTAAGTTATACAATACATAAAATTAATCATACATTGCACGAGAAAGTACCAAGTAAATTAATTATTGTTAAATGGTGCCCATTAACAAAGGACCCACTAATACCCCCCCCCCCCCCCCCCCCCCCCCCCCCCCTCCTCTCTCTTTTTTCTCCCCCCAGGCTCTATTTGGTTAAGATAAAGTGCCTTAATTTAATTTCGTCATTTATTTATATGAATGATAAGGCTTTGTTTTAGTTGGGATAAAGTGCTTTAATTTAGTTTTTACTACTTGCTCTCAATAAATAGTAAAGGTAATTCAAATGTTAAAAAAACCAATATCTACCTTGCAGAGTAGAAAGTAACTTCCTCTAGTGGAGATAACAAAGATTTTGTTTACACCACCTACTGACCTCCCAAAACTAATGGTAACGCAAGGTCACACTTCATATGTACAAAGGTAGTGTATTTTTTATATAAGGGTAAGAAAGGCATTATACACCCTTCTTAGGGAAGGATTGACCTAACACATTCATAAGAATCCCAACATAGAATTGACTGCAAAGCAAAGAAGACCAAATAAGAAAAAGAAAGCAAGTAACCAAATTTAGCCACCCAATCAGTTGTCATATAAGCTCCGCATCTCCAGAGCAAGACAAAACATCTAAAGTTTAAGTTAGTACATATATTACATATACAACCATCACGCTAGAGCTGCTAGTCCAACCTCACTATTATCAATGCTAACTAGCCACTGAATTCTAGTAACCATCACTCATGAGATGGCTCGTTATTTAGCAAGGCTTGACTAATTTTGAATTTAACTCAAGTTAAGCTGACTCATTTAGGTAACCAAGCCAAGTCAGGCTTGGTAAAGTTCAAGTTTAGCACCTCGCGACTATAAACAAGCAAAATCCGAGCTAAATTATGAGCTTAATATGCATAAACAAGCCAAATCAAGTCTCATTCAGCCTAGCTTGAGAGTTGGTGTCAACTCAAAACTTGTTGAGCCAAGTTTTAAGTGTTGGATATGCTTCAATTTTAGTACAGAAAACTTGTCCCACATAGAAAATTTATGACCCGATATTTTTGTTATATGACTATTGCTACCCATCTCTATTACAAGCATTGAATTAAGCCCCATTGAGTTTGTCCCTTAATATCCCACATTAATCACTGCATAAAGCATTAGTCATTAACATATTGTTTGTTATATGATGCCTATAAAACGGGGTCACTAGTCTCAGTTAATACACACGAATATCCCTCCCTTTCGCATTCTTCGCTCTTCTATTGAATTTCCAATTCATGTGTTCTCCTTGTCAAGGCCTTAAACTGAACACAATAGAGGCATATTCCAATCCACTCAGTGATGGGCGCGTGTTAACTCTGGAGATCGGAGTATCAATTGCTTCTGTTTGTATCAATTCGAGGGCATAAATTTAGGGTAGTGATGAACTGCATAGCACAACAAAAGTCTTCATCTTTTCCAGATAAGGTATGTTTACCCACTTTTATTTTTTCAACCATCTAAAGTCGTTTTGGCAAGAGTAGTCAAAACACGGCTATGTGGTTAGATGTGAAAAAGTTGTCACAAAATTGATTATTTTACATGAGGCTTTTAGTACAATTCGAAGTTCATTTCTTTTAAAAACCACCGTTAATGGAGTTGGTTTACTGTTGATGGGCTTTAAGGCGAGTCGCCAACCCATTACTATAGCAGTGCCTGTGGTTCCGCCAAATGACTGACAATGGGACATGTCGACTACACAGAAATGACTGACAATGGGACACGTCGACAACGCGTTTAGCCTAGCAAGTTGTTGTCATGGCAACAGCCCAATGACACAAGAGATTCCCACCAAGACAAGATTTAGAGAGGGTAAAATTGTGGCAATCTTACTCTTCTAGGATGCTACTTGTAGAAAGGCACTTTTCAAAGGACCCTCAGTTCCATAAGAACAATATTTATGAAATCCGACACGCAATTGTGAAAGAAACTACTCTAAGTCAAATTAAAAAAAAAGGTTGTTTTCAGCAATAGTCTCTGTACTTTATCCATTGTATCAATTTAGTCACTATACTTTCAATTGTGTCAATTTAGTCCCTCTATAATTGATATTGTGTAAATGTGGTCCCTAGAGTAAAATTTATGCTAAGTTTGTATAAAATTTTTAATGGTTTGGCCATGGGTTGGGTTAAATTGAGTCTAAGGGTAGATTTTTAGTAAATTACTTACATCCAACTTAATTGTGCCACAAAAAATTACGGCAATAACTTAACTTGAATTTGATTGAAGCATTAAATTGACACAATTTGAATTGTAGAGGGCTAAATTGACACAATTAAAAGTGTAAGAACTAAATTAACATAATGAGAAAAATATAGGAACTTTTGGTGTAAATAACCCTAAAAAAATAACCTTGCCTTGATTACGACATATTGTAAAAAGGGAAATTATCATTTAGGTACTTGATACTTGACCATTTATCACCACGGTATCAAGACGTTTCAATATATACAATGAGGTATCTTAAGGTTTGAATATTTTATCACTTAGGTATCCTATGTTGAAATTTGATGAATTTTTGTCAAAATTAGACCAATTTTATTCAAAATAATAAGTAGTACATGATTACAGTAATATATATAAGTTTTGTCAACGTTTTTACCAAAAAATCAACGAATTAGGATCAAAAGTTCACTAAATTTGGATAAAAATTTATATATTGTTGAAATTACATGTCATATCAACATTTTTTGACACAAAATTATCAAAATTTTAATGAATAAACTTATATAATGTCTTGGAATCTGATACATTCCCGAATTAAGTATTTAGGGTCTATAGGAATATGATCTTTAATTTTACGGTAGTCCAATAGTAAGTATAGTAAGCCCCACCTAGAGAGGGGATTATTCTATAAATATAGGCGGGATCATTGTATCACAATTATCCAATTGAATGAAATCAAGTCATCTTTATATTTTCTGTCTTTATGCCTTTATTTTCAGTACTTTAATAATTTCCTTTAGTTCATAGTTTACTTCGGTTTTAGATTTGCATAATTGGTATCAGAGCTCGTCGGCACTTGGATTGTGGGTACATTACACGCCCGTAGTAGGGCTCAATTGAACCCACCTCGTGATCGGCCAGGCAGACCACCAGGACCACTGGTGGCAGCCACCAGTTATGGGCAAATGGTGACCTCTTAACCTCCACAACCACCACCCATCCCTCTTAACCTCCACAACCACCACCCATCCTCAAATCACCACCAACACCACTTATGCCTCCTGTCACCACGCACCCAGCCACCCCATTCTCACCCACCACATTTCCACCTACCCCATCTCCACCCATCATTTTTCACCCCTACCAACAGCCCCCCAAAACCCGATAACAATTGCAATTGGTCCAATAGGAATTGCCGGGATTAAAAATACGACAGCAACAATTCTACACAAATTTGATGACCTTCAAGAGGTGTTCAAAAATCAGGAAAAATTAGTGCAAACTCCCACAGCAACAGTGGTGGCGGGATCCCGCAAGCCCTTGCCGGAATCGAATCGTTCCGTCACCACCACACCAGAGCCACCAGCTCCGACACCAGTCCAAGTGCCGGAATCGGTGGTGAATGGCGTTGCCAAAACACCGGAGGCACCCCCACCCCCCACCAAGACCGAGCTGTTGCCGTCGGCGACACTTAAAACCGAAGAGGAGGACGAACAAAGGACGAAGATCGAGGACTTACCAAAATCGAAGAAGTCAATCCCCACTGCCAGCGTCACACCGGAGAAGAAGACGACATCTCCATTGTCGCTGTCCAAACCTCGTGCGTGGCGGACTGTGGAACGTGGCCCAAAGCCACTTCGAGTTTCACAGAGAGAGAGAGAGAGAGAAGGAGAAGGAAAATGATGGGGAAGACGATGAGAACGAGTGAAGTGAGGAGATTGACGAGGATGATGGGAGAGTGACGAAGGGGCGGATGGCGTGGCGCCTTCGCCGTCGTCGTGGTCGCAAACGACGCTACCGGAACCTCAACTTGCTAGGGTTGCACAAGGGGATTTGGTTTTGAAGGGGAGACGGCGCAAAGACACAGAAACAATTGGATTTAGGGTCATCATATTTTTGGAAAATTATTACTTAGATAAAAGTAGTAACAAGACGAGTGACCTTTTTAAGAGTTCTCATTCTTTTGGGGACATTTGAAAAGCAGGGTTATTATATTTTTGGAAAATTAATGCTTGAATAAAAGTAATAGCAAGACGGGTGATCTCTTAAAAAATTATCATCCTTAGGTTGGGACATTCGAAAAGAGCCCCTTTTAAGAGGTAAATCCTCAAGGCTGCATACATCCACCCCCAAAATCCTACTTAGACAGGAGCTCTTGAGACGCTGAATATGTTGCTTTTGCTTTTTGCTTTTTTATTTTTGGAAAATTAACTATTTTACCCTTAAAGTTGTCCATAATTGTCAAAATATTCTTAAATTTTTTAGGAGAAAAAATATAGTCTATTTTATTAATTTTAGACAACTTAAGTTGGTAAAATTTATTTGCATTGTGTTCGATCAGGGAGGAACAAAACATAAACATGTTTGACAATAAAAGGATGATTTAAAAATTTTGTTTATTGTTTTTGCTAGGGTTATTTACATTTTAGTGTCGCGATATTTTTGGAAATAATAAAAAGGATCCTGACTTTGTTGAATTATTAAAAAGGCTCCTAAATTTTTGTCGTATTAATAAAAAAGCCTTTAAGTTTTTGTCGCATTAATAAAAAGGCTTCTGTCTGACGCAATGATGTCATTTTTTTTCGATATAGCTGATGTGACAGCTGTGTTTTTATTAATGCTACAGTAAAATGACAAAAAATATCATTTAATAACCATATTTTGAAATAAATTAAACGAAAATAGATAGCTTTTACATAGCATAACATCTTGACTTTTGTGCTTATAAAGTAATAATAAGGGTGTCGAAACGTACAATTGGTTATTTTATTATAGCATTAACAAAAACCAATTGTCATGTTAGCTCTGTCGATAGAAAATGATGTCATCAGCTTGAGAGGGACATTTTTATTGATACGACAAAAACTTAGGAGCATTTTTAATAATTCAAAAATGTAAGGGTCCTTTTTATTATTTCCAAAAATGTCTGGTATTAAAATATAAATAACTCTTTTTTTACCAATTATATCGTACCCGACACTCTCTTAAAGGAAAAATATTGATACGTTTCCAAATTAGGTATTTAGGATCTATAATATTAGGATTTTTAATTTTAGGATAGTCTAATAGTTAGTATAGTAAGCCCCATCTAGAAAGGGGATTATTCTATAAATATAGGAGGGGTCATTGTATCACAATCATCCAATTGAATGAAATCAAGTCATTTTTATATTTCCTCTCTTTATGCCTTTATTTTTAGTAGTAGTAGTAGTTGTTGTTGTTGTTGTATGCCTTTATTTTTAGTACTTTAATGATTTTTTTTAGTTTATAGTTTACTTCAATTTTAGATTCGCATCAGAATCATGTTTTACTTAATCATTTATTAATGAAAATATATAGAATTTTGGAAGAATTATAGTTAATTGATGAGATTTTAAAACTTTAGGGTATCTGGGCAATAAAATTTTAAACCTCAAGGTACTCAATTGTATATTTTGAAACGCTAAGATACCTAGATGATTAATAGTCAAACTTTAAGGTATCATAAAAATTTAAAAAAACTAACTTTGATTACGCGAAAGTGATGTTTCGATGTCATGGAGAGGTAGGCGGTGGTGGAGGGTGACAAATTTTCCGAGCTAGATTGGGCGAAGAGAGGGGCGCCTTAGGCCGTAGTGAGCGTGTGGCAGCGCGCCTTAGCAGAAAGGACCAGACAGCAGCAAAAGGTTTCAAGCTTCACCAATGGCCGTGGTGGCCTCGCTGATAGAGATTGGAGAGAGAGGGAGAGAAAAGATGTATGAGAACTATAATTTAGGGTTTCTATGGAAAAAAAATGATCTAGGGTTTTAGATTTGAAAAAAAAGGGTTTTCTAAATTAGATTAGTTTGAAAATTGTTATTTTTAAATTAATCACAAGTATTTTTAAATTTTTTAAAAAATTCATATCTAAAAATCCTAAAATTTTAATTAACTATCTTAAATCACATCTTTAACTATTAGTTATCTGCTAGTGTCTTATATATATATATATATATATATATATAGACATTCAAGATTTATTGGACATTAAAAAATAATAATTTACGGCCCATGCCTCTTCATGGGACAGAAAGAAAGAAAGGGTAAGGGAGAAAAATTATTATTTTTTTTTTTAATACTCAACAAATCTTTTTGATATCCAACAAATCTTAGCCATCCAATATAATAGAGTGTCATGATTCACTCCTCTCACGCTCTCATCCTCTTAATATATATATATATATATGGCACAATTTTTATAAGAAGGTGAGAGGGTAAGAGGGGCTAATCAAGGCCGTCTATTATAATGGACAGCTAATATTGGCCTTTATTTTATAGGTACAAAGAAAAAAAAAATTCTTCCCGCCCCCAACTCTTTCTTTCTCTCTCTCTCACCCTATCACCTGCCATCGCTACCATCACTAGCCACAGCCACAGCCATAGCCACCGCCACAGCCGCCACAGCTGCTATTGTAGGCCACCGCCCCCTGTCGTCAGCCAGCCCCCTTCGCCAGCCATGGCCGCCACCTGACGGAGGATGGCGGGGGGTGAAGGGATATGAGGGAGAGAGAAAGCGGCATTAAAAGACAAAAAAAAAAGTAGAAGCGGCAGCAACGGTAGTGGCTGGCGGGGGTTAAGGGCTATGGGGGCAAGAAAAGAGAGGAAAAGGAGAGGCGGTAATAGGGCGAAGAGAAGAAGGATTTTACAAGAGGAGAAGAGAAGGATTCATGTACAACTTGGGAAACCCAAGAGTCCCCGATGACCTATTTCTAAAAAAATCCATAATACTATTTACAATTTCTGTATACCGTAGACAATTATATGCATTCACTATATACTGTGCACTATTATTGCCATGTGTTGTTTTTGGACACTTGGCCTTCACTTGCACTCCACTTGCATCCCATCACAAATGTGATGTGAGAATTTTTGTACATACCTTCCAACTTTTTCGGATTTTCTGGGATATGTTTTTATCCTTCATAAAAATTGTCTAGATTTTATTCTATTTCTTCATCAAGTAACCGTTCACTTTCAGGATAAGGAGACTACTGTTTTGTATTACCCAGATTATTTCGTCAGCATCCATTGCCAAATCGACTAGAATGTCTAGGCTATAATCTCAATTTGCTAGCTTTTTTAACAAATCTTGAGTTTCTTCATAGTAATTATTTTCATATTCCATTTCCTTTTTTGTAATGAAGATTTGTCGTCCATCAGTAGTTTAAAAATAATATGTTGATAAATATTCTTGTGCCACCATTGACATACTTATTAAGGAATCGGTCCAGAGTTATTTTGGACGGGACTTACTAATTAAATCTTCTACTCAGTAGAGAGGTTCTCGTACAAATTCACATTCATGAGTATCTGAAAGGATCCATATCTGATATGGCTAAAAGAATTTTCCTTCCAATCTTCATCCGAGTGTACTGAAAATTCTAAAAGTAAAATATTTTGAATAACCGTATCTTTTTGATACTTTATAGAGTATAGTTTTAATCATCATAGAGAATTCAATCCATTGATCTGGGGCCATGCTCTGGAGGATAATTTGATTAACAGACCCGCATTCGATGTCTTCAACGTGCCATGGTTCATGTTGATCATGTATGTCAGTCTAAGACATCCATTGTATACATTAACATTTGTAATACTTCGAAACAAGATTTGTTTAATCTTGGCTTCATGGTCTTCTACCACAGCTTTAATTTTTTCTTTAAATATTACTGGAGGAAGCACTTTTTGTGCCTTTTGAAATAAACATCTCATTTTGATGATCTGGAATTACGACATATCAAGCTCTTCTTTTAAAGCATCTACAAGCTGCAAAAATAATATTATTTATTGATATGAGTATTCTTGATCACATGTTATTTATTTGACAAGATCAACACCAATATTTTTGAGCTGGTCTCTCTGCTTCGTTGCTTCGAGCAGAGTTGATACAATAACATTTTCCAGATTGGTCATGCTTCATTGAAAATCGGCTTTTCGATCTGCCAAATGCATTTTTCATACCCCATTAAAATACATGTTAATTGACTTTGGGATACTTGGGTTGTATGGGAAGTCAGGAAGTTATTCTGGGAACATTTTTTTTGTTCTAATTCTCGAAGGAGTCTAGAGAAGAGAGGAGTTCCTCTACTTGCTAGCAAATGTTTGGCTTCAAGGACAGTGTATTTTTTAAAATCTGCTCCTGAATATTTATTGATGTTTTCAAGGCATGCTGTCCAATGGAGATGTACGCCTGGTCTTCTTCCTTTAAAGACTATATAAACTGTTTTTAGGTTATTCGGGTGGTTTATAGCAAACTGTGACACCATTTGGGCATAAGGATTAGGCTGGTTTGTCATTTGAGGTTGGGTTGTCTAGACATGAGTAGGCTGCTAAATTGTCCTTAAGTTTGAGCTTTCAGGTTCCCATTCTGATTGAGAGAACCGATAGAAAGAAGAATATGCTTCGTTAGTATTTGTTTGAGCATTTTTTCTAGCCTTTTTTGCTTCATATCGACACATTTTCCTTGGGACATGTTTCTCTATTTGAAAAATCTGCAAGAACATTATTAGTTCCTTTCAAATGTTCAATCTCAAATGAATATTGAGAAATAAAATTGTACCATTTTAATCTTCTTCCATCAGTAATTGCTTTTTTGTTTATTAGAAAATCTTTGACTACTTGATTATCAGTTCTTAAAAGAAAGTTTATGGTGGTAAATAAATATAAAATCATTTTATGGCATTTTTTATTGCTAATAATTCTTTTTCAAAAATAATATATTTGATTTCATTTGGTTTTAATTTTCCTAAATTATATCCACAACCTTGATTTTGTTCTTGTAATTTTGTAGGAGTGGTTTTTTCCTTGCTACTATTCTTCCTGGTTCAATATTATTTTCTTGTTCATTTATTGATTTAGGTAGTATAGCTTTTAATACACATCCCCAACAATTTTCTGAGGTATCTATTTCTAGGATTAATTTATCTCCTAGTTGAGGAAAATACACATTTAGATGTTTAGTGATTTTCCCTTTTAAGTTTTTCCAGTAAAGGTGTTTCAATATGCGAATAAATTTTTTATAAAATTTGTTCTGTAATTTAGTATTCCTAATAAACTTTGAAGTTATTTTTTGTCTATAGTTTCTTCAGAAAAATCTTTAATTTTTACTTATAATATGTTCTTGGAGGTGGATTTCTGATTTTGTAAGTTTTATACCTAAAAAGTAAATTTGATCTCTTTCTACTTTAATTTTTTGGGGTGATAAGATAATTTCATGTTTCTTAAGTTTATTGCTTACGATTTGTAAGTGTTTTTGATGTTCCTCTTTTGTTTTGAAAAAAAAAAAAAAACTAGTATTTCATCTATATATACTACATAAAAATCTTCAATTTTTTTAAATATATTATCCATCCATCTTTAAAAATTTTGGAGTGCTGTGTTTAGACCAAAAGGTATCATTTTTCATTGAAAATGTCCTTGTGGGGTGCTAAACACTGTCAAAGATTTAGATTCTTCTGTTAGCTTTAGTTGCCAATATCCCGATTTATAGTCAAATTTTGAGAATATTTTAGCTCCTTTTGTTAGGTTTATGAGGATATCTTTTCTTGGAGTAAAATACCTGTCGAATTCTAGATGGTTGTTTAATCTTTTATAATTTATTACTATTCAGATTTTTCCTCTTTTTTTATTTCTGCATTGTTTTTTTTTACCATAAATGTAGGAATAGAATGTTGACTTGTTGTGTCTTCAATCACTTTTTTTAATTATTTTTCAAATTCTTCTACATCTTGTCTAGTGTAGAACATTGGTTTTACTCTTATAATAATATTTGGATTCCTTAGTTTAAGGTTACAAAATCTTGGACTTTTATCTCATAGTTTTAACGGGTTATTGCTAAAGTTTTTGGCTAATTCTTTATATAACCAAAGTGTTTCTTGTAGATAGTATATTTGACTTTTAGGTTTGTTTTCCTTTATTACTAAAATTTTTCTGGTGCAAATCCAGAAGTACATTTATACTGCGATTGATCTAATAATGGTACTTTAATTGTTTCTCCATAAAGGGTGAAACTTATGTCGTGATGGCTTAACAATACAGGGATATATTTTAAGATAAAGTTTATTCCTAACAAAAAGTCTCCTGCCATAAAAGGGAAACAAAAGATTTTAGGTATTATGAATCTTTTAGCTATGTCTTTAGCTTTTAAATGAATTGTGGTTTCGTTTCCATCAATTCATCTTACTAATATTGGGTTTTTCATTTCTACCCATTTTTCAGGTGGTAAGGTATTCTATTTGTATGATAAAGCAGTGGCTCCTATGTCTATTAACACTTTTAAGGAATATAGTTTATGCCCTTTGAATTAAAAATACCCTGTAACATAAGAATATTTTTTCTTTCCTGTAACATAAGAATATTTTTTCTTTCCTATTTTTGGGGCAAAGAATATTTATCATGTTCTTCCCTAAATACTTGTATTGTACTTATTTGTTCCTACTTATAAGATATTCTTGGTAGAACAGATATTTCTAGTTTTTTTTTATAATCTTTTGAGTTTGATGATGATGAGGCTTCTTACTCTATATCTGATAATTTTTCTGTAACAGATAATTGATGTTTTTCTATTTGTACTTGTGGTAATTGTAGATTATTTTTAACCCATTTGTTATTAGAGTTAAATTCTCTAAAGTAAAGATTGTTTCCTAATACTATTAGTTCTATATCACCTTGTTGTAAATGTCTCTCTTCATCATTAAAGTCATATTTGAGTTTTTCTAGTGTCCATTCTAGGTTTTATGAGGTTTTCCTAATCTATTAATCTTGGTGTTATGCCTTTTAATCTATTAATCTTGGTGTTATGCCTTTCTCATATTTTTCATGAGTTGGTTCAAAAACTTCAACGATATTTTTATTAAAAAGTTTTTACTGAAGTTTTTGTAGTATTTGTTAGTTCATGAATTGTTATCCATCTAACTGACAAGTCTTCTGTTTTATGACTCATGCCGAGGTTTTGGACATGAATACTCACTTTTACCGCATCGTCTATTAAAGGGTCAGTAATAGAGATAAAAAGATTTAGTTTTATCTCAAACTAGACTATCTCATTAACCAAATTTGATCTTACTCCTCCTATAATTGCTTTCATATGATCATGGAATCTTTTATAAAAAATAATGGCTGTTAATGGGGCATCAATTCCTGCTCTAAATAGTGTTATTATTTTGACTTGGATTAGTCCCACATGTATGTATGTTACTTTATGATATTTATTTCTCCATCGATCTATTTTTTTCTTTGCTGAATAATAAGATTTCTGTTATCCCTTTAGCATTAAGTCTTGCTTGGATGTTTCCAAAGTATTGCTCAAATACTTTTTCAGACTAAAAGTTAAAAATTGATTTGTTGTATATTTATTTGAGTTTTACTTTTTGTTGTTTTTTAAAATTTTTTATTTGTTCTTTAGAGAAAAGGGACTTCTTCTTTTTGAATATTTTCTAGAGTTATATTTTTATTTTCATTTGAAGGTGGTTCTTCTCTTTTGTAGTTATTTGCCATAAAAATTAGTTCTTGTAATTCGTCTTTCAAGTTCGCTATTTCTTCTTCAGATGAGTCTGAACTTAAACTTTTTACTTCATAAAGTACATCATTTATATCAGAGATGTCTTCTCCATACATTATTTTTAGATCTTTTTCTTCTAGTAGTTTAATCATTTTCTTATTGCATTTTTGTTTTATGAGGGCATGAAGGTACAAGATGACATTCTTCATTACAAATAATCTGACATATTTCTTTTTCTTTTGGAACTTTCCTTTTTCTAAGGGTTTCCATTTAAAATGTTGTTTCTTTCATTTTGAAGAGGATTTATAGGTTTTGCATCCTATTTTTCATTCCTCTTGAAGTCTTTTGTTACAACATTTTTCTCCGTATGTAGTTTTAGAAATTTGGTTTTGTACCTTTTTTGGTATTTATTTCGACACATTTTTGTGCAATCATTCTATGGATAAATTGAATTCTATATCCTAGAGTATCTGTTGCGAGATTTTTTTTCTAAAAAATTTTTATAGTTTGCTATAGCTATTTCATCCCATCGGTGTGGGAGTTTATGAAAAAATAGCTCTAGATAGTGTTTAGTTTCTTTGGGTTCAAGCATATAGAAGTACTTTGTAAATGTTTCTACATACTTTTCGTATTCACATATATTATAAAGTTCAAGTTTTGCTAGAACATATCTTGCATCTTCTTGTATAGGTTTTTTCCCCCCACATATCCACAAATTCCTTTTTTAAAAAAAAATTATATTAGCAAATCCTCCTAGTATTTCCTCTGAAAAATTAAAATTATTAAGTAAACTAGTTTTTTCTAATTTTTCTTCTTCATATTTTTCCCATTATTTTAAATATTATTTATATTTTAGGACCCTTACCTTTTTGAATTATTAAAAACACCCCTCGCATTAATAAAAAAACTTCTAAGTTTTTGTCACATTAATAAAAAAGCCCCTCTCCAACATTATAATGTCATTTTTAGTCGACAGAACTGACGTGATAACTGCATTTTTATCAATGTTGTAGTAAAATGACAATAATACCCCTTAGTAACTATATTTTGGAATAAATTAAGCGAAAATAGACAGCTTCTACCTAATCAACATCTCAAATTTGGTGCTTCTAAAGTAAAAATAAAGATGTTGAAACATATTTTAGGTCATTTTATTGCAGCATTAATAAAAACAGTTGTCACGTCAGCTCTATCGATGGAAAATAATGTCATCATGCTGGAGATGGGCCTTTTTTATTAATGTGACAAAAACTTAGGGGCCTTTTTAATAATTCAAAAAGGTCAAGGTCTCTTTTTATTACTTTTAAAAACGTCGGGGTACTAAAATGTAAATAACCCTTGTTTTAACCATTGGAAACAATCTCCTTGTAGAGTGGCTGCTAGGTAATCTAACCATGCTGATTTGTTACCTTCCCATTTAAGTTTATTGCTTATTAATTTGGGCCATTGATTGAACCCAATCGTCTATTGCTTGAAGTTGATTCTTAAAAGGATCTTTATCTAGGCTTAGATATATTCCTTATAATAAAATTTCTCGTTTATTTAGGTTGTCTTTTCTCCACCACATTCTTATAGATGGATTTTCTTCCTTCTTAGAACTAGAGGAAGGTTTTGTTTCTTCTCCTTTCTTTGCTTCTTCTACAGTAGGATTTTCTTCTTCTGATACTTCTTCTAAAGGATAGGTTTCGACCCTTGATTTTGAGGGTTCTCCTGATTATAATACCAATTTTCTTCAGGTAGTTCGAAGTTAGTTCTATGATCAACTTTTCTTTTTCTTCTTGCTAAGCCTCTAACTGTGTCTTTGACATCTAGATTTAATTTAGAAGGTTCTTCTTCTTCGTCTGATGAATGATCATCATCTATTGCTTTAACAGATTCTTTTTCATCATCACTAGAGTCTGTGTTAGACCTTCTAGTTGAAAATTAAAATGTTTAAGTAGATTTTTATTTTGCTCATATGCTTGTTGAATTTGTTTTAGTAGCGTGTTTTTTTTTCATTAACACTTAAATTTGGGTCTTTATAAATATGTCTCCAATATTAAAAAATTTCTAGCATATTATGATATTCTTTTATCTTATATTCTTCATTCATGTGAAGAAATCCTATATTTCTATGAAAAAGTGCATTTCTAGGCTTATATTCTGGGCTTGTATGTTCAAGGTTTTCTTTAAATTTTTTTTCAAGTTTTTTTTTTGAATAATATCTATTCCTTTTTGGATATCCTTAATTCTTTCTTCTTGTTTTCTTTGAAATATTGTTACATCTAAAAACCAACCATTTATGGTGTCAATCATGCTATTTAACATAGATGCAATTTATTTATCTTATTTTCTTCTGATGGAGGAATATATATTATATGATTAAAGTCTTTGTCTATTCCTAATATTTTTTCTAAACAATATTCTTTAGTGTTATTTGTCATACCAGATTACTAATGGTGTGTAAAATCACTTACTTAATTCAAGGTGCTTACGACCTCTTTCCTTATCTAATGCCTCAAAGTTAACTTTTGATAATGATATTTAATAACATGCACCGTCTAAGGTTTATATGGGCTTAAGGATAAGTAACTATACACGCTTTTTGACAACTGATAATGAAGCAAAATAATAATACTAAAAGATAAAGATAGAAGATAACTTACACACTTTATTAATGGCAAAGCTCTGATGCTAATTACAAAAACAAAATGAAAGATACACAAGGACTTATTTTACAAGAGGAGAAGAGAAGGATTCATGTACATCTTGGGAAACCAAAGGGTCCCCGATGACCTATTTATAGAAAAAATCATTACTATTGTTTACAATTTTTGTACAGTGTAGACAATTATATGCATTTACTGTATACTATGCACTATTATTGCCATGTGCCATGTTTGGACACTTGGCCTCCACTTACATCCCATCACAAATGTGATGTGAGAATTTTTTTCATAAAAAATCTACAAAAATATTTAACAAAGTCTTCTTAACTGAAGTGTAAGTAGAACTCATGGTATGACCGAAGTTAGATACACCAAAATGTCACAACCTTTTCTCCGAAAACTATGAGTGGTTGAGGTCAAAGACATGTGGCTCGTAATCAAGCTTACTCTCTAGTCGTGGTGAGTCTCTTTTGCATATTTGTTTTATTTTCACATTTACTGTGACCACACACACATCACTTGAAACAAAATATAGCAAACACGCCTTTTTGGCAATCATAATGGGAGGTTTTAAACAAGACTTCATCGTCTTTAGCCCATCGTGGATTACCATAACGTACCATTCACCAATGGTCAGAACTAGGAGGTTTGGTGCCCTTGAGCATGAGGAACTAGAAGGTTTAGCCCTTATTAGATCCCCGCTCGAGCATCCTCTTGAGCAAAGTCCCATATCTCGAAGGGATGAACCGAGTCACAGCCACGGCAATGAGAGTGGCATTAACGATGACATCCCAGCAGATGAATGTATTGGGCTCGATGGACATTTTTGCAAGAGTTTCGTGGCTATGTTCAAATGTCGTTTAGAGATTGTGGACCAAAGAGTCCAACAAACAATGAGAGAAGCCTTCAAGAGATAACGTGCTGAAACATAGCGCAATCTAGTGGCTCAGTGTGAAAACTTTGCTACCATGAGAGTCGTGATTAATGATGTTGGAACCTCTATGAATGAAAGGTTCCACAAAGAGACTAATAGAGTCTTGGTGAAAATGAATTCGATCTTGTCTTCTACTGCTACCTTTATTACTAAGGATGTGGTTAGGCAGATAGTGGTTAGAGTCGAGCCCATCTTGTTTAGATAAGCTGAGAGGCCATTAGGGAGGACATTAGACAACTTAGGTCCGCACCTCCTCCATCAGTCCTAACTAGTTATCCTTGCGAGACACCCACAAGCTCACGGTTACCAGTTGCTAAGGTTGACTATATGATCCTTGAGAGAACGGAAAACACAATTGTGGCTGACCCAAGTGTTATACACTTTGAATCCGGCCATAGAAACGATAATGTGCCTCTTGGAGTTTCTATAACCTCTACTTAGAGTTTCTCTCTGACCACTAGGGATCTCAACTGCATTACGTCGTTGTTACGTGTCCTCGATACAAGGGGGCATAGCCGTTTGTATCCTCCCCAAGTAGTGAAGGTTGCCTTGAGGCCAACTCAAGGCCTAGAACTAGAACTGCAAGGTCAGGTCCCTATTTTCAGGAACCAAGCTTCTCATCCTAGACCTCCCCATTCTTATCATACGCCTCGGGGGGGGGGGGGGGGGGGGGGGGGGGGGGGGCAAAATAACAACCCACTTCCTGCAAGGATGAACAAGCAACTTGCCGCTGCTAGTATATTTCCATGCATGCCATGTAACCCAAGTGCTGTTGGGGCATACTTTATGGCCAACCCAGTGCATGGACGTTATGATTAAGGGGTTTATCCAGGGTTTAGGGGGAACCAACCATTCCCACACCTGATTGTGATGGGTGCTCAGGGGTATCCTGCAGATCCCACTCGAGATCCTCACCGGCTTAGGGGGCAGTGGCAGGCGCATAATCATGTGCCTAACCTTCCCCCCAGGATCAATTGGCCGCCTTCATTGAGCAAATGTATGGGCTGGGCCTCATAAGGGTCAATAGACCTTTGTATAGTAAGCCTTACCCTAACTACATAGACATGGATTACCCTTTTTTCTCAAGGATACAAAATCCCCAAGTTTATCCTCTTTTTAGGAGAAGGGACCATTTCTTCTCTCGAGCACTTGGCAAGGTTTAATTGCCAATGCAAGGAAGTGGCATATAACCAATATCTCAAATTAAGGCTGTTCCCTAGCTCATTGACTGGGACCGCTTTTTAGAGGTATGCCGGCCTTCCCTTTAATTCTATTTACTATTGGAATGACATGGCCAGGCAATTCCAGGCCCAGTTCTCGAGAATGGAATTAGGAACTTTCATGTCAGACTTGGCTTGAATGCGATAAAAGCCCAGCGAGTTAGTGGAAGAATATATTAACAAACAGGTTCAAGCAAGCTAGGTTAAAATGCACTGTAGCCTTTTCCTGAGGTTGAGTACGCCAAGCTAGCCCTTAATGGTTTGGATACTGAATTCAGGAAGAAATTAGAAGGTTCTAATTTTATGACGCTTTTTCAGGTGGCAAAATGTGCCACTAGATACGAAGCGGTCTTAAAAGAAGAAAGCCTTAAAAAAAATAGCGTGCACGAGACCTATGTGCATGATTTGATTGAGGAGGAGGAAGATCCTCGATACGAGATTGACATATTTGAATACATCAAGGGACCTCCCATGGTTAGTAATCCTTTGATCAAGAAGGATATCAAAGCCAGGAAGTCTTACCAATCCCAGGAGTTGAGAAAATATTTGTTTGACCTCTCTAGAGCCGACGTAATATTCGATTGGCTTAGGGAAAATAATAAACTCAAAATCAGGAGTAAGTAAAAAAAATCGGCTCCCAACTCGAATAAGAAAAGGTATATTATAAGTGGCATGATTCATTAACTCATTCAACGAAGAATTGCGTGATCTTTTCAAACGTGGTTTAGGATGCCATAGAAGCAAGAGAATTGATCTTCCCTGGAGAAGGATAGTTAGGCGTCGATAAAGACCCTTTCCCTAGTCCTGCTCAGTTCAACGTAGTGGAGGTAGTAAAGCCTTACCATCCCCATAACAGCCAAACTAGCGACAAATCTTTATGCAAGATGATTGCGGATAAGTGGGATATGGCTGTGGCTAATGCTTTGTTCGATAGATTGCTCGAATCAGGAACACTGAGGTTTCTTTGAAACACGTTGAGATTTCCAGAGGATCACTGTAAATGGCATATCACGGTTTGGGGGTTGATTAAGCAAGGATGAACCAGCAACTTGCTGCTGCTAGTATGTTTCCATGCATGCCATGTAAGCCAGGTCCTATTGGGGCATACTTTATGGCCAACCCAGTGCATGGACATTATGAGTAAGGGGTTTATCTAGGGTTTAGGGGGAACCAACCATTCCCACACCCGATTGTATTGGGTGCTCAGGGGTATCCTGCGGATCCCACTTGAGATCCTCACCCGCTTAGGGGGCAGTGGCAGGCGCATAATCATGTGCCTAACCTTCCCTCCAGGATCAATTGGCTGCCCTCATTGAGCAAATGTATGGGCTGGGCCTCATAAGGGTCAATAGACCTTTGTATAGTAAGTCTTACCCTGACTACATAGACAGGGATTACCCTTTTTTCTCAAGGATACAAAATCCCCAAGTTTATCCTCTTTTTAGGAGAAGGGACCATTTCTTCTCTCGAGCACTTGGCAAGGTTTAATTGTTAATGTAAAGAAGTGGCATATAACCAATATCTCAAATTAATGCTGTTCCCTGGCTCATTGACTGGGATCGCTTTTCAGTGGTATGCCGGCCTTCCCCCTAATTCTATTTACTGTTGGAATGACATGGCCAGGCAATTCCAGGCCCAGTTCTCGAGAATGGAATAAGGAACTTTCATGTCAGACTTGGCTTGAATGAGATAAAAGCCAAGCGAGCTAGTGGAAGAATATATTAACAAACAGGTTCAAGCAAGCTAGGTTAAAATGCACTGTAGCCTTTTCCTGAGGTTGAGTACGCCAAGCTGGCCCTTAATGGCTTGGATATTGAATTCAGAAAGAAATTCGAAGGTTCTAATTTTATGATGCTTTTTCAGGTGGCAGAATGTTCTACTAGATACGAAGCGGTCTTAAAAGAAGAAAGCCTTAAAAAACATAGCGTGTACGAGACCTACGTGCATGATTTGATTGAGGAGGAGGAAGATCCTCCATACGAGATTGACATAGTTGAATACATCAAGGGACCTCCCATGGTTCGTAATCCTTTGATCAAGAAGGATATCAAAGCCAGGAAGTCTTAGTAGTCCTAGGAGTTGAGAAAATATTTGTTTGACCTCTCTAGAGCCGATGTAATATTCGATTGGCTTAGGGAAAATAATAAACTCAAAATTAGGAGTAAGTCTAGAAAACCAGCTCCCAACTCAAATAAGGAAAGGTATATTATAAGTGGCATGATTCATTAACTCATTCAACGAAGAACTGCGTGATCTTTTCAAACGTGGTTTAGGATGCCATAGAAGCAAGAGAATTGATCTTCCCTGGAGAAGGACAGTTAGGCGTCGATAAAGACCCTTTCCCTAGTCCTGCCCAGTTCAACGTAGTGGAGGTTGTAAAGCCTTACCATCCCCATAATAGCCAAACTAGCGGCGAATCTTTATGCAAGATGAATGCAGACAAGGGGGATATGGCTGTGGCCAATGCTTTGCTTGATAGATTGCTCGAATCAGGAACACCGAGGTTCCTTCAAAACACGTTGAGATTGCCAGAGGATCACTGTAAATGGCATATCACGGTTTAGGGGTTGATTAAGCAAGGATGAACCAGCAACTTGCTGCTGCTAGTATGTTTCCATGCATGCCATGTAACCCAGGTCCTATTGGGGCATACTTTATGGCCAACCCAGTGCATGGACATTATGATTAAGGGGTTTATCAAGGGTTTAGGGGGAACCAACCATTCCCACACCTGATTGTGATGGGTGCTCAGGGGTATCTTGCAGATCCCACTCGAGATCCTCACCCGCTTAGGGGCAGTGGCAGGCGCATAATCATGTGCCTAACCTTCCCCCCAGGATCAATTGGCCTCATAAGGGTCAATAGGCATTTGTATAGTAAGCCTTACCCTAACTACATTGACAGGGATTACCCTTTTTCCTCAAGGATACCAAATCCCCAAGTTTATCCTCTTTTTAAGAGAAGGGACCATTTCTTCCCTCGAGCACTTGGCAAGGTTTAATTGCCAATGTAAGGAAGTGGCATATAACCAATATCTTAAATTAAGGCTGTTCCCTAGCTCATTGACTGGGACCGCTTTTCAGTGGTATGCCGGCCTTCCCCCAATTCTATTTACTTCTGGAATGACAAGGCCAGGCAATTCTAGGCCCAGTTCTCGAGAATGGAATTAGGAACTTTCATGTCAGACTTAGCTTGAATGAGATAAAATCCAAGCGAGTTAGTGGAAGAATATATTAACAAACAGGTTCAAGCAAGCTAGGTTAAAATGCACTGTAGCCTTTTCCTGAGGTTGAGTACGCCAAGCTGGCCCTTAATGGCTTGGATATTGAATTCAGGAAGAAATTCGAAGGTTCTAATTTTATGACGCTTTTTCAGGTGGCAGAATGTGCCACTAGATACGAAGCGGTCTTAAAAGAAGAAAGCCTTAAAAAAAAGAGCGTGCGCAAGACCTACGTGCATGATTTGATTGAGGAGGAGGAAGATCCTCCATACGAGATTGATAGAGTTGAATACATCAAGGGACCTCCCATGGTTCGTAATCCTTTGATCAAGAAGGATATCAAAGCCAGGAAGTCTTAGCAGTCTCAGGAGTTGAGAAAATATTTGTTTGACCTCTCTAGAGCTGACGTAATATTTGATTGGCTTAGGGAAAATAATAAACTCAAAATCAGGAGTAAGTATAGAAAACCGGCTCCCAACTCGAATAAGGAAAGGTATATTATAAGTGGCTTGATTCATTAACTCATTCAACGAAGAATTGCATGATCTTTTCAAACGTGGTTTAGGGTTCCATAGAAGCAAGAGAATTGATCTTCCCTGGAGAAGGATAGTTAGGCGTTGATAAAGACCCTTTCCCTAGTCCTGCTCAGTTCAACGTAGTGGAGGTAGTCAAGCCTTACCATCCCCATAATAGCCAAACTAGCGACAAATCTTTATGCAAGATGAATGCGGACAAGGGGAATATGGCTGTGGCCAATGCTTTGTTCGATAGATTGCTCGAATTGGGAACACTGAGGTTTCTTCGAAACACGTTGAGATTTCCAGAGGATCACTACAAATGGCATATCACGGTAGAACACTCTACACGTGATTGTGGAATGTTCAAATGGTTCATAAAGAAGCAGTTAGAGGAAGGCACCATTCTTCTCTCTAAGGAAGAAGAGTTAGCCATGGCGATTCTCACGGACGACCATTGGCAAATAGTTTTTGTGTCAAAGTAGCAGGCATCACGTGAACTCCTACGCCTCGCCCATGACCTCTGCGGGGGTTGTGGACATAAGCTGGTATCTGAAATAAAAAAGTTGAGCCTTTTTCTAAAGAAAAGGGTGGCTCCTCTAACAAAGATGTCATCATCAGGCCTTTCTCGAGGCTTTATGCATAAGACTCTGATCATCATGAGGACAGGGCACCCTAAAAGGAAGTCGAGGTACACCTTACTGGACATGGACACCAGTTTGGCACCACGACAGTCAAGATATCAGCCTTCGAGTGTCAGGTTCGGTAATGTGTGGAAGAGGAATCACCTCGATCAGGAGACAGTTGGTCCTTCCAACCTTACTCGAACTCAAGGAAAAGCAAGCTGAGCACGTGGATCTTAAGGATCCAGTGACTGAGTCTAAGCCTTTTACTACCTGTAAATGGCTAACTCATAAGAAACTCAAGAGATGGGCTATTCTCTCTTCTTCTAATGGGCAAGATGCTATGATCAAGGATCATAACATAGGATAGAAGTGAAAGAGAGTTTAGATGAGAGAGAATTGGAGATGAGAAGAGAAATTGAGGGTTAGGGATGAGAAAAGAATGAATATTTGCTATTACTTGATATAAGATGGTACAAGAATTAACAACTAAGCTATTTATCCTTTCTCAACCACCAAACTAACTAACTTGGCTTCACATCAACTTTTCCCGCCAAAATATCTAAGCACTAAATAACTGCCTTCAATTATAAAATATCTGTGAATAGAATGTTTACACTTGATTACAATTAAATATCCTACTATAAAGGTTATGACTGAAGAATCGTGGTGGGATCACCTTGCCAAGGATTCCTTAGCTCTGAGATTAGCTGAGAATGAGGAGTATTCCCCTCTCAGCGTTAACTTAGTGGAATGCTCGATCGTGTCAACCTAACATTGTCTGACATCGAAAACAATTTCCATGAAGAAGACTTCCCCCAGCTTATGGAGGAATCTCAAACACCAAAGGTTGATCTTAAGGGCCAAACTCTAGGGTAGGACATGCCACTAATGTTAATCTTTAATAACAGGGTTAAACCCTGAGAAGGGGACATACCAAAGAATCCAGATACAATTTGGAACACTTCCTGAAAAGGTTGAAATCAGAATTGTTGTATTCCTTCCCTTAGAATTTATGGCAACCGATGCTCAAGATGGTCTTGCTGGTGATGTGATAGCATCAGATGAGGAGTCTCAAGTGGAGCTCATGGCTGAAGTAGTAGTTGCTAAAGGTACACTCAATCCTTTATGTTTTAAAGTTAATGCTGCAACATCCAAATTGCCTGATGATCTACTTGACATAATGAAGATGATGTTTGATGGGCCTAGTACCGCCAATAAACACATCAAGCCTCAATACATCAAGGCCAATTTTGATGGCATTTTGGTAAATAGGGTCTTGGTGGATAATGGTGCCATTTGTAATTCAGAAAAGTAACTAAAAAAATTAACGCAAATTCACCCAATACGGGTAAGGAGCAACGTTATTCTCCTAGTAGAGGCAAAAATAACATTATTCATCCACTAGGATTAGAGAACAACATAATTCACACAGTAGGGATAAAAACAACATTATTCGCACAGTAGGGATAAAAACAACATTATTCGCCCCAGTAGAGGCAAAGAACAACATTATTCGCCCAGCAGGCGCAAAGAATAACATTATTCGCCCAGTAGGGATAAAAACAACATTATTCGCCCAGTATGGATAAAAACAATATTATTCACCCAATAGGGATAAAAACAACATTATTCTCCTAGTAGAGGCAAAGAACAATATTATTCGCCCACTAGAGGCAAAGAACAATATTATTCGCAAAGTAGAGGAGATAAACAACATTATTCGCCCACTAGGGGCAGAGAACAACATTATTCGCCCGGTAGAGATAAAAACAACATTATTCACCTAGTAGAAGCAACAACAACGTTATTCTCCCACTAGAGGCAAAGAACAACACTATTCGCCCAGTAAAGGAAAAGAACAACATTATTCGCCCGCTAGGGGCAAAGAGCAACATTATTCGCCTAGTAGGGATAAAAAATAATGTTATTTTCCCACTAGCGGCAAAGAACAATATTATTCACTCAGTAGGGATAAAAAAACAACATTATTCACCCTGTAAGAGGAAATCAACACAATTTGCCCAGTAAAAGTAAAAATCCACGCAATGACCGAACAACATAAGACTTATCCATTTACAAGACTTTTGAGATATACCCTAAAAAGAATAATAAAAACTTGACTTGTAAGAAAAGGAAAAGGACACTTATCCAAACGCTAAAATCATCCTACTAATATAAATAGGAGAAGAGGGAAATGAAGAAGGATGGAAAAAAGCAAAGGAGAAGGGGGATCTCGATAATATTTAAGTAGCTTGAGTTTGTTGTTGTTGTTACTTGCTCTCATGAGCTGCTATTTGCCTATGATTTCTGCGTGTTATGGCTTGCTTTAAGTTTGTTGTTTTGCTTGCCGTATGTTTTGCCTTACTCATGCTTTGATGCTCTCTTGCTGCCAGGTCACATGCTCTATGCTGCGGACCAGCTTCTAAGGTTGGGGGTCCTCGAAAATAGCCTCTGTTCAGGGTAGACCCCTGAAGGGGGAAGGCTGCGTACATCTACTCCCCCCAGACCCTACTTTTGCGAGAGCCCTTGCAGGCACTAGGTTTGTTATTGTTGTTGTGTTGAGTTTAGCCTCTTCCCAAACATCTACTAAACACCACAAACATAATTGGCGCTGTCTGTGGAAAAGTCACGATATAATGGAGTAATCGAGATCCCCAGATCCCCCAATTCAAGATAGTGAAACCGAACATGTTCCAAAGAACCAACTTCAAAACATACAAACGGTTTTAGAACAGCTTGTGGAAAAACTAATAGGACAAAGGCCTGAAGACAACTTGTGGAAAAACTAACAGGACAAAGGCTCGAAGACAACTTGGACCATAAAAATGCAGGGTACCAGGGGGTGAGCATGATTATGCCCATGAATCTAAGCGAAAACAAAAATCGAAAAAAAGAAAAGTTCAACATTGTGAACCTAATCGGGGCAGTATGGAGGGCGAATCTACGACCAACATTAACAGCGTACATAATAGCCGGCCATATTTTGCTCGCCCTCCGAAAGATACAAAGATCTATTCAATTCCTGAAGTCCCGGGTATGTACTTTCTTTTTTCATTAAGAATTCTATCTTTTCCGGTAGAAAAAGTCAAGGTTCCCAATATAGACCTCTTTGATAGATCTCAGGATCCCGAAGACCATCTGTCAGGCTTTAAGTCCAGGATGTATATACAAAATGCTTCATAGGAAGTGTGGTGTAAATGATTTCCAGCCACCTTAAAAGAAATGGCTCAATCTTGGTTTTCTTCCTTACCTCCTGGTTCAATTGTCGATTTTGCCTAATTAGCAGAATGCTTCTGTAGGTGCTTTGTTAGCAATAAAAGGAGGAGGAAGACAGCTGCACAATTGATGCAGTTACAACAAAAAGAATGCAAAACTTTGAGAGACTACGTTAGGCGATTTACTAGAGAAATGATAGATAAACTACGACTAGCGGATGAAACCGCCATTGGCGCCTTCATCAATGGACTTAAACATTCAGACTTTAAATTTTCCCTAGCCAAGAAACAACCAGAAACTATTGATGAGCTATAGAACAAAGCCAACAAATATATATCAACCGAAGATGTTATGACTGCGATTGGGAATCACTGGAAAGTTGCGAGAAAAATCAGAAACGTCTCACCTGATGAGGCCAAGGATGCCAGAGGCGACTTTAAAAACCAAAAATACAAGTGCGAAGACCTGCGGGGAGTTTTGCTTATGAAATGCAGGAAAATGCAACACGTCGACCTTTTTCTTTCAAAAGAACATCATACAGGCCAAGGGCACCTCTAAATCCGCAAACTAAGTCAAAATGGTGTAGCTACCATCAGTTCTATGGCCTTAACATGGAAGAATGCTAGGCAAGGAAAAAATAAACCTAGAACAGTCAAGTTCAGATGCCTAACTCAAGTATAAAATCAAAGGAACTTGACAGTAAGGCATTGATATCAATTCCTCTAAGGGAATTGATAGAACAACCTAAAAAAATGATTACCATGATATCTCGGACTCTACATCCGGGTAATTCTTGCCTGTCCAAACCAGAAAAGGAATGAGTAAAAAGAATCCAACCTTTGTTAAAAATCACCTTTAATGATGAAGACTTGAGTGATGTTTGCGTCCCACATGATGATCCACTAGTTATCACCCTCGAAATGGAGCAATACTATGCACAACGAGTGTTTGTCATTAAGGAAGTGCGGTAAATGTACTTTTCTACTAGTGTTTTGAACAAATGGAAATGCCGGATAATGAAATTTCTCCGGTTCACTACCCTATAGTGGGTTTCATGGGGGAAACGGTTAAGCCCTTAGGAGCAATTTCCATGAACGTTGTATTCCGAGGAACAAAAGCTACTAAGAAGACTAGGATGGAGTTCCTGGTTATAGATTTACCCTCCCCTTACAACGTGATACTTGGGCGACCTGCTTTAAACTGCATACGAGCCGTAATTTCTACTTATCAACTGCTTATGAAATTCGAATCGGACAACGAAGAAATAACGACCATTCGAGGATACCAAAAAGTAGCTCGTGAATGCTACTACGCCTCGTTGAAAAGTGATAGTTGAGAAGTCGCGTCCAAGGTCGACATAGGAGAACTTAACCTTTTGGAGGAAAGTGAATCCAAAGACTTAGACCAAGACTAGGGAAAATTAGAGGAGATAGAAGTGGAGGAGGGAAAAGCTGTAAGGATAGGGTATTAGCTGTCAGAAGAAGTAAAGAAAGAATTGGCCTCGCTATTAAAGCAATATCGAGACATCTTCGCATATAACATCAATGAGATGACATGAATTAATCGAGACGTTATGGTTCATAAACTGCATGTTTTAGCAGGAACTTCCCTTGTAAAGCAAAAGAAAGAAATTTTTGTGCTGAAAGAGGGGAAGCCATCAAAACGGAAGTAAACAAACTATAACGATCAGGATTTATAAGAGAAGTCAGATATCCTGACTGGTTAGCCCATATGGTACTGGTGAAAAAACCGAATGGAACTTGGTAAATGTGTATCGATTTCACCGGCTTGAACAAATTCTGCCCAAAACATTCTTATCCCCTCCCCAAGATTAAACAACTGGTAGACTCCATGGTGGGAAACGAGTTATTCAGTTTTATGGATGCTTTCTCAGGCTACCACCAAATCAAAATGAATTCGTAAAACGAGGAAAAAACATCATTTGTCACTAATGAAGGAACCTACTGAACAAGGTAATGCCCTTTGGCTAAAAGAATGCAGGTGCGACATATCAACGATTGGTTAACAAAATATTCGCACAACAAATTAGACGTAATATGGAAGTTTATGTCGACGATATGATTTTCAAGTCACGCGTTAAAGAAAATCATATAAAAGATTTAAAAGATTTACAGGAGAGTTTGCAAACCCTACTGGAATACAAAATGAAATTAAATCCCAACAAGTGTTCGTTTGGCATACATGAAGGAAAGTTTTTGGGCAACATTGTTAGTGCTCAAGGGATTAAGGCCAATCCGGCGAAAATAAACGCCATACAAGAAATGGGGACTCCGAAAACGATTAACGATGTACATCGACTTATGGGATGGTTTGTCGCGCTAAATAGATTTATCAGTAAGTCTGCCAAAAAAGCACTCCCATTCTTTCGAGTGCTAAGAAAAAAGGGGGTCAGCTGTGGGATAAGGAATGCGGGCATGCTTTCTAACATGTCAAAGAACATCTTGCACAACTTTCCTCTATGGTCAGGCCCATACCAAGAGAGATCTTGACTTTATACGTAGCGGCCACAAACAAGACTATTAGTGCCGTTTTAGCAGCCAATCGTTCGAAAGGATAAATCCCGGTATAATTTGTCAGTCAGGTGTTGAAAGAAACCGAATTAAGGTATCCTCTGCCAGAAAGAATGGTATTTGCCATTATAATGGCTTCAAGAAAACTTGGACCTTACTTTCAAGCACACACTATAAATGTGTTGACAGATCAGCCTGTCAAGAAGCTACTATCGAAGTTAGAATGTTTGGGCTGATTATTAGCTTAGGTCGTAGAATTATCAAAATATGACCCGCATTATCTACCACAAACTGCCATAAAATCACAAGTCCTGGCAGATTTCCTTGCTGAATGTAACTTCGAGGAAGAGCTGAGTCCCGAGCCGGAAATTGCTAATGAAAAAAGAAAGAAAAAATTGGAGGTTTAAGTGATGAGACGGTGGAAAAATTCCTGACATTGAATATATTTATGGATGGTTCTTCATGCTAAGAGGGTTCAGGAGCTAGAATTTTCATTCAAGATCCTGAAGGGGTGACATATCAATACGACCTATGTTTCCAGTACCCGCTGACCAATAATGAAACCGAGTATGAGGCCTTCATACATGGAGCTAGTCTTGTGCACACCGTTGGAGCTCGCTTTGTAAGAATTCATAGTGACTCACAGATAATAGTTAACAAGGTAAACGGAGAATACGATGCTAAGGAGTCTAACATGCTTAGATACCTTAAAATGTTTCGAGAACTAACCACAAACTTTGTAAAGGTAGAGGTGGCATACATTGATAGAAATAATAATCATATAGCAGATGAGTTGAGCAAATTAACTAGCTCTCATCAGATAGTTCTTGAAAACACTGAGATAATCATCAAACAAATATACCCCCAGGAGTCTACGAATGGAATCAAAAAAAGAATATGTTATCTTGGAACGCCACCTTGTTGGACACAATGAGTAATCGAATATCTCCATCATGCAAAGCAACCTTCGGATCCTGTTGAAGCCAAAAAGTTAAGATGGTAGGCCTCTCGATTTGTGCTCATAGAGGATCAACTCCACAAGTGATCTTACTCTCATCCCTTACTCAAGTGTGTGGAAATGAATGAAGGACAAGAGATTCTGGAAGAAATTCACAAGGGTGAATGTGGAGGACATAGAGGGGGACATGCGCTTGCAAATAAAACTCTACGGGTGGGATACTTCTGGCCCACCTTGAAGAAAAATGCCAAAGAATTAATGCACCACTGCAAAGCTTATCAACGATTTGCTCCAAGCTATCATGCACCTCCCACCACTCTGCAGACATTGATTAGTCCACTACCTTTTGGGCAATGGGGAATTGATATATTGGGCTCCTTTCCTCTAGCCTCGGGACAGAGAAAATTTGTGATAGCAACCATCGATTATTTTACTGATGGGTTGAAGCCAAATTAGTGGAAAAATAACAGACCAAACAACATAATGCTTCTTGTGGAAAAATATCGTTACTCGCTTTGGAGCACCTAGAATACTTGTAGCGGATAATGGATCCTAGTTTAGCTCAACCAGGTTTCAAGCTTATTGCAAGAGGTGGGCATTAGTCTGCATTTTTCTGCCATAGCCCACCCACAAAGTAATGGACAGATGGAGGCAGCTAACAAAGAAATACTAAAAGGCATTAAGAGAAGGCTAGATAAAGCAAAAGGCTTATGGGTTGAAGAGCTGCCCAATATACTGTGATCCTATCGAACTACTGCCAAAAGAGCAGCTGGAGAAACCCCATTTATGCTGACATGTGGAGCAGAAGCTCTACTGCCAATAGAAATAAAAAACACTACGTTCCGTGTAAAATACAACCATCCAGAGGAAAAGCGGCACTAATGGCAAACTCTCTAGATCTAATAGAAGAAGTCCGATTTGAAGCTATATTACGCATGATGGCGTAAATAAGCAATGGCCAAATACTTTAACCGCAAAATCAAACCACGACAATTTTAGGAAGGAGATTTCATTCTAAGGCGCACAGAAGCTGCAGGAAAAAGTACAGAATTTGGAAAACTCACACCTAATTGGGAAGCTCCTTACAAAATGATTCAAGTCCTAAGAGAAGGAAGCTATCAACTATGCCACTTGGACGGAACTAAGATATCCAGATGCTGGAACGCACAGAACCTCAGGAAGTATTACCCGTAACTATGCCACATCTCTAGGAATACAATGAACTTCCCCTTTTGTGTAAACATGCCTCAGCTATCTTGTACAATTGTAAATACACGTTGAATAAATACGACGGCAGTTACTTATAGCGTCAAGGTTTTTTATTTTCATTAGATATTGAAAGACAGATTTAAATGAACAGATATTAGATTCTACTTACATCACAGGTAAATAAGGTTATAAACAATAAAACGAAAAAGAGACCATAGAAATGCAGCTACGTATGCCTCACCCGTTGAAGGTGCAACTCTTCTCCTATTAAAGGTGCAACCCCTCACCTGCTAAAGGTGCAACCCCTCACTTGTTAAAAGTGCAATTCGTCACTTACTAAAGGTGCAACCCTTCACCTATTAAAGGTGCAATCTATCACCCACTAAAGGTGCAACCCTTCACCTATTAAAGGTGCAATCCCTCACCTGCTAAAGGTGCAACCTTGCACCTATAAAAGGTGCAATACCTCAACTGGCAAAGGTGCAATCCCTCACCTGCTAAGGGTTGTGCAACTCTTTCACCTATTAAAGGTGCAATCCCTCACCTGTTAAAGGTGCAGCCCTTCACCTGTTAAAGGTGCAACATCTCACCTGTTAAAGGTGCAACCCCTCACTTGGTAAAGGTGCAATCCCTCACCTACTAAAGGTGCAACTGTTCACCTGTTAAAGGTACAATCCCTCACTTGGTAAAGGTGCAATCCCTCACCTATTAAAGGTGCAACCCTTCACTTGCTAAAGGTGCAACCCCTCACCTGTTAAAGGTGCAAACCTTCACCTGCTAAAGGTGCAACCCCTCACGTGTCAAGGGTGCAAACCTTCACCTGTTGAAGATACAACCATCCATCTGTTAAAAAGAAAATATCGTGCAACGTTATGAAATAACACAACATTGACAATCAAACGACATGATTTTCCACCTGTTAAAAAGAATGATGCCATACACCTATTAATGATATGAAATAACATTGCTAATCAGATAATATGGTTCTTAACCTGTGCATATTATGGGTACAAAACAACATGATAGCACAATTCTTCACCTGTTGAAAAACTACCCTACATTTCTTAAGAGTACAACCATACATTCTCGTACGAAAGGGTACAAAACAACATGATAACACAATTCTTCACCTGTTGAAAAATCTACCCTACACTTCTTGAAAGTACAACCATGCATTCTCATACGAGAGGGTACAAACCAACATGATAACACAATTCTTCTGTGAGGAATAAACACTCAAGAACAGGATTCGATTCAAGCACTATAACAAATATGAAGTAAATAATAGGATAAAAGAGAATAAATGAAGGAGACAATGATTTACGTGGAAACTCCTCTTCAATCAAGAGGGGGAAACACCACGAGCAGAAATGGAGAATCTTTATTAATCAAAATAATGGAAGAATTACAATTCACTTCCCCTCTCTCTCAATGATGACGACGCTTTCTTTATTTGGATCTCACTTCAACTGTGCAGCTGCTCTCAACCTAAAAGCTCACGTCTCTCTTGAATATATATATATGCGGCAGCGAAAAGTAGGGTAAGCGGAAAAAAGGTCCTGATTGAACGGCGTCTTGGCCGATCAATCGGCTGAGCTGTTGGAGCAGCTCTCCTAAAGGCGTTGTTCCCTATCGGTCGGCCATGCCCTCGATTGATCGGCCTTCTCCCTATTGCACCTGATCCCAAAACTACTAATTTAAGGAACATCCTAACAAATCTCTACCTTGACTCAAATTTACACATAAAAGAATTTTCCCACCTTTTCCACAAAACACCCCACATGGGGTTATTTCAACAAAACAAAAAACCTAACCGAGTCCGAGCGATGCTTGAACTTTCTATTAGGTAGCACTTTAAAGAACATATCAGTGAGGTTATCAACAAAGCTAATCTTCTTCTTTTCTGAATTAGCTTTAGACATAGATGTAAGAGCACAAGCTGTCATTTCTTCATAGCCATACCTCTGTGGCAGTTTAGCTTGTCTCTTCTGTCTTCCACTAGCAACTAAATACTGCTCCACCTGCTGAATGGTTTCAGCCTCTTTATTTCTTTCAAAAATTTGTAATGGAGGTGGCTGAATGCTATCTGATGCTGAACTGTGTTACTTAACTGTAGCTGAACTACTTCTGACCTCTGCACCTGACCCAAGCCACAACTAACTGATGACGTCTCCTGTGGATGCAATAACGAAGACTCATCAAACGTGACATCTCTACTTGTCGGGAATTTATGAGAATTAGAATCCAATAAACGAAATCCCTTAGTCTTATGCACTGCCTAATTGAAGCTAACTCTTTTATGCTTCCCATAAATGCAATATTCATGTGACTTTAACATAGATGCTGTAGAAATAGCCATTGATCCTGTCACTATGGAACTTATAAGTTCATACAGAGTTCCTACCCTTCTACTTTTCATAACAATCATAGCACCCTTACTGACCTTCAAAAGTCTACCTGGAGCTGTGTATTTGTACTCATGAGAATCAAAGATACCTAAAGAGATGAGATTCTTTTTCAAATCTGGAACATGACGAATATCACTCAAAGTTCTGATAGTGCCATCAAACATCTTAACTCGGATTGTTTCTATACCCAAAACTTTGCATACTGCATCGTTACCCATAAGAATGGTTCCACCTTGAGTTAACTCATATGCGGCGAACTAGTCTCTATTGAGACAAATATGATAAGAACAACCCGAATCCAGTATCCAATTTTCTTTATATTTGGACTGAGATTTAATCACTAACAGAACACCATCATCAAACTCATCTTCAACTACACCAGCTTCTGCGGGTCTTTTCGGTCCTTAATGTTATCAGCTTCTAATTTTTTCTTAAGCTTATAACAATCTCTTTTAATGTGCTCTTTTTTATGATAGTAATTATAGGATAAATCTTTATGTCTAAACTTAGACCTAGATGAGTTTGCACCAAAATCAGATCCTCTAATCTCAGTTCTTCCTCTCACAAACAAACCGCTTCCTGAGTCATTTATAGAATCTGACAATTCCTTATCAACTCTTTCTTTACTTAATAAGTTTCTCGTAACCTCATCAACAGAGATGGTTTTTCTACCATCATAAATCATGCTTCAACGAAGCCTTTATAAGAGGTAGAGAGTGAACATAACAACAACATAGCCTGATCTTCATCCTTAGCAACATCGTTAAGCTCCTTTAATTCTTGAATAATAGAATTAAAATCATTAATATGATTCTTAAGTGACGTAACTTCTGACATACGAAAGGCGAACAGCTGACGCTTAACTTCAAGTTTGTTGGAGATTGACTTGAATAGAACATATCCTTCAATTTCTCCCACAACTCTGTAGCGGTCTTCACTTCCAAAACTTCTGTCAACACATCATCGGCGAGACACATCTGAATAGCGATGAGAGCCTTTTCTTCTAACTCCTTCCATTGTCCTTATGATAAACTTTCTGGTTTCTTATCTTTTCCATCCAAGGCTTTCTTTAAGCCACTTTGTGTCAAGAGACCCTTCTTACCAATTTTCCATAAATTGAAACTTCCATGACCACCAAACTTCACAACTTCAGATTTCACAACAGACATCATAGTACCAAATCAAATAACTAGGGCTCTGATACCAATTTGTGAGGAATAAACACCCAGGAACTGAAACTGATTCAAACACTATAACAAATTTGAAGTAAATAACAGGATACAAGAGAATAAATGAAGGAGACAATGATTTACGTGGAAACCCCTCTTCAATCGAGAGGGGGAAAATCACGGGCGGAGATGGAGAATCTTTATTGATCGAAATAATGGAAGAATTATAATTCACTTCCCCTCTCTCACAATGATGATGAAGCTCACTTCATTTGGATCTCACTTTAACCGTGCAGCTGCTCTCAACCTAAAAAGTTCACATCTCTCTTGAATATATATATGCGGCAACAAAAAGTAGGGCAAGCGGAAAAAAAGGTCCCGATCGATCGGGGTTCCTCAGCAGACCTATCGGCTAAGCTGCTGGAGCAGCTCTCCTAAAGGTGTTGTTCCTGATCGGTCGGCCATGCTCTCAATCGATCGGCCTTCTACCTGTTGCATTTGAGCCCAGAACTTCTAATTTGAGGCACATCCTAACAAAACAACATGATAACACAAATCTTCACCTGTTGAAAAGTCTACCCTACACTTCTTGAAAGTACAACCATGCATTCTCATAAGAGAGTACAAAGCAACATGATAACACAATTCTTCACCTGTTGAAAAATCTACCCTACACTTCTTGAAAGTGTGACCACACATTCTCATACAAAGTCAAGTGCATCGATTTGCAAAGCGAACCTCCCATTTAAACACATAAAATGCCATCACCCATATTTATTCATCATACACCCCATATTATCAATAGGGAAAGAGGAAAACATAAAAGAAAGCTACAACTACATAAAAACCTAAGCTCGCGAATGAGCATTACCTCCAACAGAAGGAGAAGAATCCCTTTGAGAGAACTCCACATTAATCTCGTTTTTAATTTGAGAGATTAAGGAGTCTATCAAAGGTCGAGTAAAGTTGGGGCCACCATCATCAAGCTTCTGGGATAAGCGAGCAAAAGCTGGGTCCATACCGACCTAGTAAAAGTCACTTTGCACAATTTGAAATTCAGACCTGGACTTGAAAGCAGCAGCGGCTTCCTCATGAGCTCGAAGAAGTGCAGCCCGGAGATCGTCAATTTGCGCATCCTTGCTACGTAAATCTCTCGCTTGACGAGAGTTATCAGCTCGCGCCTTATCCAACCTCCTTTGGAGTTGCTCCGTTTCACAATTAAAATCTTCTTGTTGTCTCAAGGATGGATTTCGAACAACTTGGAGCTCCTCTTGAAGGTTTTGAGAATAGGCCATGGCATGCGTATATGATGAACCATTTGGCTCAAAAGCCCAGAACACCTAGATGCTGCGAAAATAAACCATTTAAACACACCAAAAGTAAGCAATAGTACTAAGAAAAGACAGAGAAGAAGGGGAATGAATAAAGCACAAGTTATCACCTCTAGCAAAGTGAAAGAACTCTGAGGTCGAATGGTCTCGGGAGGCGATAGCTCCTCAAAAACTCTGAGTAAAGACACAAAATCTGTTAGGGGCAGGGGAAAGTAGAAGTATCCTTCCCACGAGCCGAGGTCTCATCTACAAGGGAATGTCTCACCGGAGGAGCAGAAGGGGGAGGAGGCAAAGGAACGACAACGGATGCATCCGACGCGGCAAGATTTTGCACCGATTCGGAATGCTTGAATATTCCTCTCTTCAAGTTGCAAGTTTAACTGAGTAGACCGACCTTGAGGAGGTAGCAGTGTGATACTGCTACACATGTGATGTCGAGCCGAGCCTTCCCCCTCAGAAACTGGTTACAAAACACGAGGAGGGGGATCCTTAGAAGGAGGCTGTATTGAGCGTTCAGCAGAAACACCCATATCAGTGTGCTCCGAGCTATCCCGCGGGGAGTTAGAAACCAAGTAACGGGAGATATTCAAGTTATCCAACTCCTCCGCTCCATTAAGAAGAGAAACAGTAGCAAAAGTTAAAAGCAATAGACATTCACCGTTATGTAAATAATAAAACAACTTAATGAGAAACAATGAACCAAAAAAAAAAAAAAAAAAAAAAAAAGAAGAGAGAAAAAAAAAAAAGAAAGAAAGAGAAAGAGCCAAATATTCGAGATTCATATACCTGAAAAAGGTCTCCCGCTTAATCCTGCCTTTGCAAGCACTATCTCTTTACTAAGAAGTGAGCGAGTGGCTACAAAACGATCCCCGTCAGAGTTCGTGCCACAATAGTTGATAATCGTCCAATCTAAGGTGTTCAACTCCTCTAGATGTGGTCTAGGAACACATGTTAATTTATGCCAGACCACAAGATATTTTGGAAGAGTGGGCGGGCGAACCCACAAAAACTTATTCAACCAAGTTTTAAGGTTGGATGGATTATCCTCGACAAAACCCCAACTCCCACAACTCTTGAAAGAAAAAGTTATTCGTCTCTTTTTAACTTTAAATAAATAGTCGAAAGCCTTGTCAGAAGCTGTAAAACTCTTAACAAAACAAGTAATCAAAAACCCGTATACATTCCGAAGACCATTAGGGGTCACCTGGCCGAGACATAGGGTATACCGCTCTAACAAATTAGACACAAAAAAAGGAAGCGGAAATCTAAGCCCAGCACTCAAAGACTCTAGTGTCATGGCAAAACAGTCATGCTGAGGAGGGAATAATATACGGTCAGTTTCCTTAGGAGCCCATATTTCGTACCCTGGAGGAAAATAATACTTTTCTCTAATAAAAACAATCTTCTCTACATTCGAATAATGTTGAGCAAACCATTTAAAAGGCCTAATGTCTGCAATATGTGGGAATTTGGCCCGCACTCTAGCTTTATTAAAGGTTATAACGGTAGAAGCAAGATTAAGCATGGGACTAGAAGTGGAAGGCCAGTTTTCGGCATGGTCACCTTGATTCATAGTTCGAGTCGTACTTCTACCCTGAACCATTTTTAATCTGCATTAAAATCACCCTAATAAGTACAACATGAGTCAAAGAACATATACACATATGTGAATAGAGGCCATGCTCCTCCTTCGGGATACGAAAAGATGGTAGAGGCGATGCGATAACCAATCCCTAATTCATAGGAGATAAAATATCTTCTAGCTTACGAGGAACAACGGAGTTATCTAGAACACGCCGATAGTAGGTGGAGCTATGGTTGTTGGCAACTGAACTCATTTTCACAAATAAAATCACCTTAACCTTATATGGGACACAATAGGGACGTCATGTAAAATAAAATTGTTAACACCCACCAGTCAACATGATACATGTCATAAAGAAAATTTTAACCAAGTTAACAGCCGAAAACATTCACAGATAGTTAAAAACATCATGGAATAGCACGACAAAGTAAATGTCATATTAGAGCATTAAAGCCATATAAACTAAAGCTGTTAACACCTACAAGACAACATGGCAAATACTACAAAAGAGATTTGAATTGGAGTCATGTAAACTAAAGTTGTTAACACTCGTAGGCCAACAGGACACCCACTACAAAGGAGATTTTAATCAAACTATAGTTAAGAATATCCGTAAACTAACCTGGCGAAGCACATATTACACTAGAGCATGGAAGATTGTAATTAAAACCATGTAAACTAAAATTATTAGCATCCACAAGCCAACAGGGCACACGCTACCTAAAGAGATTTTAATCAAACTACAGTTAATAACACCCACAAACCATCACAATATGGAACACACTACTAACAAAGAAAAATTGCGGAATATCCAACATTGACCAGTTAACATGACAAAAGGAAAATAGGTGTAACTCATAAAACTACAATATACCCCAAAAAGACAAGCTCTTTTGCAAAACTATAACAAAATCAAAGTTAAAGCTTAAGCTAAATACCAATTCACACAAAAAGCATAAGAACGGCAACCGACAACCTCCATATCCAACCTATGGTAACAAACCTCGTACATTCCTACGAAATTAGGGTAAAATGAAGTAAAAGACACCATACCTAAGGTCAAAGTCAATGAAAGTCATAGGAAATGAAATAAAAATGAGCCGAACAACCATAAAGGGTGAGGATGGAGGAAGGCTTGGTGAAGAAGAAAGAAAAAGGGAAAATCGGTGAAGAGGAAGTGGGAAAGAAGAAGGAGAAGGAAAAAGGAAAGAGAAATGAGAAAAGAAGAGGGGGGAAAAAAAGAAAAGAAAAGGGAAGAAAGAACAAAGAAAAAAATAAAAATAAAAAATAGCAATAACAATAACAATAACAATAACAATAACAACAACAACAACAACAACAACAACAACAACAATAATAATAATAATAATAACAACAACAACACTAATAATAATTATAATAATAAACTAAATTATAATAATATAATTAATTGAAATTATTTTGTACATTGGGGGCTCTGTTAAACGCCCATTAGTGTAAAAAATGAAGATATAATTGGTTGAAATTATTTTATACACGGAGGCTATGTTAACCGCCCACCAATGTAATAAATAGAGATGTAAGTGATTAAAACTATTTTATACACTGAGGGCTATGTTAAACACTTGACGGTGTAAAAAGTGGAGACATAAGTGATCAAAATTATTTTATACACTAGGGGCTACGTTAAACGCCCACCAGTGCAAAAAATGGAGATATAAGTGATCAAAATTATTTTATACACTGGGGGCTATGTTAAACGCCCTTTAGTGTAAAAAATGGAGATATAAGTGGTTGAAATTATTTCATACACTCAGGGCTGTGTTAAGTGCCCACCAGTGTAATAAAAAGAGATGTAAGTGATTAAAACCATTTTATACAGTGGGGGCTACGTTAAACACCCATCAGTGTAAAAAATAGAGATATAAGTTATCAAAATTATTTTATACACTGGAGGTTATGTTAAACGCCCAACAGAGATACGAGTAGATGAAATTATAAATAAATGCACTGGAGATTGTGTTAAATCCCAACCAATATATGAATAGATAACATAAGTAATTAAAGTGACAAATAGTGTTGCGCCTTGAGGAGCTATGTAAAATGCTTACTAATATAAAACAACCTCTGGCATTAAAAATTTGTAATCAAGTTATTAGCTACAGGGGGTAAAATGAAAGAATTGCCCAAGCGAGTACCTAATTAAAAATTATCAATTGGTTATACATCCCTAATTCATACAATTCACCTATTTTTGTCTCCCTCACAGCATATCCAAAACGCTGCCTTTCATTCGTACAAATTACATAACACACCTGGTACAAGCCTATCCGATAGCTCAGAACCACCCATGACAAGGTACAAAGTTATTTATGTACAACACTTACCTTGAGTGTATCCAGAAAAACATCAAAATAAAACAGCAACAACACACTCAAACAGAAAAATTACAAGTAGACTTGCGTTGATAAAACCCCGAAATATATCCTAGTCGCAAAGTATCCCATGAGCATAAGCTAAAGCACCACAAGGATGAAGTGAACTCCACTATGTATACAAGCGCGCCCATTCCCCATATCCATGCGGACATATAAATCGGAGTGCTCCATGATGAGGACCAGAGAAAGTATAACTATAAACATTAAACTCAGTGGAAAAGATCACGAGAAAGTCCATCACTGTAAAACCTGTTACACCTACATGTCCTTGCATATTCGGATGACGGATATTAAAGAAAATGTTTCGAACCAAAGACCATGAATTCGCATCCCATCGATTTGAAAGACACCACGAGGAAAGAGCTAAGCCATGCAACGCGGCAAAACAAAGGCGTCCTTTCCAGCAAAAAAATTCCTAAACGTTGACTACGAACGACTTCCTCATGGACACTCGAAGGAAGGAATAAGAGTGTAGCAGAGCTCTCCTTTATATCCCACGACACAATGTACGGATAGAAATATGGAGAGTCTGTAGTAAAATAACCACTGTGCTCTGATAAGAGATAAAATACCTCATTGCAAAGCATTGGTCGAGTGAAATCTAGTGTATCCCCCTGTATTTATATCCGCTCGATAACGCTAGGTAGTGCGATCAAAGTAAAGACTGAGTACCAGTCCCCTTCAACCTAGGAGTCACTTTTTAGGTTAGCCTCAAGATTATGAGCAAACACAAAGATATGGTAGTGAAAAGGGTAAAGAGAGACATCTTCAGAACAAACAAACACCACATTAAGAGTACTACTCATATAATGTAACTCTTCAGGTAAGAAGAATGGAAGATATGTTCTGGTAGCTAGATTACATACAGATAAACCCATAGGTCCATAAAAAGGAATGCTCTGACATAAGACTAATCCATTGCACACCCCCACAATTTCTTCATCCTCCGTTAAAAAATGTAGGGACCTGGGGAGAAGGCAAGAGGCGAGAAAAGGTTGGTGTAACGAATGCATCTCCACATGTTCACCAAAGGGAGGACGGTACCCATTTAAGATAAGCACATTATTTGCGGGACGCCGAAAGCAGTTCATGGACTGGTCTTTTACAAAATCCGCATGTAAGAAAAGCTGACGGCAAAATTGAGAAACTACAAGACATCGGTTCAAAGCCTTAACGGACAACCACGAGAATATTAGAGACAAAATATCCATGGGAAACACTTCCATCCTCAGGGAAAAATTTATCAAAAGTGGTTTTTATAAAAGAAAAAGAAGAAGAAAAGGGGGAAATCACTTAAACATTACAAGTGAAAGTTGAAAATAAAAGATAAGTTATTACATTAAAGCAACATTTTTAAAAGGGAAAGAGAAGAAAGTAACATGTCAAGAGGGGTATTTATAGAAAAAATAAGTTAACACTTTCCAAACAAAAGGGCAAAAGTTTGTTTGAAAAGGTTTTTTTTTTTTAGGGGGGGGGGGGGGGGGGGGGGGGGGGGGGGCAGGGAATTCAGAAAAGTAACTAAACAATTAACGCTTATTCACCCAGTACGGGTAAGGAGCAATGTTAGTCACCCAATAGAGGAAAAAACAACATTATTCGCCCATTAAGAGCAGAGAATAGCATTATTCTCCCAGTAGGGATAAAAACAATATTATTAGCCCAATAGAGATAAAAACAACATTATTCGCCCACTAGAGGCAAATAACAACATTATTCGCCCAATAGAAGAGATAAACAAAATTATTCGCCCATTAGGGGTAAAGAACAACATTATTCGCCCAACAGAGATAAAAACAACATTATTCACCCAGTAAAAGCAAAAACAACGTTGTTCGCCCACTAGAGGCAAAGAACAATACTATTCGTCTAGTAGAGGCAAAGAACAACATTATTCGCCCGTTAGGGGCAAAGAACAACATTATTCGCCCAACAGGGATAAAAAACAACGTTATTCGCCTACTAGCGGCAAAGAACAACATTATTCGCCCAATAAAAGTAAAAATCCAAACAATGACTGAACAACATAAGACTTATCCATTTGCATGAATTTTGATATATACCCCAAAAAGAATAATAAAAACTTGACTTGTAAGAGAAGGAAAAGGACACTTATCCAAATACTAAAATCATCCTACCATTATAAATAGGAGAGGAAGGAAATGAAAGAAGGATCGAAAAAAGCAAGGGAGAACGGGGATCTCGATAATCTTTAAGTAGCTTGAGTTTAGTTTCTTCCCAAACACCTACTAAACACCGCAAACAGGTGCGGCTGGCAATGTGTTGCCTTCATATATGTTAGGATTCATTGGTAAGTTCGAAAAGATCTAATAACTTTAGATGTGGCGGTTTGTGGCTTTTTTGGAGCCACCACCAAATCTGAAGGGGTCATCCGAATTGACTTAACTTTGGCTGCTTTAGCAAGCTAATAGCTTTCTTTGTGGTGGAAACTACCTCAAGATAGAATGCTTTGCATGGTTGAGATTGGCCGTATGCCAATAATTGTATTCATCTTCACATCACCAGTGGCTAATCTTCTGGAACCATGAAAAATGTAAGGCTATTATGGTAGATAACATGATACCATTCATAGCTTGCTCCAACCATTTTGAGGAAAAATTCTGTAAGGACGGTGTGGTACTAATAGACATCAAAAGGACCACTCCACAAATTGCCAAACAATAAGACCCGATAGCCATCCTTGATAGCCTATTAACTAAAGTTGAGGTTGGTCAAATGGATGTCAAGTCGGAAGACTCTGACTTCTGGGGATACATGAGGGCCCTTCTTGACAAAAGAGACTTCTAGGGCACTCTAGAATCCCAATGTGGAGACACTAAGACCTCCTAATAGTGGCCTGAGAGCCATTTCCTCAACATTAGCAAGGCTCGTGGCTTGGCGTGTTGACGATCAACCTGGACTGATCAACCATGTCATGGTTTTCAAGTCCATGTAGCATAAGAAAAGAAGTTGGACCTCTCTGACCTGAGAGCAGTGCCAGCCAAAATGGAGGATCTAAGGGCTGAGGTCCAAGACTCCCTCTTTGAGATCAATTTGGGCTCGGTAGAAGACCCAAGACCTACTTATCTGAGTACTCTGCTTTCTGAGGAGTAGAAAGAGTAGTACCTGAGTTTGCCTCGTGAATTCAAAGATTGCTTTGCTTGGGATCATCATGAGATGCCTGACTTAGACAGAAAGGTGGTTGAGCATAGACTTTCTATCAAGCCAGGCTTAAAGCTCATCATTTAGGGCCAGAGAAGGATGTCCTAAAAAGTCATTAATTTGGATAAGGAAGAGATTGAAAGTCTCTTAAAAGGCCAAATTCATTCAAGCTGCCAGGCACGTTAGTGGCTGGCTAATATTGTCCCTATCATTAAAAAGAACGGCAAAATCAGGGTCTGCATTGATTTTAGAGATCTGAATACAGCCGCCCCAAAGGACAAGTACCCAATGCCTATTGCGGATGTGCTTATTGACTTAGCCTCGATGCATGAGGTTTTGTCCTTCATGGATGGCTACTATGGATACTACCAAGTTATGATTGCCTCAAAGGAACCCAAAAGATGGCATTCAGGTGTCCTGGATCAATATGGACTTTTGAATGGGCAGCCATGGCCCTTGGTTTGAAGAATGCTGGCACCACCTACTAAAGAGCCATGAACATGATTTTTCATGTCCTCATTGGCAACACCATGGAAGTCTATATAGATGACATCGTGGTCAAATCAAAATCTTAAGTTAAGCAGTTGGAAGATCCGAGGAGTGCGTTCCTTAGGATGAGGACTCACAACCTTAAGATGAATCCATTAAAATGCGTTTTTGGCGTACGAACTGGAAACTTTCTAGGTTTTCTAGTACACCAAAGGCGCATCAAAGTGGATATTACTAAAACTAAGGTCATCCAAGTGGCTAAGCCGCCTTCAAACAAAAAGGAGCATCAGCGCTTCTTAGGGCAGGTTAAATTCCTAAGACATTTTATATCGAATGTCGCTGGAAAAACAAAGGTCTTCTCTCCATCGCTGAGGCTCATGTCTGAGAAGGGCTTCAAGTGGGAGGACCCACATCAAGTAGCACTAAAGGCCATCAAGGAGTACTTGATAGGCTGCCAATACTCATTCCACCAAAGTAGGGCAAGCCTTTGAAGATTTGTATCTCTGCTTCCAAGTAATCTATTGGTTGTTTGCTTATACAAGACAGTAAGCAAGGTTTTGAACATGCTAAATGAGTACAAAATAAAGTATTCCTCGATTAAAAAATGTGTCTATCGTTATTCTATGCATTGACAAAATTGTGACATTATTTCTTGGCGTTCACTATATACGTGGTTGCCCAAATAGATGTCCTTAAATATATGCTAGACATACCATTTTTGATAGGAATATTGAATAAGTGGAGCTTAGCTTTTCTCCAATTTGAGTTGGTATATGTCTCACAAAAAGTTGTAAACGGGCGAGCCCTGGCAGACTTTTTAACTGACCGTCCAAAAATTCAAACTAGCTTAGATGACGGGCCAAAATAGGTTCTAGTGGTAGAACTGGTGCCTGGAAACTATTCTTTGATGGTTCAAGGACCAACCCTAGTGCTGGAGTGGGAACTGTGATAGAATCCCTTGAAGTATTCATCATTAAATTGGCTGTCACCTTGGTGGATAGATGCTCTAATAACATGGCTATGTATGAGGCTTTGATAATTGGCCTTCAAACTCTTCTGAAAATGCAAGTCCTTAATGTTCTTATCAAAGGGGATTCACAACTGGTGATCTTCCAAGTGAATGGGGAGTTCTAGTGTCTAAGTGATACCTCGAATCGATATCTATCAATTGCGCGTAAGCTATGGAGTAACTTCAATGAGGTACACTTCGAGCACATTCCTAGAGAACAAAATAAGGCAGCCAATGACTTGGCTAAATTGGCATTTAGGTACAAATTTCCTAGAACATAGTGTGAAGAAATTAGAGTCATTAAGACTAAGGTTTTAGATCATTAGATCAAGTATATAGAGTCTTTAAAAAGTACACCTAATGAATGCTTGGAGTACTATGAGTCACATTATACAATCCTAAGTCAACAAGAGGACTGAAGCAAGCCTTTAATATATTACTTTAATAACCCTCGAGATTACAATAAGGATAGGAAGACGAAAATGAGAGCTCACAGATTCTACCTAGATGGTGAGTCTAGACAATTATATAAAAGGGATGCCAGTGGAGTGCTTCTGAAGTACCTTGACTTGGACAAAATAATTCTAGTAATGGTAGGAGCCCATGAGAGTATTTGTGGATCTCATCTAGCTAGCAATAAGATGCATTGGCTCATCAGGCATTATGGCTACTATTGGCCATCAATGATGGATGATTGCATAAAGTACGCTAAGGGACGTAGAGCATGCGAAAGACATGGACATGTACCTAGGGTCCCTGCTATTGATATGCACGCCACTGTCAAGCCATGGCCATTTAGAGGCTAGGCAATGGATATTATAGGGGAGATTAAGTCCCCTTTTGGCAAACAACACTCTTATATCCTCGTGCCCACTGATTACTTCACAAAATGGGTGGAGGCTAAATCATATAGGAACATTAATCAGTCGGATGTCATTGATTTCATCAAAGAGTATCCTACATAGGTTTGGTATTCCAAAGACCATCATAGTGGGCTAGGCTAGAGTGTTTAACAGAGCTGAGGTAAAAGAGTTTACCAAGAGTTTCAACAGAGAAATGTTGACCTTAACACCTTATTACGCTCAAGCTAATGGCCAGGAAGAATCAACTACAAAGAAAAAGCCAACATTGGGAAAAAGATTGAGGATAACTCTAAAAGATGGCATGAGTTGCTACTAAGTGCCCTTTGGGCGTATAGAACTTCTAAGAGAGATGCCACTGGGACAACTCCTTTTCATTTAACGTATGGCCATGATGTAGTGCTTCCCATGAAGATAACAGTACTGTATATTAGACTAGCTCATCAAGGGAGATTTTCTGAACTTGAGTATGAGCAGGCCATAATGGACGAGCTTACCAGTCTAGAATAAGTAAGGCTTGATGCTCTTTATAAATTGGAAACTCAAAAGAAAAGGGTTGGTAAGGCCTACAATAAGAAGGTTAAGCCTAGCTCATTTAACTTGGGAGATCTCATCCGGAAGGTGGTTTTACCCATTCGCCAGAAGGATCATGTCTTTGGAAAACAATCTCTAAATTGGGAAGGCTCATTCAGAATCATAGAAGTATTTGGAGGAAATGTTTATTTGCTCCAAGACCTAGATGAGAGAACTCACCCAAGGGCCATTAATAGGATATTCCTAGAGAAGTTTGTGCCATCTATCTGGAATTCTAACAAAGAAGTTCTTAAGTATAGATTCCCAAAATTATGGGCTTAGTTTCAATACTAATGCCTAGAGGATAAATCTCAAGATCCTTAGGTAGAGTAAAAGAAAAAAAAGAACCTCAAAAATGAGAGACGTGTTGAATAAATGTGTATTTTATTAATTTTAGGAAGATATGTGGCTTACATATACAAATATTACAAGTAAGTAACTTGTGAAGCCAATGCTTCTTTACAAAAATTGAAAATTAAAAGAGTTGGAACCTAATCCTCACTAAGGACTCCTATATTGAGGATAGTTGGTTGGTTGTATCACCCAGCTTCTGATCTAAGCAGAAAGCTTCCTCTTGAAGGGCTTGGATGTTCCTCTGAACTTCCATGATGGACTCTTCGAGCCCTCCAACCACCGAACCTTGGGAAACATACTGTTGTCTCATGGAGAGTAGTTCTTCCTTAAGGTGATGTAATCTCTACTCCAAGTGGTGGATTTCATCCTCCAAGCCTCTGATCCCTTGAGCTTGTTGGTCTTAGACTCTTCTTAGTGCTTGGAATTCTTCAAATAATAACTGTAAGCCTCCCAGGCTAGCTGAATGCCCTAGGTTCTTAATGGCATCTTGGCAGCGCTGTTTTCTCCTGTGGAGAATTAGGACCTCTTGGTTAATCTTCGGAAGCACCTCCTCAAGGACCTTAAGTTCCCTGGTAATGGAAGGAGCCACCTTTGGATTTTCCTTCAAAGATCTTATGACGGACATGGTCTCCTCAAAAATGACCTCATTAGCCAGGGTTAGAATAGGGAAATGCATGATTTCCCTCAGCCATTTGAGTTTGGGAGAGTCTCGGTCAAGTTGTTGAAAGGCCAATCTACTTCTCGCTCCAAGCTTCACTAGTGGAGAAAATATTCCCTCTATCTTTGTAGAGGGAATGATTTTGGGTGGAGTAACCTGAAAAGATTAACAAGATCAGGCAGAGGTTTGAATTTGGAAAACAACCAAGGTTGAAAAGAAATGCCTTGATCTTTGAGGCCACAGTCTGAGGCAAGGAAGGTGTCGCCGCTGGTAGGGCTGCCCTGGGAGCTGCTAGTGATACATCCCTCATTAGAGCTTTAGCAGGTACCTCAACTAAGGAATTGCTACTGACTCTTCAACCTCTACTATGCCTTCTCCAAGGGAATTCCTGGAGCACAGTACTTGCATGTTAGGACCAAGCATGGGTTAAGACATCAAGGAGTGAGAAGTTAGATAAAAATCTACCTTCGAAGGTCTTTAGCAGGATAACTGACTTTAGCAGGATAACTGACAATTGGCTCCATAACTGAAATAGCCATGACTCCTTCTCCTTTAGCATTTGAGCTCATTGATTCAGTGTCTTGAGGAGGCTCTGGAGTAGTTTCTTGGGATGGAGAATTTGGGATCTCCACAATATATGGAGTTAGCTCCTCCTGTGGCTGTTGAAAGCCATGTTGGAAGCTACTTTGGCAAGAGATAAATGAGAATACCCGTTGAAGAAATACCAATACCTCTGCTATAGGGAGCTAGTTCTTCTTTTTCTCACTAATTGTGGATGGGTTCTTCTTCTTCTTCTTTTTCCTACAGTTAAGAGAGTTGGAGAAGCAACATCTATCTTCTCTTCTTAGAACTACCAACCTTGGGGGCTGGTGAAGAGGTTCCTAGAGGAGACTCTTCAAGTAGCATATGAGTGAAGTTCCTGGTCCTAGTACTCCTAGGAGTCACCTGGCAGCTGCAATAAAGGTAAAAGAACAAGGATCAAACTTTGTTCAATCCACAAGTAACTGAAACATACTTCAGAGTGGTTAACTACTTGATTGCATCTTCTGCGGAGTAGGCCTGGGGATGACTTGCTGACTTCTCCTCGAGCTAGAACCTGCAAGCTCAAGCAAACACATAAACTGTGCTTGGCGCCTTTGGCCCCCAAGGAAGACCAATAGGCTTGGTACCAAACTGAAGAGCGTGGCGTGGCACATGAAGTATACCTATAAGCCACAGGATATTCATAAAGTGATCTAATCTCTTGATTCAGAGCACGGAGCTATAGAAGCTAAGCAGGTGGAAGAGATGCTTTCTTGGCCCACAAGAGGTTCTTAGTCCTTAGACTTGGAAAAGGAACACATTGGACCATACCAAATTTCCTGGCAAACAATCCATGTTTATATGTCTTAGCACCAGGATGAGTCTAGTGGTGAAAGAACAAATCTTAGGGCATAAGATTGCTTGCTAGATTTGGGAGTTAATGTATGCTAAGACATTGTTATGAAGGTCCAGTTTCCTTAACCATTTAGGACCAAGATTCCTTTTCTTAAAAGGAGTCTGTTGAGTCCCTCACCTCTTTCAAGGGGACATCACAGCCTTAAGGCATTGGTTAAATGACAATCCCAAAGGAATTTGAACCTCACAGTGAGCAAATTACTTACCAAAACAGGAAACCCCCTCTCCTATGGAAACATAGGGGCCTCTAGGACACAGCTTAATGAAATAGGCTTGAGCCAATAACTGGACGAACCACTGGGGACCACTTACGTGGACAACATAGTTTTCAGCTATGATGTCTCTGAGGCATCCATATATCTGGCCAAAAACAATGGTCCTACGGATAGAGGGCCATTACTGAAAGCTAAGTTGATGGCCATGTTCTTCAAAAACTTGAGAACTGAGTTAGAAAAGTTTGCAAAGAAAAACTTGTTCAACTAAAACAAGTAGAAGCATACCTCTTCTCTAAAACCTTGCCCAAAGTTATGAGCTCCTGTTACAAACTTTTTAACAAAAGACTCATAGCCATCAAGTAAGTTTTTGATAGAGGAGGAGGAGGAGGCAAGGGCTTCAGCTTATGAAGAAACAAAACAAAACAAAAAAAAAAAAAAAAAAAAATTCAAGGGGTAACTCTTCTCCCCCACATGAAAGACTCATTAGGGCCGCTATATCCTCTAGAGTGATCCCTAAGAAGCCCTCAGGGAGAACAAAAGTGTTATAACAGGTGTTCCAGCAACAAGTTAGTGCTGTTAC